>JAKOOJ010000016.1:8372245-8814745 GCA_022577455.1 Arizona elegans
CTGGCGCTGCTCACCCTGCTCGTGGGAATCCTGCTTTTCGCGGACATCGCCGAGATAGAACTGGAAATCGGGTACAAGAAGTGGCGCGCGACAGGGGGCAAGCCCCCACCTCCCCCACCCACCCCTACCTACTACCACCCCTCCCCATCCTCCCCGCCCACCCACCAGCCAGGCCAGGGGGTCCCTCTTCTGTTGGGGCTGCTTAAGAACAGTTTGGAGGCAGGAGAAAACCCAGAAGGGGCGGGAAGGTTGGGGGGGGGGGCGAGAGTGGGAAAACTGATAAACGGGGCTGGGGGGGGCAGGGAGGTGAGTCAGACAGGTGGGGGCAAGGGGGTCGGCTTTGCTTGCCTAGACAGCAAGGGGAGCGGGGGGGGGGAAGAGACAAAAGACGGGCTGCTGGAAGAAAGGGGTGCCAAGAGGACTTCGGGGAAGGGCTGGGAGGGGGCGCCGGAGTTTTCTTTGTTTCCAGCGCAGCTTGTTTCTGCCTCGTCGGCTGGAGAAAGAAGGGAGAAACGGAGCTTACGGGGTGGCTGGGAGGGGGGGATGCTTTCTTTTTAACCCCCCTCCCCATTTCGTGAGTGAAGAATCGGTTTGGGGGTGGGGGTGGGGGGCTAGCCGAGCCGGGGAAGGTTTGGAAGGGGCGAAGGGGGCGTGGAGGAAACCACCGCGCCCAGAGCGCTCCTCAATTCCGATTGTTCGGGATAAATTTCGCCTGGACGGTTGGGGGTACCTCTCTGCACCCCCCTCACCCCTCTTTCTTCTCCTAGCGCTCTGCACCCCACTTCTCAGGCTAGCTGGGGAAGGGGTTCCGCGCCTTAGAATTGGCTTCCACTGCCGGCCAGGGAACCGCGACAGGTTTCACCTGAGCAGGTGCAGAGCGCAGCTTCTTCTAGCCGGTGCGGCACCATTCCGGGACTTTGCCGGCCAGACCCGATCAGCCCCCCATTCCACCTCCCCATCCCCGAAAACCCCACTTTGAGTTGCCTTGGCAACCCCCGCGCTTAGACCCCTAAAGTGAGGAAGGTGGTGGTGGTGGTGGATAGCTGACAAGCCCCTGGGAGGAGTTTGGAAAAGACCCCAGTCTTAGCCCAGGGAAGACCCTGTCCGAGCGCCCCGAATCGAGCTGGTTCCGTGCATTGGTAGAACGGGCTAAGTCCGGTTTGTTTGAACGGTGGCGACTTGCTTGGTGGTTTAACGTGATGTGATGAACCCAGCCGGTTTGATGAGTTCATTGTTCCGTGGATTGTGCAGACCTTTCTGTGTACACACCCCCTCCCAAGACGCCTCACTTCCACAACAGAATTTAGCATGGAAGGGAAAAATGACTTAAATGAGATGGGCTTTGCATGGCTTATTTTGATTTCCTGGCTTTAATTTGGGTGGGATCCCACGGGTGGGATCCCACCCCGCTGTGGATTTAACGCCACAGTTAAATCAACCCTGCCTTAGTTTGATTGGCAACCCTACCTTAGAAGGAAAAATCAGTAACTCATGTCCAAGGCAGGGCTGTGGACAATAGAGTTTGGAGTCCAACCCATTGAGGGAGGCTGGCAGGCTTATTAATGACTATTCGCAACGGCATTGGACTGAGTCACGAATACCAAAATAATAATAATAATAATAATAATAATAATAATAATAATAATAATAATAATAATAATAATAATAATAATAATAATAATAAAAATAAAAATAAGTTCTCAGCAGGATCCTGGAAGAGTTAGAGAGACCACCATTCAAGTGGTTCTTTAGTCAGTCTTGTTTGGACAAGGCACTTCTTGGGATCAATGAAGATGGAGGTAGAGATGAGGAGGGGTCACTTGTGGCCTAGCAGAGCAATTCAATGAAGGAGAAAAAGCTTCAAGGGGTGTCAGACAACATCCAAAACATTCGCGGCTCTGGAAAAACCAAACAGAAGCATTGCTGGATCAAATCAGATTTGGGACTCGGGGGGGGGGGGTCGCTGTCTCGGGTTTGAGTTTCCACCACTCCCTTAACTAGAACAACAGAATAACAGAGTTAGAAGGAAGCTTGGAGGTCTTCTAGTCCAACCCCCTGCTTAGGCAGGAAACCCTACACCACTTCAGACAAATGGTTATCCAACATCTTCTTAAAAACTTCCAGTGTTGGAAAATTCACAACTTCTGGAGGCACGTTGTTCCACTGGTTAATTGTTCTCACTATCTAGAAATTTCTCCTTAGTTCTAAGTTGCTTCTCTCCTTGATTAGTTTCCATCCGTTGCTTCTAGCCCGACCTTCAGATGCTTTGGAGAATAGCTTGACTCCTTCTTCTTTATGGCAGCCCCTGAGATCAGTGTTTCTCAACTTTGGAAGCTTGAAGATGGGTGGACTTCAACTCCCAGAATCCCCGAGGCTGGGGGATTCTGGGAGTTGAAGTCCACCCATCTTCAAGCTTCCAAGGTTGAGAAACACTGCCTTAGATCTTGGAAGACTGCTATCGTAGTCCTTCTTTTCTTTAAATTAGACCTATCCAATTCCTGCAACCGTTCTTTATATGCTTTATAGCCTCCAGTCCCCTAATCATCTTTGTTGCTCTTCTCTGCACTTTTTCTAGAGTCTCAACATCTTTTTTTTTTTTACATTGTGACAACCAGGGCATGAAAGTTTTATTATTTCATGTTGATTGACACTCCTTAGCAAAGGTGAACATGTCATGGTTTGTGGTTTAGTCTGCTCTGCAAATTAAGTCTCTTTAGGCGATGATGGCTTGGCGTCTTGTGTGAACCCAGGACATGGATTAATTGAATAATGAGGTTAAACGTATGCTGATGCAGCCCAGAGAGACACCAGCTTTTGCAGTTCAGTTATACAGATCAACAGAGTTGGAAGGGACCTTGTAGGTCATCTAGTCCAACCTCCCGCCCAAGCTGGAGATCCTACACCATTTCTGACAGATGGCAGTCCAGTCTCTTCTTGAAAGCTTCCAGTGATGAAGCTCCCACAACTTCTGAAGGCGACTTCTGTTCCATTCTTCTGTGTAAGGAAGATGGAGAAAGAAGAAAGTGTATTTTTTATTGCTGGCGTACTGTTTCCTATTAGAAAGAGGAATCTAGGCACATGTCTCTCTGTCCCATGTTTGTGGCCGCCATCTTGATTTTTCTAACTTGATTCCTGCAAACACCTCTACCAGTTTTTGAAATGTAACAGCATTCTGGGTCCTGGTTGCCTATCATCAGTTTGGTTCAGTGGTGGAATTCAATTTTTTGGGGTGGGCGTGGTGTGGCTTGGTGGACGTGGCTTGGTGGCAGTGGTAAGTTTCATTTTTTTTTTTACTACTGGTTCTGTGGGCGTGGCTTGATAGGCATGGCGTGCTGTGATGGGCGTGGCAGGGGAAGGATACTATAAAATTTCCATTCCCTCCCCACTCCAGGGGAAGGATACTGCAAAATCCCCATTTCCTCCCGATCAGTTGGGCCTTGGGAGGCAGAGAATAGATGGGGGCGGGGCCAGTCAGAATTTTTACTACCAGTTCTTGGAACTACTCAAAAGTTCTGCTACCGGTTCTCCAGAACTGGTCAGAACCTGCTGAAACCCACCTCTGCTTGATGGGCATGGCAGGGGAAGGATACTGCAAAATCTCCATTCCCACCCCACTCTGGGGCCAGCCAGAGGTGGTATTTGCTGGTTCTCCGAACTGCTCAAAATTTCCGCTACCGGTTCTCCAGAACCTGTCAGAACCTGCTGAATTTCACCCCTGGTTTGGTTCATTGGAATGAACCAGGGAGAGCTAACCCTGGAGATTGAAGGAGGACTTTGAAAGGTGGAGCTCGGTTTGGACAGTTCAGGAAGGGGAGGGGTCTTCTCCAGAATTTTTGAAGGTGAACATGGAAGAAGTCAACTGCTGTTCTTCTCGAGATCACTTTATCTTTGGCAACCAATTGCTTCATTGTCATAGGTGAGCAGAAAGAACAAACAGGGGAATAAGCAGGATGGGAGCAACAGTAGAGCCTGGAAATCCCACTCACCTACCTACCCTCCCACCCACACAAACACACACTCAGAACAGTCCTAAGGCACTTTTGTCAGTGTCATAACTTTGAACCAGGGGTGGGTTCTACTTACAGCCGCTACCGGTTTGCAACGGAAGCGTGCACGCTTCTGCACATGCGCAGATCGCTTATGATGACATCCGGGTGCGTGGGCGGAGCCTCCCGCTGCTGTTACTACGAACCGGACTGGACTGGGAGCAACCCACCATTGCTTTGAACCAGGGGTGGGTTCTAAAATGTTTTACTACCAGTTCTGTGGGCGTGGCTTATTTTGTGGGTGTGGTTTGATGGTCATGTGACAATTATTTAGGATTTAGCAGAGGTCCTGGTCTACCAAGCTTTTAACTGCTTGCAGAGCTGTACCGGTCTACCCATTTGTTCTTGGAGCGTTCCGGTCTACTCATTTGTTTTTGGAGGCACTGGTCTACTCATTTGGTTTTCTTTTTTTTTTCTTTTGTTAAATTTTTTTTATTAAGGTTTTATAAGTTAAACAAGAACACAAAACAAAAATACATACAAACATGGATACATTAAGACAATACAAAAGAAAAAACAAACCAACACTAACTCAGTCCACTGACTGACTTCTGAAAGCTGTTGCATCGGTGGTTGTGTTCTATTTCGGCTATTTTTATCTATACATATCTATTTTACATATTTACTTATTTAGACATTTGTACATATCCAAGTTTTCTTCTTTATGAAAATATCAATTACCCATTTGTTTTTCAAGCGCACTGGTCTACCACCACACTGCCTTTTAACCCTGATCAGCTGTAGGGAGGCCCTTTGAAGCCCCGCAACAAAAGTTTAAACAGGTTTTTTCCTTCTAGCCGATCAGCTGGGACTCAGGAGGCAATGAATAGATTGGGGGCGGGGCCAAATAAAAGATAAGAATAATGTGGGGGTGGGGGTGGGAGGGCCCACCAGCTCCCAAACAAAGAGAACCAGTTCGGTCATATTGTCACCGCTACTGGCTCGGGAACCCACCACTGCTTTGAACGGTCACTCAATGAATTGTTATAAGTCAAGGACTATCTGTACAGGAAGCTGTAACCCTTGGCCGCCTGTCTGTAGCCTGCCTCTGGTCATTAAAATAGAATAATCTCATTAGGCTCAAAACTGAACAGCTTTCTGTTTTTTATCGCTGTCTGACAGGGTTCATGATGCTTTCTATAAAACGTTAAATATCCTTAAAGACATTTGCTGGAGTATTTGTATTTTTTTTTTAATAAAAGTTTTTAAAATTTTTTTAAACAAACACACATACAAACATACAATGTATTTTCTTTGAACAGAGTATTTGGCCGGTTCACAAATTTAAACAATATTTAGTCATTTCAATTCAGTTTACAATTTCTATATATCCTTTTTGCCATAGGTATTCCTTGTCTATTTTTTTTTTAAAAAAAATATTACCCTTCATTCTCATCTCTAATCTTAATCCTAATCAAATTTGATTTTTCCCTTCTATCTATATTATACCCCTTCCCATTGTCATCTATTTTTTTATCTATCCTTACATTAGTTATGTAACATTACAGTTGTTTAATATAAATCCAACATTTTAGTATAAATCAATTAGTTATATAACTATCCTTTTTTTTGGTATATTGATCAATATGAACATAAATCTTCCAATTATTTCCATGCAATCCAATTTCCTACAAGTCAATTAGTTATATTTACCAATAATAATAAACCAAATAATTTCCCCCCTTTATGTTACTCATTAAACTCTCTGGAGTGTTTGTATTGTTCCCATCTCAAAATATTGGAAAACATTCCCACCCCCACCCCCACCCCCCCCACCCCCGGAAACATTGTACTGCTAATTAGAGCTTATAAAACTTACGCTAGACCAATCTATTTTTCAGCTGTTTGGAATCCCCACCATATAATCTGACATCAGTACAATCAAGCGAGTTCAGAACATTGGTGAAATCCAATTTTTTTTTTAATTACTGGTTCTGTGGGCATAGCTTGGTGGGCGTGGTGTGGCTTGCTGGGTGTGGCTTGGTGGGCATGGCAGGGGAAGGATCCTGCAAAATCCCCATTCCCTCCCCACTCCTGGGGGAAGGATATTGCAAAATCTCCATTCCCAGCCCACTCTGGGGCCAGCCAGAGGTGGTATTTGCCGGTTCTCCGAACTGCTCAAAATTTCTGCTACCGGTTCTCCAGAACCTGTCAGAACCTGTTGGATTTCACCCCTGGTTCAGAAGTACATGTAACAGTAACAGAATTGGAAGGGATCTTGGAGGTCATCTAGCCCAACTCCCTGCTCATGCAGGAAATCTATACTAGGGATTTGAACCGCTGAACTGCCGATCTTTCTAATCGACGAGCTCAGCGTCTTAGCCACTGAGCCACTTCACAAGAAAAGACTTGCACTCTTCGGTACACAATAGAATTCCTTATGCTACTAGGCTCAAAATTCTCGGTTTGGATAACTTAGAAGTGCTTCGCTTGTGGTCAGACCTAGATATTTCATACAAAATTATACGTAGTAATGTTTTACCTGTAAATGACTTTTTTTAGTTTTAATCGTAATAATACACGTGCGACAACTGCTTTAAACTCAATGTAAATCGTTCTTAACTTGACTGTAAAAAAAATATGATTTCTGTAATAGAGTTGTCAAAGTCTGGAACGCCCTACCTGAGTCAGTTGTCTCAGCTACAAATTTTCACAGTTTCAGTCACAAATTGACTTCCCTGGACCTTACCTCATACTTAAGTGGTTAGTAGAGGGGACGTGTGTAAGTGCACCAATGTGCCTATCGTCCCTGTTGTTGTATTTTTATTCTTTTATTCTTTTTTCTCGTTTTTGTTTGACAAATTCTAATACATAAATAAATCTCTGCTTTTGATTGTCAGCAGAGACTGCTGGAGAAGATCTTGGTGTGAAAAAAAGAAAAGCAAAATAATTGGAGAGCTCCATGTATTTAAGAAATACACATAAAAATTGGGCACGGAATCCAGACTATTCAGAAGAAAATTGCTCAGTTTGAGGCTTGTGGTGAACATCTTAATTATTACCATCCCATTATATGTTTCTGATATCTTACACGCATACTCTTTTCCTCTGTATTTTTCCCTCTTTCTCTTTTCTGGAAAGCTGAATTTATAGTATCCGACTTGGCTTTCCCCCCCCCCCCAAGTATTTCTACATGTGACATTGGCTTCCATGTGGTTTCTTATTTGTTTGGGATGAATTTCTCTTTGCATCCAGAGCAATTCACCTTTTTTTCCATTGTTTAGTTTCTTTTAAAAAAACCCTCTCCACTCTCATTTCAATCTACTTTTTAATGGAACAAAATGGGTGTAATGAGTGTACGGCCCATTAAGTCAAGCTGATGTGAATCCAACAGGTAAGACAAATTAGACTTGAAATTGGATCAGAATGTCTTTCGAGGTTAACTTATTTAATTGTTCATTCATTCAATTTCTATAGTTGCCCATCTCAAACAAGTGACTCTCGGCAGCGAACATGCCCATTTCTACCTGAGAAGATGTAACTTTCATCTTGTGTTTATAATGTTAATTTACTATTCAATTGGAACAGGATATTTAAGAAAGAATCTAATAAAAGAATAAAATGAAATAAAAGGAGGAGCAGAGATATCCATAAGGAGGGGGTTAAAACAGTCGTGATGGCTGCTACAACCCTGTGATGAAAGATAGATAGATAGATAGATAGATAGATAGATAGATAGATAGATGATAGATAGATAGATAGATGAATAGATAGATAGATGAATAGATAGATAGATAGATAGATAATAGATAGATAGATAGATGAATAGATAGATGAATAGATAGATGATAGATAGATAGATGATAGATAGATAGACAGATGATAGGTAGGTAGGTAGGTAGGTAGATAGATAGATGATTGATAGATAGATGATTGATAGATATAGATAATAGATAGATAGATAATAGATAGATAGATGAATAGATGATAGATAGATGATAGATAGATAGATAGATAGATAGATAGATAGATAGATAGATGATAGGTAGGTAGGTAGATAGATAGATAGATAGATAGATAGATAGATAGATAGATAGATAGATAGAGCTAGAGATGTATAAATAAATAAATAATTTTATTTCTATACTGCCCTTCTCCCGAAGGACTCAGGGCGGTGTACAGCCTATTAAAAGCACAAAGACAGACATCAATTAAAAATAATTAAATTTATTAAATAACGTCGGCTCAGATTTAAAACCCCAAAAATTTAAAACACCCAATTTAAAACCATTACATTGATAGCCCAGCCTGGCAGAACAGCAGGGTCTTGAGGGCACAGCGAAATACATAATGGATATATATGATGGATGGATGGATGGATGGATGGATGGATGGATAGATAGATGATAGATAGATGAAGATAGATAGAGATAATAGATAGATAGAGATAGCGAGATAGCAAGATAACTAGATACATAGAGAGTTAGCTAGTTAGCTAGCTAGATATAGATGAAAGATGATAGATAGAGCTAGAGATATATGATGGATGGATGGATGAATGGATGGATAGATGAATGTATGAATGGATGGATGGATGGATGGATAGATAGATAGATAGATGATTGATAGATGATATAGATAATAGATACATACATACATACATTGCAATGTAAATAGACGCCATCTTGATACATTGACACACATACACATTTGCAGATACCCATGACAAGAAGAGAAAAGGTAAAGAAAAATTGGGTGATGCTTAAAAGTGGATCTTATACTAGTTACTCTACAAAAGTGCGCAACTTTGGTCAAAGGAAGGAAGGAGGGAGGGAGGGAGGGAGGGAGGGAGGAAGGAAGGAAGGAAGGAAGATCAAATTGCCAGATCAATATATGAGGGAAGAACTGGGTTGAGAAAGGAGGAAAACAGAAAATCAGGGTTGGATTTCAGAGACTGTCACAGAGAAGGGGTTGACTTTTTTTTAAATATACTTTATTGGTTTTAAAATTTAAAAAAAACATCAAATCTCTGTTAACATCTGAGGTGTCGTGTAATTACAAGTGATCTTAACAATGATGCGAACTCAAAATTCAAGGCAGTATGGGAAAGGTGGTACAAATGGTGGAATAATAGAATGAGATTGTAAGATTACATCTATTTTCAATAATGGTAGATTCGAATGTATTCGATATGTATATAATGTATATAATGTAAATATGTAATTACACGAAGGGGTTGACTTATTCTGCAAAGGATCTGAGGGCAGGACAAGGAGTAACAGGTGGAAGCTTGTGAAAGAGAGATCCAACCCAGAACCAAGGAGAAATTTTCTGACAGTGAGAACAATTAACCAGTGGAACAGCTTGCCTCCTGAAATTGTGGCTGCTCCATCACTGGAGGTTTTTAAGAAGAGACCGGAGAGCCACTTGTCCGGAATGGTATCATATTTCCTGTTTGAAACACTAGACTAGAAAAGCCTCCAAGGCCCCTTCCAACTCTATTCTTCTGTATTTGGTATTCTAATCCAATCCTAAAAATAAAGTGAGAGGATTTAAAAAAAAAAAAACAGTCAGTGTATGAAGTGGTGGATAAATGTGATAGAAACAAGGATGCGTTTGCAGAGATGAAAGAACTGGAGAGATTTAATGAATGGGCTTGATATAAATCTGATTTGGTTTGATTTCCCTTTCTTATCCCTTTTTTCTTTGGCTTGCTTCTCCTCGCTTGTCTTCTAGCCTCTGCATAACACCATTTACTTCAAAAGGGAAAAGCGTAATGCGTATCTAAGTATATAACTATGATTTGAATGTGGTTCAATGTATGGCTTCACCTCTGCTTTTTTTCCAATCCTGTGGATTTCCTTTTATGTTTACACTTTCAAGGCAAGCGCCTATCTTTTTTTCTGCAGAATAATGCGCTGTATTATGGGGATACTCTCGAGAACTCAAATCACTGAAAGCTTTAATGTAGCTTTCAGAGCCCCTTCCAAATAGAATGGTCACTAAATTGTAACGTTTAACGTGACAGAAAGGGGAAGGGATTGTCAGATTCGTGGGGAGCAACCATTAACTGCTTGTAATGTATTGCAAATGGCTTTAATTTAATTTAAATGGAGTTAAACCCACATTCTTAACCTGACCCCAGTATGTTTGGGAGTTTGTCCAATGGCTATTCATAAGTCAAAGGAGGGTGTAGATTGAAAAGTGATGTGTGTGCCTTTGCATTTGAAGGGGGTGAGAGAGAAAGAAAGGGGGAGGGGGAGAGAGAGAAAGTGTGTGTGTGAGAGTGAGAGAGTGAGTGAGAGAGAGAGAATGAGAGAGAGAATGAAAGAATGAGAATGAGAGGAGAAAGAATGAGAGAGAATGAGAGAGGGAATGAGGGAGAGAGAGAGGGAATGAGAGAGAGAATGAGAGAGAGAGAGAATGAGAGAGAGAGAATGAGAGAGAGAATGAAAGAATGAGAATGAGAGAGAGAGAATGAGAGAGAGAATGAGAGGAGAAAGAAGGAGAGAGACGGAGAGAGAGGGAATGAGAGAGAGAGAGGGCGGAATGAGGGAGAGAGAGAGAGAGGGAATGAGAGAGAGAATGAGAGAGAGAGAGAATGAGAGAGAGAGAATGAGAGAGAATGAAAGAATGAGAATGAGAGAGAGAATGAGAGAGAGAATGAGAGGAGAGAGAATGAGAGAGAGGGAATGAGGGAGAGAGAGGGGGGAATGAGAGAGAGAATGAGAGAGAGAATGAGAGAGAGAGAATGAGAGGAGACTTGTGGACTTTAACTCCCAGAATTTCCTGAGAGTTGAAGTCTATAAAATGTAAAATTGCCAGGACTGGACACCGATAGTCTACAGCAGGCATCCCCAACCCCCAGTCTCTCCACAGAACCAGTCCCTGGTGCCTAAAAACGTTAGGGGACACTGGTCTAAAACAAGCAACAATACCTTGTTCACGATGGTTAATTTCAGAAAGAGCTAGGTTGGGTTGGATCAAGACCGTAGTTGAATGAGAGATTGCTGGGAAATCCCAGGACTGTAATCTCACCCAATTGTAATACACTTCCATCTTGTTGCCAAGAAAAATTATGTAGATGCCCACATGAAGACTCTGATGCTGGAGGAGACTCCTGCGAGTCCCTTGGACTGCAAGGCGATCCAACCGATCAGTCCTAGAAGGAGATCAACCCTGACTGCTCTTTAGAAGGCCAGATCCTGAAGAGGAAACTCAAATCCTTTGGCCACCTAATGAGAAGGAAGGACTCCCTGGAGAAGAGCCTAATGTTGGGAACGATTGAGGGCAAAAGAAGAAGGGGACGGCAGAGAACAAGGTAGCTGGATGGAGTCACTGAAGCAGTCGGCATGAGCTTAAATGGACTCCAGAGGATGGTGGAGGACAGGAAGGCCTGGAGGAACGTTGTCCATGGGGTCGTGATGGATCGGACACGACTTTGCAACTAACAACAACCACCACATGAAGACACCACCAGTTAGCTGAGCTCAATGCAAGGGAGACAAACCATCCACCCAGAAGTGGGTTGGCTTCTGTAGCAAAGAAAAGTGAGAGCTTTGCAAAAAGTTGCTTGCTTTTCACTATGGCCATTGGTAGCAGTTATCTTAATTGGGTTTTCCAAAAGATTAAGAAGGAGAAAGGTTGTTCACGGACCTCTGATACTACCCACTGGCACGAAAGGAGAAACCTAGAAGAAGAGACGATTGATCTGAAGGCTGGAAGTGAAAATCAAGACACGGTTTGTGGCATCCTTGCAGATTTCTCAACTTCTGGTCTAGGGGCACTTTCTGTATGAAAAGCTTTGGGGGATTCTTGTGAATCAGA
This sequence comes from Arizona elegans, assembly GCA_022577455.1. Lineage (NCBI taxonomy): Eukaryota > Metazoa > Chordata > Lepidosauria > Squamata > Colubridae > Arizona > Arizona elegans. The sequence goes on from JAKOOJ010000016.1 coordinate 8,384,059, forward strand.
GAACACCCTGGGAACTGTTTTCCTAGAAAGAACCTCTGCAAAAAGGATCACTGAATGTTACCTTTTAAAGGCAGGAAATCGCAGGATGCAGAATTTGTGCCCCCTTTTCTTAAGCCAATGAAGGAGAACTAAGGATGTCACCTTTGACCCTTCTCTCCTCCCCTTTTTCCTTCCTCTTCCCTTTTCCTTCCCCTTCCCTTTCCTCCCTCTCCCCTCTCCTTTCTCCTTCCTTCTTTCTTTCCTTCCTCCCTCCCTCCCCCCTCCCTCCCTCTCTTTCTTCCTCCCTCTTTCTTCCTTTCTCTCTCCTCCCTGTCTGTCTTTCTTTCTTCCTTCCTTCCTTCCTCTCTCTCTTCCCTGTCTTTCTTTCTTTCTTTCTTTTTTCTCAGTTCCCTTTATGATGAAACTCATGTCTTCCTAGGAATGGGGTTTGGTTTTTTTTGTTTTTTTTTTTACTCAATGCTGGATGCACAGTGTGTCAGTAGTTATCTGTTTATTTTTAATCAATATACACTTCTCCTCCTCCTTTTTTAAAATTATTATTATGGAATGGTAGAGTATGAATGATGCTGAGTGCATAATGGAGGTTACAGAAAGGACAATAACCTCCCACTGAATTAAGTGGAGCCGTAACCCAACAGCCCGGGATGTGATGCAGAACGAACGGTGGTCTGGTCTGGTCTAACAATCCCAGCATAATAATGAAGCTGCGTATTCCCCACCCTTTCCCAGAAAAGATGCTGTACAAGTGCCAAATCCTCCTCCCGGCCTTTCTCCTTTTCCTTCTCTTTATTCTATTTCCTTTAGCTCTAGGAAAGGGGATTCCAAAAGGTCTTAGTGATGCAATTCCCAGGATTTTCCACCCTACAAGGGTCTCGGGATGGGAAAGGATAATATTTTGAGGGCTTTTTTTTCCTTCTTTTTCTTAAGTGGGGATTTCTTAAGAAATCCATTGTTCTAATTCAAATTCAAACCTTGATTGTCAGAGTACAACATGTGTACTATGAGACTGGCTGAGCCTCCCTTCGTGCACCCCCTCCCCAACACAATGCAACTCACAGTGAAAGACAAAAAGAAAATCCCAAGATCAGTGAATCCTATTAACAAACACTCAGTCCCATCAGTGGTGGGATTCAGGTAATTTAACAACCAGTTCTCTACCCTAATGATTTCTTCCAACAACCAGTTTGTCAAACTGCTCAGAAAGTTCACAACCGGTTCTCCTGAAGCGGTGCGAACTGGCTGAATCCCACCACTGGTCCTATTGCTCCATGTGAACTTAATGCACGTTGCGTTGGCCACGCAAGTCAATCGTACTATGTTGTTGTAGAGTTTGGGTTTATCTGAGTTAGTTGGAGAGATAGATTGGTTTGGATTAGATTGTTCCAAAGAAGCATGACATAGAAGGAGAAAGGAGAACAAATAAGCCATTCCTTCTAGCACCAATCCTTAGGTTAGGTTTGCCCCGTAATGCCTGAAGTTGTTGAATTCTAGATCGTGTTGATTGTAGTTAGCTTTTTTGTGGCTTAACCTAGAATGGGACAGCTTGCTGTGGCCAACTCATCACGGCCAACTCACTATGGACAACTCGTTTTCTCATTTCTAGCCTGTTGTTGCAACCACATGCTAAGCAGGTCTAGGACAACTCGCTGCAGTCAACTTGCCACAACCAACTCATGGCCAACTCGCTGTGGAACAATTCAACAGTTCACTTTAATCATTTAAAATAATTTTAAAAATAATTTTAATTTTTGCCACTCACATTTCATTTTGTCCCTCCTTTGGCATCCTTTCTTTAATGGGGAGTTTCTCAACCTTGGCAGTTTGAAGACGTGTGGACTTCAACTCCCAGAATTCCCCAGCCAGCGGGAATTGAATTCTGGGAATTGAAGTCCACACGTCTTCAAACTGCCAAGGTTGAGAAACTCTGCTTTAATGATTCTGTTCCACCATTTCCTCAATATTAGGGTAACTCTTGTCCTGTAGCAAGTTGACCATAAAGTTGTCCCATAAAGAATTGGCCATGTTGAGTTGGCCATGGTGAGTTGTCCTAGATCCGCTTAGCATGTGGTTACAGCAACAGGCTAGAAATGAGAAAATGGTGAGTCCTGATTCTGCACCAAGGACTCAGTTGTACAGGTGCAATATGTGGCTGGCTCAGGGCTAAGGGACATGGTTGGCTCAGTGGCTAAGACACTGAGCTTGTCAATCGAAAGGTCGGCAGTTCGGGGGTTTGAATCCCTAGTGCCGCATAATGGGGTGAGCTCCTGTTACTTGTCCCAGCTTCTGCCAACCTAGCAGTTCAAAAGCACATAAAAATGCAAGTAGAAAAATAGGGACCACTTTTGGTGGGAAGGTAACAGCGTTCCATGCGCCTTTGGCGTTGAGTTATGCCAGCCACATGACCATGGAGACATCTTCAGACAGCGCTGGCACTTCGGCTTTGAAACAGAGTTTATTTATTTATTTATTTATTTATTTATTTATTGGTTCAATTTATATGCCGCGCTTTTCTGGAGACTCAGGGCGGCTTACAATGCGTTAAGCAATAGCCTTCATACTTTTGTATATACCTGCTTAGTAGGGCTTTTTGGCCCCCCATTAAGCGGTGTTCTCTATTTTATACAAAGTCAGCTTATTGCCCCCACATAACGGATCCTCATTTTACCTACCTCGGAAGGATGGAAGGCTGAGTCAACCTTGAGCCTGGTGAGATTTGAACTTGCAGTAATTGCAGGCAGCTGGTGTTACTTAACAGTGCTTTAGTCTGCTACGCCACCAAGGCTCTTTTGTGTTGAGTTGAGCACTACCCCCTAGAGATGAAATGACTAGCACATATGTGTGGGGGGACCATTACCTTTAATATATGGGTGATGTTTGGTTTCTCTCTTTATGGGGAAGGAAATGGCTGATTCATACAATTTGCTTAACACCAACTGCAACTTAAGAACAGAATTGCATCCTACAGACATATATTATGACTTAATATAATGGCCAGGTTCCCACAACCTATTGAGACAAAGCTGGATTCACACAAGCTGCAGAACTGCAAACAACCCAAGGCAACCTGGCCTAGTCTAGCAGGTCGTGGGAACCTGAGAAGCAATTGACTTCTGTGGGTGGGCAACATAGGTGTGAGTAGATTGCTTACTAATTTGACATGCTGGTTAGTTTGGTATCAATTTAGCCTATTGGACAGACTCAGCCGCTATAGTCTATGAACTATAATTCAAGGTTGAGTTGTTGTGTGAATGAGATCAGTTGGAAAAGTTGGACACAAGTTGAACAATCTTCAGAGATTGGGAGGGGGGAGATTGCCAAATTCAGGAATTCTGGAGAAGAACATCTTGAGAAAAATTTCCCAAGGGGAAAAATAAAAAGGTATTTTTTGAATTTTATTTTATTTCTTTGAATTCCCAATACTGACTTTAAATATGACAGCTTGGTTTATTAAGAGCAAAAATTTTTTAAATCTTTGGGCACACAATTGCCAAGTTGTGATGACATGAATGAGAATTGTTTATGTGCTTCTTTTCAAATGTCTCATTTGAAATAGGAACATTAGATTCCCTTTTCTCTAGCAAGGAAATGGATGCAACCAGATTTTTTTTTCAAAATTAATCCCAGGAGTCCATTCAGGATTTCCACAAGTCCCAATTTCTTTAATGTTCCCCCAGCTCTTCTGCTCATCTGACCGTGACATCACAGGCTGTTCACCTCAAGTTGGCAGGTGGGACCCCAAAATCAATTATTATGCAGAATGCACCATCCGCTCTCATTCCTCGGCCCGCTGCCCACGAGAGATTCCCAGGATTGGTTTGGCCACACATTAGCAGAGCGAGAGGTTGGGGAAGGTTGCTTTCTACTGTGTTCCTCCTCCAGATAAGGTGAGAGAGGAGACAGTGAGTTCTCTTTCAGGAACCACTGACATGTTTTTAATTGCAAAAGATTCCAAAGCACAGACAATCTTTCTTTCTTTCTTTCTTTCTTTCTTTCTTTCTTTCTTTCTTTCTTTCTTTCTTTCTTTCTTTCTTTCTTCTTACTTTCTCTCTCTCTTTCTTCTTTTCTCTCTCTCCTTCCTTCCCTCCTGTCTTTCTTTCCTTCCTTCCTTCCTTCTTTCTTTCTTCCCTCTCTTTCTTTCTTCTTTTCTCTCTCCTTCCTTCCCCCCTCCTGTCTGTCTGTCTGTCTGTCTTTCTTTCTTCTTTTCTCTCTCTCCTTCCTTCCTTTCTGTCTGTCTCTTCCTTTCTTTCTCTCTCTTTCTTCTTTTCTCTCTCTCCTTCCTTCCTTCCTTCCTGTCTTTCTTTCTTTCCTTCCTTCTTTCTTTCTTTCTTCTCTCGCCTTCCTTCCTTCCTTCCTGTCTGTCTGTCTTTCTTTCTCTCTCCCTCCTCTCTCTTTCTTCTTTTCTCTCTCCTTCCTTCCTGTCTGTCTGTCTGTCTTTCTTTCTCTCTCTCTCTCTCTCTCTTTCTTCTTTTCTCTCCTTTCTTTCTTTCTTTCTTTCTTTCTTTCTTTCTTTCTTTCTTTCTTTCTTTCTCAAATATAAAACATATTAACTTTTGGCTCCAAAAACCGAATAGTATACAGTATTTCTATAATGATAAGCCATTCTAATCATCAAATCCCAAAATTAAAGTTCCTTTCTTTCTGTTTCAAGCAAACAGACCGCATAGAAATAAAGCTAGACCAAGTTTTTTTTATCAAGATTATTTTTTCCACCATCTCAGCCAATTTTATCAACTTCTTCATCCATTTTTCCATTGTGTCCCTCCATCTCTGTGCATCCAAAAGTCTTGTCCCAAAGGTACTTTCTCAAGAGGTAACTGGACTTCCTTGTTTTTTGTTTTGAAGATGTTTCGCTTCTCATCCAAGAAGCTTCTTCAGCTCTGATAGGATAATGGAGAATGGAAGGATTTATATTCCTTGCAGTCATCTGGTCATTAGCACTCTTTCTGAGAGTCACTGAGGCTACTTGGAGCTTTATCTGTGCCTTCAGGGTCACCTGAATAGTGCAAACGGGTGTGGAATCTTTTTGGAACTGCTAAAAGGACTGTGTTGTTACAATGACCCTGAAGGCACAGATAAAGCTCCAAGTGGCCTCAGCAACTCTCAGAAAGAGTGCTAACGACCGGATGACTGCAAGGAATATAAATCCTTCCATTCTCCACCATTCAGTCAGAACTGAAGAAGTTTCTTGGATAAGAAGGGAAACGTCTTCAAGGAAAAACAAAGTCCAGTTGCCTTTTTGGGGTGGGGGGGTGGAAAGCACCTTTGGGACAACCATGACTTGGATGACTGAAAATCTCCATAGATAATCAAGGGCTGGGTTAACCAACATCCAGATGGAACACCTGCCCATCCTGGCATCCAAACTACAGGTAGTCCTCAGTTTACAAACCACAATTGAGCCCAGCAACTCATGTTGCTGAGTGAGAAATGTGTTAGATGAGTTTTGCCCCATTTCACGACTTTCCTTGCCACGTTTGTTAAGCGAATCATTTCAGTTGTTCATTTAGTCACACGCTTGTTAAGTGAATTTGGTTTCCTCGTTGACTTTGCCTGTCAGAAGGTCACAGAAGGGGATCACGTGATCCCGGGACTCTGCAACCGTCATAAATGTGAGTCAGTGGCCAAGCACCCAGATGTAAATCATGGGACCATGGGGATGCCGCAATGGTCATAAGTCCCTTTCGTCAGTGCTGTGGTAATTTTGAATGGTCACTGAGCGAACGGTTATAAGTTGAGGACTACCTGTAGAGGAAGGGGTTAAAATCTATAAAGGGATTTCTTAAGCCAGCTTCATTTCCAGCTGGTTTATGCTTGGGAGACTAACTGCTGAAAGCTGCAATGTGAAAAAAGCTCTCTTGGGAAAAGATGTAATAGATCTGAAAGAAAGCAGTCTTGACGAAGGGATGAATATAAGCAGGGAAATGAAGGGATATGTTTAGTTATAAATGAAAGGTCTAAAATGTATCAGAGAAAGTATGAATTAGTGTTCTCCAGACTATTACAAGTATCTGTGAAAATAGGAATCTGTAAGTTGGTAATAAAATGCATGTTACATTCCAGCGAATGGTGATTGTGAAAAGGGCCAGAAATGAATTTTGCGGAAAAATGAGTGGCATTCTGAATTAATATAATTGGAGATGGGAGCTACTTGCTTAGGTACCATGATTAAATGGGTGTGTAGAGTGTAGCAAAGAATGCTTAGGTCACTCAGAAATACTAGAATGAATGAGAACTATATCGTGAGCATCTGCTTAAATACGGCTTCAAATATATAATTTGAGGCGTATGTCTATTCAGATATACACAAGAAAAAAAATGACTTCTTTCATTGTTTATAATGAACGAATGGGAGAATTGATGAGCGATTCAGGAGTGATGAGAGATTCTCAATATAAGAAGGAGACTTTATTGATAGCGTCACGAGGGAATGTGGAGTGAAATGGACATGAAAGGAATTGGAATGAAAGGAGAATGTCTACTGGACTAGAACATACCTTCTTCTTCTTCTTCTTCTTCTTCTTCTTCTTCTTCTTCTTCTTCTTCTTCTTCTCCTCCTCCTCCTCCTCCTCCTCCTCCTTCCTCCTTCCTCCTTCCTCCTTCCTTCATGTGTAAATCAAACTTTAAACTTCCAGAATGAAGCCATCTTATTGGCTTTGTCTTTGGCCAAAAATAAGTCTTTATCGGTACATATTTCTGGTAGTAGCTGACATACCAGCAGATGGGCCAGCCTCTGTGTCTCTTTGCATTCACACAGTGTGTTGTTATCCACTAAGAATCTCCACTTGAGCATTTTGGTTTTACACTTAGGTGGTTCTCCAACTCTCAACCTATTCAGGTTGGATCCTTCAACCGTATCCTCCTTTCAGGTTATTTCTTGCTCGATAATCTCCTTCCTCCATCTTTTGATTCAGTTTTGTTCTTGTGTACCCTCAAGAATGTTTGTTCTTAGAAAAAGCTGTCTTTAGATCTAAGTTGGCAGACTTGGGGCATCTATCCCAAGAAGAAACGAAATAGGAAGAAATAAGAAATGATATGAAGAAATAAGAAATGGAATTCAAATGCTGGGAGAAACAACAATCTCAGATATGCTGATTACCAGTTGGAGGGCTAGACGTGAGGAAATCTTTGAAAAAAAATGTCTTGTTGAAGGCAAAAGAGATAGAATAACCGAGTTGGAAGGGATCTTAGAGGTCTTCTAGTCCAAATCTCTGAAGGAAACCTTGTACCATTTCAGATAAATGTCTGTGCAGTCTCTTCTTAAAAACCTCTAGTATTGAAGCACCCACAACTTCTGGAGGCAAGTCGCTAATCAATTAGCCTTAGGTTACATCAATAGGTACTATGTTTCCCCAAAAATAAGACCGGGTCATATTAATTTTTGTTCCCAAAGACACATTATGGCTTATTTTCCAGTTAGGTCTTATTTTCAGGGAAATACGGTACTAAATGCATCTGTCTGGCTGACAATCTGAACTGAGGCTGATTTTTTTTGGCATAGGGCTTATATTACGAGCATCCTGGAAAAATCATGTTAGGGCTTATTTTCCGGTTGGGTCTTATTTTCGGGAAAACACGGTAACCTCAATGCAATGCAAATAGGTGTAGAAGTGGCAGCGATATGAGATTTTTATCTGACTAGGCTCAGCAGTTCACTAGAGTGATAACTAACCACTATAATAAAGAGTCGCCTGCTAGCTGGGAGAAAGACCGTGATGAACTGAGATGAAATATTGAAGTGCAGAGACATCACCCGAAGGAAAGGTATATATTGTCAACTTGGATCATCAGAAAGAAGAAGAAGAATTAATGCCTTTTAGCTCCGGTGCTGCAGACAATGGTCGAGAAGAGCTTAGCCTGCAAAAGGAACAAATAATTCAATACAAGCTGAAGTAAAATCTACTGGAAGCGCTAATAATGAAACTCGCCAGAAATGCTAACAATGAAAAACAGACAGGATTTGAAGCTAATGTTTTTTGGGGAGATATAATGAACAGGCAAGAGTGATTGGAAAAGTCCCTTATGCAGGGGAGCAAAAAACACCCCCGAAGCCGATTATGAAAAGGCCAATAGGAAAAAAGAAAAGCTCTAAAGCAGTGATGGCTAACCTTTTTGCCATCGTGTGCCATGAGGTGGGGGGGGGAGGGGGTGTCACGCGCGCATGCCCACAGCCATAATTCTATGCACCCTGCCCCCACGCATGTGCGTGCAACTCCCCCCCCAGCTCCCCCCCCCTCCTGGCATGCAATGGCACGGTAGGCCTGTTTTATGCTCTCCCCAGCCTCCAGAGCCTTTCTAGGAGTCTGGGGAGGGTGAAAACGGCTTTCCCCACCCCCCTCCGGAGGCCCTCTGGAGGCTGAAAATGGCCCGTTTACCAACTTCCGATGGGACCGGAAGGCCCGTTTGCTCTCCCCAGACTCCAGAGCCTTTCTAGGAGTCTGGGGAGGCCATAAATGGCCGTTTCTGGCCTCTGGAGGGCCGCCGGGGGAGTGGGGAAGGCCATTTTTGCCCTCCCCAGACTCCTAGAAAGGCTCTGGAGGCTGGGGAGAGAAAAAACGGGCCTTCCCCATCACCCCTCAAGGTCCTCTGGAGGCAGGAAACAGCTTGTTTCCCTACTTCTGGTGGGCCCAGAAGGCCCGAAAATCAGCTGGAGCTGAGCTCACATGCCCACCGATATAGCTACACGTGCCACCTGTGGGACACATGTCATAGGTTCGCCATCACGGCTATAAAGTATCACAGAGAACACAACCAGGAGCAGGTAGTCCTCGACTTACGACCACAATTGAGCCCAAAATTTCTGATGCTGAGTGAAACAGTTCTTAAGTGAGTTTTCTTCTGTTTTACAACCTTTATTGCCACAGTTGTTAAGTGAATCGCCATAGTTGTTAAGTTAGTCAAATGGTTGTTAAGTGAATCTGGTTTCCTCGTTGACTTTGCTTGTCAGAAGGTCACAAAAGGGGTTCACGTAACCCCGGGACACTGCAACCGTCATAAATATGAGTCAATTGCCAAGCCTTTGAATTTTGATCAAGTGACCACAGGGATGCTGAAATGGTCGTAAGTGTGAAAAACGTCCGTAAGTCACTTTATTCTGTGCCCTTGTAATTTCAAATGGTCCCTAAATGAACTGTTGTAAGTCGAGAACTCCCTGTACTGCAAATTTCAAGGGGGAAAAATGATGAGACGGAAGTCAAACACGTTGAAAGGAAATTTGTAAAGTGGCAGGAGTGGATGGCGTAACTGGAGAAAAACAGAGGTGGTGCAATTTGTTTAAGATGTCTGTAAAAGCTGCAACTGTGCCTGATAATTGAAACACCACCATTTCCTCTACAAAAAAAAAAAAAACTGAATGAAAAAAACTCAATAGTAGTTTGTTAAGTGTGCTGGGGAAGAATTTTGGCAGAATTATGATTGAAAGGGTACAAGAGGAGACTGTGAGCAAAATTTGGGAATTGTAGGCAGATGTTATGCACCATCTCTCCCACCCTCTCCCTCCCTCCCTCCTCCTCTCTCCTCTCTCTCTCTCTCTCCCTACCTCTTTCTCTCTTTCCCTCCCTCCCCTCTCTCCTCTATCACCCCCTCCCTCCCTCCTTCTCTGCCCCTCCCTCCCTCTTTCTCTCCTTCCCTCCCCCTCTCCTCTCTCTCTCCCCCACCCTCCCTCCTTCTCCCTTCCTCTCTCTCCCCCTCCCTCTTTCTCCCTCCCTCTCTCCACTCTCTCTCCCCCTCCCTCCCTCCTTCTCTCCCCCTCCCTCCCTCTTTCTCTCCTTCCCTCCCCCTCTCCTCTCTCTCTCCCTCTCCTCTCTCTCCTCTCTCCCCCTCCTCTCTCCTCTCTCCCTCCTTCCCTCTCTCCTCTCTCTCTCCCTCCCTCCTACTCTCTCCTCTCTCTCTCCATCTCCCTCTTTCTTTCTCTCCCTCCCCCCCTCCTCTCTCTCCCCTCCCTCCCTCTTTCTCCCTCCCTCCTCTCTCTCCCCCTCCCTCTCTCCCCTCCCTCTCTCTCCTCTCTCCCTCCTTCCCTCTCTCCTCTCTCTCCCTCCTCCCTCCTACTCTCTCCTCTCTCTCCATCTCCCTCTTTCTTTCTCTCCCTCCCCCTCTCTCCTCTCTCTCCCCTCCCTCCCTCTTTCTCCCTCCCTCCTCTCTCTCTCCCATCTCTCTCCCCCTCCCTTCCTCTGTCCTCCCTCACCCTCTCTCCTCTCTCTCCCCCTCCCTCCCTCCTTCTCCCTCCCTCCTCTTTCTCCCTCCCTCTCTCCCCTTTCTCTCCCCTCTCTCCCCTTCCCTCTCTCGCCCTCCCTCCCTCTCTCTCCTCTCTCTCTCCCCATCTCTCCCTCCCTTTCTCCCCCTCCCTCCTCTCTCCCTTCTGTGTGTGTGTGTGTGATGCAGCCCATATAGTTGCCCTTCAGCAGATCTTTGAGAACCGTGCAAATGTGTGCAAGTCTTAATAGTGAGCAAAGAATAAAACAAGCCCTGGTCATGTCCCCTTGGTTGCTTCATGTATTTATGGAGAATTCTTGGAGGAATGCTTGCGGTGATGTTAGAAATGTTTTGGGTGGGCAGATGAATATACCATATTGTTGGCTAAGAACTCAAATAATTTTCAGTGAATGTTAGATAGCTTGTATCATGCAACAAGAGAACCTGTTTGTTGTAGTGGTTAAGGCACTGGGTTAGGAATGGGAATACCTGAGTTTTGGTCTTTCCTAAAGCATACTAAGAGCCGTGGTGGCACAGTGGTTAGAGTGCGGTACTGCAGACTATTTCTACTGACTGCCGGTTGCCTGCAATTTGACAGTTCGAATCTCACCAGGCTCAAGGTGGACTCAGCTTTCCATCCTTCCGAGGTGGGTGAAATGAGGACCCAGATTGTTGGGGGAAATATGCTGACTCTGTAAAACGCTTAGAGAGGCCAGTAAAGCATTGTGAAGCTGTATATAAGTCTAAGTGCTAGTGCTAAATGGTATCTTGATCTTGGTCAGTCACACCCTCTCAGTAATACAAAAGCAGCTGTTTCCCTCCCCCCCCAATTATATGGACTTCTATGTGTGTCTGTGTGTGTTGCCATATATAAAACCTACCACCCATGAGTCTTTTCTTATTGACTATCCATAAGTCCTAATAAGAAAGATTCTGTTTCCAAGATAATGGTCAGCTTTCTAGATCATCCAAGGTTGATTTTGCAGTTGTGAATTTCCTGAAAAGGAGACCATGTAACCAGTGGTGAAATCCATTTTTTTTTTACTACAGGTTCTGTGGGCGTGGCTTGGTGGGCATGGCAGGGGAAGGATATTGCAAAATCTCCATTCCCACCCCACTCTGGGTCCAGCCAGAGGTGGTATTTGCCGGTTCTCCGAACTACTCAAAATTTCCGCTACCGGTTCTCCAGAACCTGCTGGATTTCACCCCTGCATATAACCATCTTTCACTCTGTAGAGATGTTGGGCTTCAGTTCCCAGAGGGCCAGTTCTGCTTCTGGGAAACGATGGATTCCACTGGAAATTGTGAGCAGAAGATGCAAGGAAAAGCTAAACCAGAAGTGGCAAAATCATCCTGCTGGCTTTGCTGCTCTCACTGGTTTTGCTCCTATTGATTTCATTGGAAGCTCCTCAGAGGTGGGTTTCAGCAGCTTCTGACCAGTTCTGGAGAACCAGTAGCGGAAATGTTAAGTAGTTCGGAGAACCAGTAGTAAAAATTCTGACTGGCCCTGCCCCCATCTCTTCTCTGCCTCCCAAGTCCCAGCCGATTGGGAGGAAAGGGAGATTTTACAGTATATTTCCCTTGCCACGCCCACCAAGCCACGCCCACCAAACCATGCCACGCCCACCAAGCCACACCCACAGAACCGGTAGTAAAAAATTTTGAAACCCACCATTGAAGTTCCTGCCGAATAAGAGTCCTTTGGCCAACATTCTCAATCAATTCCCACAAAGGATTGACCTGGGTTGAATCATTTCTCATCAACCTGCTTGCTTTTCATCTTGGTTAGAAGATGTTTCATCGGCACTGTGAAGGACGGGAGAAAAAAGGAACAGTCTCTGAACACAAGAGCGTATCTAAGCATCTTATCTCTAGACGATGAACTCTGTGAGTGTTTTCTCTGCTCCACGGTGCAAAAGGAATCGCTGTGAGCAGTTGATAAATAATACATTTCTTTTGTTTTGCAGGAATTCTGGGGGCCGAGGTGCAGTCCGATCAGCAGTGAGCAGTTTACACAGCAGATCTAATAGGTTCGTAAAAATAGATGGTGTGTTCCTTTTGTTTTCTGCTCAAAGGTGCTCTTAATCTCCTTCGTTGTGTCATTTTCTCTTTTTCAGTCTGTCTAGGGGAGATGCTCTATTCACTTACTTTCTAGATCTGCTTTCCACCTCTCCATCCCCCATGTTTCTGGGTATTTTCCCACAAAGAGACTATACAGTATATCCCTTCAGGCCATGTTCAGTTAATTATGGTTTATGAATAAGTGACAATTTGCTGACATACTAAGCCACAATGGTTTTAGCAAACCATGGATAGCATGTTGAATCCAGCCATTAACTGGTTGGGAGTGTTGAAGGCAAATAAACAGCTGGATCTTTCCTGGATCCAAATGCATCTCTGCCCTTTCTGAAGAATAGAATGGAATGGAATGGAATGGAATGGAATGGAATGGAATGGAATGGAGTGGAGTGGAGTGGAGTGGAGTGGAGTGGAGTGAATAGAGAGTAGGGAGTAGAGAGTAGACAGTAGAGTAGGGTAGGGTAGGGTAGAATACAGTTCAGTTCAGTACAGTACAGTACAGTAGAATGAATGGAGAATAGGAAAGGATAGGGTAGGGTAGGGTAGGGTAGGGTAGGGTAGGATAGAATAGAATGGAATGGAATGGAATGGAATGGAATGGAATGGAATGGAGTGGAGTGGAGTGGAGAGGAGAGGAGAGGAGTGGAGTGGAGTGGAGTGAATAGAGACTAGAGAGTAAAGAGTAGGGTAGGGTAGTGTAGGGTAGAGTAGAGTAGAGTACAGTACAGTACAGTTCAGTTCAGTACAGTACAGTACAATACAGTAGAATGAATGGAGAATAGGAAAGGATAGGGTAGAGTAGGGTAGGATGGGATGGGATGGGATGGGATGGGATGGGATGGGATGGGATGGGATGGAATGGGATGGAATGGAATGGAATAGAATAGAATAGAATAGAATAGAATAGAATAGAATAGAATAGAATAGAATAGAATAGAATAGAAATTTTATTGTCACTTTAAATGTACACTAATCAGCATACATTAAAGTGAAATTTCCTTGCATTCAGCTCTCAAAAGATAGCCATAATGCATATACCCACATACACACACATATATGACACAGAGAAACATCACAGTCTAGTTCGAATGCATACATATACAGGGCAAAAAAAAGGAAAGCTTTCTACATCTGTGTGTGATGACCGATGTGAACTCTGCCCCCTTCAATTTAGCATCTGATTGGGTTCAGGCAAGTTGTTCTCCACAACGAGAACAAACAGCAACATTTGTACCTTGCCTTATGTCTTCAGATTTCAGCTTCAAAGAAGCCCTTTATTTAGGTTACCAACATATGTGGGAAGTTTCGAAGGCAATTTAGTCTTGCAGGTTGGTATCGTGGCAAGCTCATAAACACGGCAATGTGTTAGCAATATGTTCCCTTTTATCGAAATGAAAAGAAAGGTGGGGGGGGAAGGGGAAAGTCATGTGTTGAGTCATTGACTTAAAAAAATGGTACTCGGTTACTGGTCAACAAATCAGCACTAGTTGGTGGACAGTTCTGTAAACTCAGCTAATCTTATGTGGAAACTAATGAAATGCTACTGGCTCAGACCAGTTCGCCTGAATCTGTAGTAAAAAAAAATGTTACCGGGTTCGGGCAAACCGGTATTTCCGACGATCAGCTGTGCCACACAATTTATATTTGCTAGAAAGCAGAAAATCCTGCTTTCTAGCGAATCTAAATTGTGCGGCACAGCTGTTCCCCCCCCCTTGCTGTCCTACTTACCTTTGCAGACTCAGAAAAGGTTTCTTAATCCTCCTTTTTCAGCGCTGCGTGGTAGCGCCTGGGGTGCGAATGCGCATGAAGCTTGCTTGCGCGTGCAAAGCAAACCAGTACTGAAGCAAACCGGTAGCAGACTTCAGAGCATTTCACCCCTGCTAGCAAGGGTTGGTGGCTGATGGTCCTTCCTAAATTCTTCACTCACAGATAGGTCAAGAGATTCATGTTTACAGCATCCTGAGGTCCAGATAGTGAGATCAGCCTGGATCATCCTCAGAGGCATTTTAAATGGAATTCCGACGACGTGGAAAATAAAGAACTGCTTATGCCAGGGGTGTCAAACTCAATTTCATTGAGGGCCACATCAGGATTTAGTTTGATTCTGTGGGGGCCATGGTGGGTGTGGCCAACTCAACGTCACTCATGTTGGGGGCTCCTGTGGTGGCCTGAGCGCTTTGCCAGTGAAAATGGGTTCCCGAGCTCCGTTTTCGGCTGCGACGACTTCCAGCAACCCTCTGCCAGCAAAAATGGAGCTCAGGAGGGCCGCCCGCATTTTCGCTGGCAGAGGCACCATGGGCCGGTCTTTTGCTGGTCCCGCAGGCCAGATCTAAGCACTTGCCAGCCAGATCCTGTCCCCGGGCCTTGAGTTTGACACCCCTGGCTTATGTGGAAGGGATTCATGTCCCAGATGTGGTCTATGCATGATTGCTTAAGTCTCTTGGTTTGTTTGCATTGGGCAACCTTTCCTTAGCCTGTTGCTTCCCAGATTTGTTAGGATTGCAACTCCTGTGAAGAACAACATAGGCCAAAGTTGCAAATACGCAAGACGTCAGGTTGAGGAAGACGGGCATCATCCAATACATAGGATCCATTGCATTGGCATGTTCAACCAAAGAAGTGAATGGGTGAAGAAACCCCGAGAATATGTGGCATATTATAGGAAGCAAAGTCTGAGAAGGACTATGCAAAGCTTGAATTTAATTCCGCACTTTCAAACTGACCAATAAACCCAAAGTTACCAATTTAAATGTGCTGATTTGTTTTTTTGTTTTTTGTTTTTGTTTTTTTTTTTACTCTTATAGAATGATAAACTTGGGCTTCTGCAATGTTGTTTCTGTGAAAACAACATTTCCGAATTGCCTGAGGAAAAACTGCTTGCACACACGATGTACATTAATTTGCAAACAAAATAAACCTCTTCAAGAAAACGCTTACCAAACTGCAAGCAAATTATAGCACGTTTTGTTTTGTTTTGTTTAAAAAAAAAACCCATGCGATAAAGGAAATAAGACACGGAGGTGAGAAACAGAGAAAACCTAAATGGATTGGTTCCAAAAATGGAAAAATTGAGAGGAATCAAAACTGATAGAATCACCCCTCCCAAATGACTCCAACAAAGCCCATCAGGAAGGTGTTTGTTTGACTGTCATCAGAAGAGAAACAGGAATGGGGAAACCCAGCCAGTTTCTAACTGATCGCTTCAACGAGCTCACTTGTCAAGGATTGCAGGCTGGCTGGCATAGGCGAGCAATCAGAAGGATATTGGGAATACTATTAATAAATCCCCCCACTTCTCTGCCTCTGTCTCTCTGTGTATCTATCTGTCTATCATCTATCTATCTATCTATCTATCTATCTATCTATCTATCTATCCATATCCATATCCATATCCATATCCATATATATACACACACACAATCTATTCATCCATCCACATATCTATCATCTCTCTATCATCTATTTCTCTCTCTCTTTCTATAATCTATTCATTATCTATCTATCTATCTATCTATCTATCTATCTATCTATCTCTATCTATCTATCTATCTATCTGTCATCTATCTATCTATCTATCTATCTATCTATCTATCTATCTATCTCTATCTACATATATATCCACACACACACATGCACAATATATTCAGCTATCTACATATCTATCATTATTTCTCTCTCTCTCTTTCTTTAATCTACTCATTATCTGTCTGTCTGTCTATCATCTCTGTCTGTCTGTCTGTCTGTCTCTCTCTCTCTCTCTCTTTCATTCTTCTTTGTTCTCCTTTTTCTCTCCAGAACGGAAGGGACAGTCAATGGGTCTTCATCTCCAGCTGTTGCTGAGCAAAGTACCGACAACATTAAGCACCATGACAAGACAGTTCAATCCCAGTGGATACACAATGAGACGCTGTCACTGACCATCAGGTATGGATAAATGTTGACAAAGGACAGACGAAGGCCAAGGTGGATACTAATTATAGGGTGGACAAGGAGTGGAACAACCAGGGGGTCAGTTCATGGGGTGAGTCTGGGCCTTTCAAATGATAGATGGGTTTCTAATCCCCCTCGTTGACGAATGGCTCCATAGGCAGCTTCCTTAACACAAATGATTTTAAAGACATGCAGAATAAAATTGTTTGAAAAGCTCAAGGGAAAAACCAGCACAGTAATCAATAGTTACTTACAACTATTTGTTTGATGACCCTGAAAAAAGAGACTTATGATGGTTTTTCACACTTACAACCATTTCCCCATGGTCACGTCATCAAATTTCAGAAGCTTGGCAACTGGCTCATACTTATGACAGTTGCCGGGATCATGTAATCCCCTTTTCCTACTTTCTTTCTTTTTTTTAATTTTTTTTAAACAAACATACATAAAAATATAAAACCATCTTCAATTACAAACAAACTCTGTCAGTTGGTTACAAGTCTTTTGTGCATCTTCGCCATATTCATAACTTACAGTTTACCTAAATTCTCATATTATCGATCTAATATATATCTTCTTATTATTGTCCTCATTAATCATTTATTTGACTATGGCTATTTTTTCCTTCATTTTGTACAAAATATTCTAAGATTTGAGTTGATTTATATTATAACATTCATTTCATCATCCTAAATCGATCCAATAATAATACATCTTTATGTTATATTTTTACATAATTCTTGTATTATAAAGTTCTCTGCCGTATTTCATTTCCATATATTTTTATCTAGCCATTGATAAAATAGGTCCCATATTTTTCTGATATGCAAAGTCAATGGGGAAGCCAGACTCACTTAACAGCTGTGTTACTAACTTAATAACTACAGGGATTCATTTAACCACGGTGGCAGGAAAGGTCACAAAATGGGCCAAAATGCACTTAAGAAATGTTTCACTTAGCAACAGAAATTTTGGGCTCAGTTTGTGGTTGCAAGTGGAGGATTACCTGTATATTATACTGTTGTTTTTAAAAAGCAGAGAACCCAGTTTCTAAGCCTGGTGCCTTGACCGTGGCTGCCATCTTGATTTTTTGGGACCTCCACCTCAGTGGTGAAATCTAAAATTTCTTACTACCGGTTCTATGGGCGTGGCTTGGTGGGGGGGTGTAATGTGACTGGGTGGGCATGGCCAATTTTTTTTTTTTACTTTTAAAAGCATTTTTTTCTACAACCTTTTCGGCGAAGGGGTTGTAAAAAAATGCTTTCAAAAGGCTCTGACTATGGCTTTTTTTCTTTTAAATGCCTCTGACGATCCAAGCTGAGTTGCCTGATCGTCAGAGGCTTTTTTTTCTTTTAAATGCCTCTGCCGATCAGGCAACTCAGCTTGGATCGTCAGAGGCATTTAAAAGAAAAAAAAGCCTCTGATGATCGCATGGTTCAGCTGGGCATGGGGGATGGGGCAGGGATTTTTGCTACCAGTTCTCCAAACCACCCGCCTCCATTGCTACTGGATTGAGTGATCCTGTCCGAACCGGGAACATTTCACCCCTGCTCCATCTCCTATCCCTATGGCAGATATCTTAAGGCTCCCATTTCCAGAAAAAACCCTGAGGAAAGATGTCTCAATCTTCCTTCTGCTTTCAAAAAAAGAAGCAGCAGCACAGTACTTATATTTCAGGATGGGCCTGGAAAAAAAAAAGCCTTCCTATCATGGAATATATAAAAAGAAAGCATTTGCAAGCACCAATGGATTGCTTTCTTCTTTTGTTCCATTGTACAGTTCTGTTTGCATAAGTTGGAATCCCTCAAAGAATTGGATAGCTCCAGGCTGAAAAACCTTGTTGACAGAGCTGGGGAAATGATTTTTGCATGAAGTGCAGATAGATTATGCATGCCAAGAAGTATTAGTATTACTCAAATGGCCTCTGAGTCGAGCTGAATGCCTGATGAATACACATCCGTGTAGTGGATCAGCAATGGAGGCCTAGCTTTCAACTTATGAGTTTTCTTTTTGCCTTTTTTTTTTTTTTTTTTTTGTTCCTCTCCCTCCCCCAATTTTCCTTACTAATCTCGGATCTGATTCGGCTCCTATCTGCGATAAGGTTACATAAATCAATATTAGTATCATGCTTCTCCTTGTTGTGACAGGAGCAATTGTAATTTCAAACTTCCTGTAACCATTTGCAAGATAGGATTTCCTAGCCATCCAGGGGTGGGATTCAGAAATTTTAGCAACTGGTTCTCTGCCCGATTGCTGGGTGGGTGCGGCCATTCTGGGCATGGCGTACTCGGCCTCCTGCACCACAGGGTGGTGATGGTGCTTTTTGCCCTCCCCAGACTCCAGAGGCTTTCCCTGAGCCTCCGGGAGAGCAAAAACGGCCTCCCCTGGGCTCTGGAGGCCAGAAACGGGTCCGTTTTTAGACTTCTGGTACTTCCGGTAGGCCTGTTTTTCATCCTCCCCAGACTCTGGAAGCTTTTCTCGAGCCTCTGGGAGGGCAAAAAATGGCGTCCCCGGGTTCCGGAGGCCCTCTGGAGGCCAAAAACAGGCCCATTTTTGAACTTCCGGTACTTCCAGTAGGCCTGTTTTTTGCCTTCCCCAAGCTCCAGAGGCTTTCCTTGAGCCTCTGGGAGGGCGACAATGGCTTCCCCCAGGCTCCGGAGGCCCTCCAGAGGCCAGAAACAGGCCCATTTCCAGACTTCCGGAACTTCCAGTAGGCCTGTTTTTCACCCTCCCAGAGCCTCCGCGCAGGCTCTCCACTTACCTGGGATCCAAAACGGGCTGCCTGGAGACTCATGGTAGGGAAGGGGCAGGGCAGGGTGGGCAGGGTCAGCCAGTCCTTGCAAAAACCAGTTCGTCAAACCAGTACGAACTGCCTGAATCCCACCCCTGCACCCAACCCAAAAACATTTGGCAAATTTTCAAAGCTGTTGAAGAAGAAGGGAGGTGGGACATAACATCAAAAGCCAAGACTGGGTGCAAAGTGAAGGGAAGAAGGAAAGAGAGAGAGAGAGATAAATGTGAAAAGATAAGTAGTTGTTTTGCTTAGGGTCAAAGCAATGATTAGTTGACCAAGCAACTGGTTAATTCAGATCCAGAGACAATGAACAAGTGGATAAAGGAATTTTAAGCTTTATTATCAACTAAGCAAACATATTTAAAAGCCTAGGATTAATAACATAAATACCAAGCAAGATCTCCTATAAGCTGTTAGGAGCTCCTTGATAATGCCAGCAGAGGTACTTCAAGGTGGCCAGTTTCTACAGAATCCAATACTAGGTTGTATGTAGACGTTCCCGACAAACAACAAAACAATGGTGTAGTTTTTAATCCAAACCTGGCACTGTGACTTCATGGCCCTGCTGTGGTCAGGAGACTGTTAGACACAGGGATGGGTTCTACTTATCTTTACTACCAGTTTGCAAGGGAGCCGCACGTGCGTGTGAGTGAAGTAAGTGTGCATGCACACTCTTCTGGGCATGACATCGGAGTCAGTGGGCGGAGCCTCCCTCTGGTTTTACTACCGGTTCTATAGAACCGGTCCGAACCAGGGGCAACCCACCACTGGTTAGACCTGCCCTTGATTGGGTGGCCCATGACTCTGGCCTGGGTATTGAATGTCTTGGGACTTTCACAACAAGAGAAGCTTTGAAGCTATGTTAAGATCCTTCCCTCCCCCAATTCAGTAAACAAGAATGAAAATAACCCAAGCAGGCTGGCTCAGAATGAGCTCTAAACTTGTAGGATTTCTTTCTTTCTTTTTTAATATCAAGGAGAAGTCCAAATATGTCGCTAAATAACAATTGTCCTCCACATTGAGGACAATTTGAAATAAGAATTGTCCTCCACATTGCCACTACAGTGGGTGGGTAGATGGAGGGAGGGAGGGAGGAAGGGAGGGAAGGGAAGGGAAGGGAGGGAGGGAAGGGGAGGGAAAGAAGGAAGAAAAGGAAAGGAAAGGAAAGGAAAGGAAAGGAAGGAAGGAAGGAAGGAGGGAGGGAGGGAGGGAGGGAGGAAGGAAGGAAGGAGAGGAGAGGAGGAGGGAGGGAGGGAGGGAGGGAAGGAGAGGGAAGGAGAGGGAAAGAGAGAAATGGAGGGAAGGAAGGAAAGAAGGGAGGGAGGGAAGGAGGGAGAGAGGAAAGGAAAGAAATGGAGGGAGGGAAGGAAGGAAGGAAGGAAGAGAGGGAGGGAGGGAGGGAGGAAAGAAGGAAGGAAGGAAGGAAGGAAGGAAGGAAGGAAGGAAGGAAGGAAGGAAGGAAGGATAGGGAGGGGGAGGGAGGGAGGGAGGGTTAGGCAGTATTTCTGAAGCCTAATGGCTCTTTCTGTGTTCTTATCTTCCTCTTCTTCTAAAAGAAAACACATCCTGAAGTTTTTGGATGCCGAGAAAGACATCTCGGTGCTCAAGGGAACTCTGAAACCAGGAGACATCATCCACTATGTGTTTGATAGAGACAGCACCATGAATGTTTCCCAAAACCTCTATGCCCTCTTGCCGAGGACATCCCCACTGAAGGGCAAGCACTATCGGACCTGTGCCATTGTGGGGAATTCTGGCATCCTGCTGAACAGCGGCTGCGGCAAGGAAATTGACACCCACAGCTTTGTGATAAGGTAACCCCTCATGGAAAGGGCAAGGGGATTTCTGGGCTTCAGGCAGGGTACGAGAGACCTTGGGCTGCAAAAAAGCAGTCTATCTTTTAGGAAAACGCCTTTCTCTCTCTCTGTCAAGTTTTGAGGTCGTCTCAAATAAATTGCATTTCAAACAAAGTCTTTGATGAAAAACTTCCATTTATTAAGCACAACATTCTAATTCCGACTCCATCGCAGCCAACACTGACTTCCAGACCCAAAACCCTCCCTTTCCGTTCCCCACTCCTCTGCACTCATTGGCCATCTTCCAAGTCACTCTACCCCAATCTACTGCTCCAGCTCAAAGGAATTTCCCCCTTCCCATCCCATCTCCTAGGGGATATTATCTCCAGAGAAAATAAGTAGATGAAAAGTCAAACGTCCCTTTCCAGACGCCTCCGCTTCTCCTTCTTATGTCAGCACTAGAGTAAATGCAGCTTGAAGTGCTGACACCCTCCTTCTCTCCTTCCCTCTTTCTCTCCTTCCCTCCTTCTCTCATTCTCTCGTATTAATGTACCACCTAGCTAGACTGCTAGCAAATTTTGCAGTATCCTTCCCCTGCCATGCCCACCAAGCCATGTCCACCGAGCCACACCATACCCACCAAGCCACGCCCATAGAACCGGTAGTAAAAAAATTTGGATTTCACCACTGGTCTAAGTTGCATTGCTACTGCTATTTTATTTTTTTATCCAAGTATAAAATATAAAGGAAACTAAAAATAGAAAATTAAGAGAAGGAAAAAGAGGGGGGGGGGAATAAAATGTGGGGTACAAGGGAAAAAAGCAAAAAGCATTGACTTCCGACTCTTTTTAGCACAGTAGAAGATAACATTAGAGCCTCCATTTTTTAACTTTTACGCATTAGTATACATTAGCCATTTCTATGATAACAAATTTATCTAATTGGCCAAACCAAAGTCAATGTTTTTTTTCTTTTTAATCACAAGCACAAAATCCAGATGTGACTTCCAAATATAAAAAAAAACATAATTAAATATATTTAATATTTAACCATTTCTGCTTTTTCTTCCTTGCTGGGGAAGTAATATACTGTGTATTTCTGTTTGCCCTTAATGATCTTTATAAACTATTACCGTTTATATTAACTTTATTCTTTCAAATTCTTTAACTTAAAGGGAAACCTGAGCCTGTATTCTAATAATCTCCATTTCCAGATGCAATTTAGCCCCGGTGCAGGAATATATCCATGACGTTGGAACGAAGACTGATCTGGTCACCATGAACCCTTCCGTCATCCAGCGTGCCTTTGAGGACCTGGTGAATGACACTTGGCGGGAGAAGCTGCTTCAACGCCTTCATAGCCTCAATGGCAGCATCCTTTGGATCCCAGCATTCATGGCCAAAGGGGGCAAGGAACGGGTAGAGTGGGTCAACGAACTCATCCTCAAGCATCGCATTAACGTCCGCACCGCCTACCCATCTCTGCGACTGCTGCATGCTGTACGAGGGTGAGCAGCTCTCGGGCTACAGAGGGTGAAGCAAAACAGGAGGGGAAGTTAGCTTGCAGTGGAGGATGAATCCAACATTTCAAATTCGGGACGGTTCCATCATCTCAGTTGAGACAAAGTAGAGGAGATGTAGGAAGCGATGGAGTGCCTCTAGTCTAGGGACTTCTGCCTTTCTATTTGTGCACTGAATCATTAAGGGAGGGTAAAGCGAGAATTGAGTCCAGGAGCAGGGGAAAGTGTGAGAAAGTAGCTCAGAATAATATCACTGTCATACCTGCCACAGCTTGGATCCTTGGGAAAGAGACCCTCGACTCCATTTGGTGAGAAAAGAAAGATATACTTTTACTAAGAGCCAAAGGTTTACAGGATAGCAAAGCCAGAACGAAAGGTTTGTGCATGAAGATTCCCCAGTTAACTTCCCCTTTTCCATTCCTCCCCCTTGTTATCTCCCTATTGTATAGTTACATTCAAAAGATTTGTTTTGGTAACAGTCTCTGCGGTGGCAGGCAAAACGGTAAGCCGTTACATTCCATTCTTAGGCTTCTGGCCTTGGGACAGTGAGCTGATGTCTCTGGAAGTCACAATGAGTGGTTTCTGTTCCTCCCTCCCAACAGCTCCGCTGTCGTCATTCCCCCCCCCCCCCCCCCGTATTTTATGGCAGGCTGATATCTCGCAAAGCAAAGCTGAAGCTCTGGATGGAAGTTCTGACAATCACCTTGATTCCATTTGGTACAACTGATAGGCTTTCAGAATTGATGTTAGACCCTAAGGGAAGGCCAGGTCAGGAAAGAGATATCAAAAGGATTCTAGGACTACAGGTAGTCCTCGACTTATGACCACAATTGAGCCCCAAACTTTTTGCTGCAAAGCGAAACCATTGTTCAGTGAGTTTTGCCCCATTTTGCCCCCTTTCTTGCCACCGTTGTTAAGTGAATCAATGTGATCATTCGGTTAGGAACACGGTTGTTAAGTGAATCTGGCTTCCGCACTGACTTGGCTCGTCAGAAGGTCACAAAAGGGGGATCCTGGGATGCTGCAACCGTCATAAATATGAGCCAGTTGCCAAGCTTCTGAATTTTGATCATGTGACCATGGGCGTGTAAGTGTAATTGTACTTGTATCTTTGAATGGTCACTAAACAAATTGTTGTAAGCCGAGAACTACCTGTATTACTTTTTCGGTTGATGTAGAATAGAATAGCAAAATCTTGTAAATCTCTAGGACCGTGATGGCAAACCTATGGCACACATGCCGGAAATGGCAAGCAGAACCATTTCTCCAGGCCATCACCCATTGCTCTTCCAGGTTCTGGCGCACCAGCCAGCTGGTCTTCATGTGTGCATGTGTGCCGGAAATTAGTAGAGCAGCCGCCCAGCGCACACATTGCACTGGTCAGCTGCTTTTTCGGTTTCCTGGCACGCGCCCGCACGTTCGCCCGTGCATGTGCTCGTTTTGGCACTTGGTGCCAAAAAGATTTGCCAACACTGCTCTAGGATTTCCTCTCTACTCCACCTTATACCAAGCAGAATTAAGGAATAGAATAGAATAGAATTTTTTATTGGCCAAGTGTGATTGGACACACAAAGAATTCGTCTTTGGTGCATAAGCTCTCAGTGTACATAAAAGAAAGGATACGTTCATCAGGAATCATAAGGTACAATACTTAATGATAGTCATAGGGGGCAAATAATACAAGTAACAAAATTACAGTCATACAGTCACAAGTGGGAGGAGATGGGTGATAGGAACAATGAGAAGATTAGTAGTAGTGCAGACTTAGTAACTAATTTGGCAGTGTTGAGGGAACTATTTGTTTAGCAGAGGGATGGTGTTTGGGAAAAAAACTG
This sequence comes from Arizona elegans, assembly GCA_022577455.1. Lineage (NCBI taxonomy): Eukaryota > Metazoa > Chordata > Lepidosauria > Squamata > Colubridae > Arizona > Arizona elegans. The sequence goes on from JAKOOJ010000016.1 coordinate 8,408,200, forward strand.
TCCTTGTGTCTAGTTGTTCTGGTGTGCAGTGCTCTATAGCATTGTTTTGAGGGTAGGAGTTGAAACAGGTTATATGTCCAGGATGCGAGGGGTCTGTAGATTTTTCACAGCCCTCTTTTTGACTCGTGCAGTATACAGGTCCTCCATGGAAGGCAGGTTGGTAGCCATTGTTTTTTCTGCAGTTCTAATTATCCTCTGAAGTCTGTGTCTGTCTTGTTGGGTTGCAGAGCCAAACCAGACAGTTATAGAGGTGCAGATGACAGACTCAATAATTCCTCTGTAGAACTGGATCAGCAGCTCCTTGGGCAGTTTGAGCTTTCTGACTTGGCACACAAAGAACATTCTTTGTCGTGCTTTTTTGATGATGAAGGTGGGATGTTTTAAGTTGCCCTCTCACTCTGTCCCCTTTTCCTGGTCTGAGTTGCTGTTTCTTTTCCCTTAACGGCTTCTCCATCACAAGGTCATCTCTGCATTCCTTTATGGTAGAACAACCGGAGGGAAGCTGCCAAAATCAGAGCTGGTTCAGAACGCAGCTTCAAGATATAAAAAAAGTTCAAACCTTTGATTCTCCCTTGAATAAGCTGTGAAGTGACCATCTTTATTATATGCATCCTTTTGTCCTTCTTTGTTTCTGTGTGTATTGTTAGTATGGAGATAAAGAAACCCAAGAGTGAATTATTAAAACAGCTATCATGTCTGGAGCTGGACAAATCTGCATAACCCCTAAATAGCAGCCTAAAGATGCAGAAGGCACCAGCTATTTGCTGTCTTCTAGTGGTTGTGCAGTGGTTAGCAGCTAAGTATAAAGTAACCCTAATTGCTGATTGCAGAATTGTCCTTCCTGTGGAGCAAGAATAATTTTTTTTCCTTTCTATTCAGGCTGCAGAAAAATAAGACCCAGAAGATAAAAACAAGTTATGGATTATTTGATATAAGCAAATTCAGTGAGGCATGGAAAATGTATTGATCTGCCGCTAAAATGTGAGACCTTGTGGGATGGCTGGAAGGATGGCTGGGTGGGTGGATTAGATAAATAGGTAGGTAGATAGGTAGGTAGGTAGGTAGGTAGATAGATGATAGATAGATAGATAGATAGATAGATAGATAGATAGATAGAGATAGATAGATAGATAGATAGATAGATAGATAGATAGATAGATAGAGTAGTGACTAAAATTGTGGAACCCCTTTGGGAAAAATGTATTTTCTAAAACTAGCTAATAACACCTTTTTTTTTTTGGAGTAGTACCATAAAATGTCTTACAACATCTTCCCATGGAGTGAACCAAGTCTTTTAGTTCTGCAGCTGTTATAATGTGAAACCAAGATTGAAGGATTGCTTCTATTAACTAGGTTTTATTGCTGGGTCGCTTCTGACTAACAAGTTTCTTTAGTCGGCTCCATAGATTTTTCAATTGGGTGAAGGTGTGGGCTATTCCCATGCCATTCCAGCAGTGGAATAGGATTATCTTGAAACTCCAAAAAAAAGTGATGTTATTAACCATCAACCCTCAAAAATATACTTTTCCCAAAAGATTTCCACAATTTTGGCCACTACTGTAGGTAGGTAGGTAGGTAGGTAGGTATAGATAGATAGATAGATAGATAGATAGATAGATAGATAGAGGATAGGTAGGCAGGTAGGTAGGTAGGTAGGTAGGTAGATGATAGATGGTGATAGATAGATAGATAGATAGATAGATAGATAGATAGGTAGATAAATAGATAGAGATAGATAGATAGATAGATAGATAGATAGATAGATAGATAGATAGATATAGATAGGTAGACAGATAGAGATAGATAGATAGATAGATAGATAGATAGATAGATAGATAGATAGATAGATAGACAGAGAGAGAGAGAGAGAGAGAGTTAGATAGGTAGGTAGGTAGGTAGGTAGGTGATAGATAGGTAGATGATAGATGGTGATAGATAGGTAGGTAGGTAGATAGATAGAGATAGATAGGTAGATAGATAGATAGATAGGTAGACAGATAGAGATAGATAGATAGATAGATAAATAGATAGGTAGGTAGACAGATAGAGATAGATAGATAGATAGATAGATAGATAGATAGATAGATAGATAGATAGAGTTAGATAGATAGGTAAGTAGATAGATAGATGATAGATAGAGGATAGATAGATAGATGTATGAGGGAAAGAGAGAGAAATAAAGAGACAGTGGCAGACAGACAAATTCTGATTATTTTAATATTGATAAATAGAGTATTGTTACTTAAGCATTGAGATTAATGTATGTGTTCTTCAATTTATAAGTCTTGGAGAATCAATGTTTTACTCTAATTTGGAGCTGCATTGATCGTAGGGAGCTAAACAAGGTTGGGCTGGGATAATATTTGGGTGAGAAACTACCAGGAAATCTCAGGCGTAATGCTAAATCGGGTACTTGAAAACTCTCTCAGAAGAAAGCTGTCATCAACCACCTCCTCGCTGTTGCTATGAAAAATGCACAGGTGTCTCTGGGAGATTAGCAGGGTTTAAGCTTGACTTGAAGGACATGTTTGTTCCGTGTGTTATAAACGGAAATTCTAATTATTGAAGATCCACAATCTTTCTTGATGATGAAGATCAAAACAAACCTTGCCATTTCTGGAAGCTTTCTTTTTTTTTTTCTGTGAAAGAAAAGCTTTTTTTTATGTTACGTTTGGTGTGCTTGGAAATGTATTCCAAATAACCTTTGTGCAGTTTCTGAGCTCAGTTTCTTACTAAAGGGATAGATGGAGCTATCCCTGGTGCTATTTTTCCTATCTTCATTTCCTATCGTTTTAGAGTTTCCTGATGTGAAAAAGCCCCTCAGAAAAGTTCCTTCCTGGCCTTTTTTTCCCCTTGGGATTTCATATTGGAAATGTGGGCAGACAGGGAGGCTGTAATTGGCTGGAGAGAAGACTGGACAATAAAAAGCTGGACATCCACAGGGGTGGGCTTTGAAAATTTTAGCAAGGGGTTCTCTGCCCGGTTGCTGGGTGGGCGTGGCCATGGTGGGCATGGCCTAGTCAGCCTCCTGCACCATGGCATGGAGGGGGTGTTTTTGCCCTCCCCGGGCTCCAGAGCAGAGGTGGGTTTCAGCAGGTTCTGACCAGTTCTGGAGAACCGGTAGTGGAAATTTTGAGTAGTTTGGAGAACCAGTAGTAAAAATTCTGACTGGCCCTGCCCCCATCTATTCTCTGCCTCCAGAGTCTCAGCTGATTGGGAGGAAATGGGGATTTTGCAGTATCCTTCCCCTGGAGTGGGGTGGGAATGGAGATTTTACAGTATCCTTCCCCTGCCATGCCCAGCAAGCCACACCCACCAAGCCAAATCCACAGAACCGGTGGTAAAAATTTTTGAAACCCACCACTGCTCCAGAGGCTTTCCTTGAGCCTCCAGGAGGGTGAAAATGGCCTCCCCAGGCTCTGGAGGCCCTCCAGAGACCCTCTGGAGGCTGAAAACAGGCCCATTTCCGGCCTTCCCGAACTTCCGGTAGGCCCGTTTTTCACCCTCCCCATGCCTCTGTACGTGCCCTGCACTTACCTGCATCCAAAGCAGGCTGCGTGGAGAATCCTGGGAGAGGCAGGATGGGGGGTGGGGCCAGCCAGGGATTTGGGGGTTCTCCAAACTGCACACAATGTTAGCTAGAGGTTCTCCCAAACCCCCGCGAACCCCCAGCAGCCCACCCCTGGACATCCACATATCAGCCTGACTGGGTAGACCACATCATAAAATCAACTCGACAGGAAAGCTAGAACTAATGCTTTATTGAGATAGACTAACTGTAGGTAGTCCTCAACTTATGATCACAACTGAGCCCGACATTTCCGTTGCTAAGTGAGACCTTTGTGAGTTTTGCCCCACTGTACGACCTTTCTTGTTAAGTGAATCGCCGCCATTTCGAAGTTAATCACAGAGCTGTTAAACCAGTGATGGGTTCCTCCCGGTTCGGCCCGGTTCGGCCGAGCAGGTAGCGGTGACGATATGATGTCACTGAACTGGTTCTCTTTGTTCGGGAGCTGGGCCCTCCCACCCTGCCTGCATTATTCTTACCTTTTATTTGGCCCCGTCCCCAATTTATTCGCTGCCTCCCGAGTCCCAGCTGATGGCTAGAAGGAAAAAAACTGTTTAAACTCTTGCCGCTGGGCTTCAAAGGGCCGCCCTACAGCTGATCAGTGTTAAAAGGCAGTGTGGTGGTAGACCGGTGCCTCCAAGAACAAATGGGTAGACCAGGACGGTCCAAGAACGAATGGATAGACCGGTGCCTCCAAACACAAATGAGTAGACCGGTGCCTCCAAACACAAATGAGTAGACCAGTACAGCTCTGCAAGCAGTTAAAAGCCTGGTAGACCAGTACCTCTGCTAAATCCTAAAGAATTGTCACATGACCATCAAACTCGGGAGTTCATGGCTTCCATGACGGCCATGGACCTTACTCAGTTAATTCATGACTCCACTCACACGGGGGGACACACTCTGGACTTAGTTTTTGTCTCTGGTCAGTGGTTGAGTGGCCTTGATATAGGGGATATAGCCATCGAACCCTTGTCATGGTCTGACCACTCGCTCCTTCGACTGGACTTTCTGACCGCTGCACCCCGCCGCAGGGAGGCGGGACCGACTAGGTGGTTCCACCCCAGGCGCCTGATGGACCCTGATAGGTTCCAGATGGAGCTTGGGCCATTTCCTGAGACTCTGGCTCATGACTCGGCTGAGGACCTGGTGGCCGCCTGAGATAGTGCGGCTGCCGGGGCCTTGGACCGAGTCGTGCCTTTGCGGCCTCTGACCCGGCACCGAACTCACCTAGCTCCCTGGTTCTCCGAGGAGCTTAGGGAGATGAAGCGCCGGAAAAGACGCCTGGAGAATAGTTGGAGGACCAGCCGCTCCGAATCTGACCGAACACTGGTGAGGTCTCATATTAAGACCTACCTAGTGGCGATAAAAGCGGCGAAAACGAGTTATTTTGCCGCTCTTATCGCGTCATCAGATTATCGCCCAGCCGCCCTGTTTAGGGTGACCCGCTCCCTCCTTCATCTGGAGGTGCGGGATGACCCCTTGCAGGGCCGTGCTGAGGATTTTGTGCAGTATCTGTATGACAAAATCGCTCAGATTCGGGAAGGGCTGGCCTCTGACTGGGTATGTCCGGACGGGATGACTGAGGCAGGTCTTGAGAGTGTTACCTGGGGGGAGTTTGATCCTGTGGCTCCCGAGGACATGGACAGGGTCCTGGGACGGCTGAACGCGACCACATGTTTATTGGACCCGTGTCCCTCCTGGTTAGTACTGGCTTCCCGGGAGGTGACACGAGGCTGGCTCCAGAAGATTGTTAATGCTTCTTTGAGTGAGAGGGTCCTGCCGGCCGCTTTGAAAGAAGCGGTTGTGAGGCCCCTCCTCAAGAAGCCCTCTCTGGATCCGGCTGTTTTGGCTAACTATCGTCCAGTCTCCAACCTTCGCTTCATTGCGAAGGTTGTTGAGAGTGTGGTGGCGCAACAGCTTCCCCGGTACCTGGATGAAGCTGTCTATCTAGACCCGCTCCAGTCCGGCTTCCGGCCTGGGCACAGCACTGAAACGGCATTGGTCGCATTGGTGGATGATCTCTGGAGGGCCCGGGATAGGGGTTGTTCCTCTATCCTGGTCCTGTTAGACCTCTCAGCGGCTTTTGATACCATCGACCATGGTATCATGTTGCACCGGTTGGCGGGGTTGGGGGTGGGAGGCACCGTGCTGCGGTGGTTCTCCTCCTACCTCTCTGACCGGTCGCAATCTGTGTTGACAGGGGGGCAACGGTCAACCCCGAGGCACCTTGCTTGTGGGGTGCCACAAGGGTTGGTCCTTTCGCCCCTTCTGTTCAACATTTATGTAAAGCCGCTAGGTGAGATCATCCGTGGCTTTGGGGTGGAGTTCCATCAGTACGCTGATGACACCCAGCTGTACATCTCCACCCCAGGCCACCCCAATGATGCCCTTGAAGTGATGTCCCAGTGTCTGGAGGCCGTGCGGGCCTGGATGGGGAGAAACAGGCTCCGACTCAACCCCTCCAAGACCGAGTGGCTGTGGCTTCCGGCATCCCGATATAGCCAGCTGATGCCATCGCTGGCTATTGGGGGTGAATCACTCGCCCCCACGGAGAGGGCTCGTAACTTGGGCGTCCTCCTGGACGCACGGCTGTCTTTGGAAGATCATTTGACGGCCGTGGCCAGGGGGGCTTTTTATCAGGTTCGCCTGATACGCCAGTTACGCCCCTTTCTAGATCGGGACTCCCTACGCACAGTCACTCAAGCACTCGTCACTTCCCGCCTGGACTACTGTAACGCTCTCTACATGGGGCTCCCCCTGGGGTGCACCCGGAGGCTCCAGCTGGTCCAGAATGCGGCCGCGCGGGGGATTATGGGGGCGACGAGGCGCTCCCATGTGACACCTCTCCTGCGCGAGCTGCACTGGCTCCCGGTGGTCTTCCGGGTGCGCTTCAAGGTGTTGGTGACCACCTTTAAAGCGCTCCATGGCTTAGGGCCGGGGTACTTACAAGACCGCCTTCTGCCACCAATAGCCTCCCACCGGCCAGTACGCTCGCACAGAGTGGGCCTCCTCAGGGTGCCGTCCGCCAGACAATGTCAGCTGGCGACCCCCAGGGGGAGAGCCTTCTCTGTGACGGCGCCCACCCTCTGGAACAACCTTCCCCCAGAGATACGTACAATAACAGACCTCCGGATTTTTCGTCGGGCCCTGAAAACCCATTTATTCCAACTAGCTGGGCTGGCTTGAGTCAAATTTTTAAACTATTTTAAATTGGAATTGTTTTTAATTATGGCCAAATTATCTAATTATTTTAATCAGTTTTTAATTTTTCTATGTCTGGTTTTTTACTTTGGCTGTGCACCGCCCTGAGTCCTATATTGGAGAAGGGCGGTATAGAAATTAAAACAAATAAAACAAATAAATAAGCCAAGCCCACAAAATAAGCCACACCCACAGAACCGGTAATAAAAAATGTTAGAACCCACCTCTGGGTTAAACGAATCTGGTTTCCCCATTGACTTTGCTTGTCAGAAAATCACAAAATCGGATGGCCTCCGGGACGCTGCAGCCGTCATAAACATGAGTCCGTTGCCAAGAGCCCAGATTTTTTGATCCCATGAACCACGGGGTTGCAATTGTGAAAAACAGTCATAAGTCACTTTTTGCAGTGCCATTCGAACGGTCACTAAATGAATTGCTGTAAATGGAGAGTTACCTATATAATAACAGAATCTTGTATGTCTGATTGTGCCACATTCTCCACTCTCTTACACTCCAGTGGACCATTTTACAGGAGTCATTTCTGAATGTGATTTGGTTTCCCAGGACTTAAAGAATGTTTCAGCCCTCTTTACCTAGATCTGGGGTCCCCAATCCCTGGTCCGTGGACTGGCACCGGGCCACGGCATGCCAGCAACCGGGCCACACAAAAAAGTGAAGACCCATTTGTGGGATGCAGGCAACACACAAAACCAGCCCCTGTCTGGTCCATGAAAAAACCTCTCTCCATGGTGCCCCAAAAGTTGGGGACTGAAGACCTACAGTAGTGGCCAAAATTGTGGAAACCTTTTGAGAAAAGTGTATTTTTGAGGTTTGATGGCTAATAACACGACTTTTTGGGGGGAGTTTCAAGATAATCATTTTCCACTGCCGGAATGGCCTGGGAATAGCCCAGACCTTAACCCAATTGAAAATCTATGGAGCCGATTAAAGAAACTTTTTTTTTAATTTGATTTATATGCCGCCCTTCTCCGGAGACTCAGGGCGGCTTAAATGCGTTAAGCAATAGCCTTCATACTTTTGTATATTTATACAAAGTCAGCTTATTGCCCCCACAACTGGGTCCTCAATTTACCTACCTTAGAAAGGATGGAAGGCTGAGTCAACCTTGAGCCTGGTGAGATTCGAACTTTCAGTAATTGCAGACAGCTGATGTTAATCACGATGCTTTTAGTCTGCTGAGCCACCACTTGTTAGTCAGAAGCGACCCAGCAATAAAACCCAGTTAATAGAAGCAATCCTTCAATCTTGGTTTCACATGATAACAGCTGCAGAACTAAAAGACTTGGTTCGTTCCATGGGAAGACGTTGTAAGGCCGTAATTCACGATAAAGGTTACCCAGCTAAGGATTAACTGACGTGGTGATTATTTTTATATATCTTGTTTTTTCTATGGTGATATTTTTTGTATATCTCATTTTTTCTACGTGCTTCACTTTTCTTCTTTATACCGTAATTGCTACTTTAATAGCAAATCCTTCATAAACGTTATTGCATTACATTTTTGATTCAATTATCTTTCCATTGATATATAATTTTACTCCTCCAAAAAAAAAAAAAAAGTGGTGTTATTAACTAGTTTTAGAAAATGCACGTTTCCTAAAAGGTTTCCACCATTTTGGCCACTACTGTAGTTAGAAACTCTTGTGCAGTTCTATAAGGTTGCTTGCCTTATTTTCCATTTGGCCACCCCATCACTCAATGTGCTATAGCACCCTGCTCCATACAGGAGAATTTCAGCAAAGTTCCATTCTTCTTCGAAATGAATTTGGAAAGCAAATTTCCTTTCAGCAAATTGAGTGATGGCTCACAGGTAGAAAGAGGCAGGTGGTTTTCTCGTATGGAGAACTCCTGATTTAAACCCTGCTCATTTCAGTTGAACTGACCTTCGCGCGTCCCCTGGCATCCAAGGGACTAACCCTCTCCAAAATAAACCCTTTCGTGCAAATAGTATTTTTCCAACTAAGGAAGAAGCTTGGCACAACCGTCATAGCTCATAGAAACCCTATACCAAAGAACAGATGTCTGCTTATTTGGTTTTTTTTTTTCCCTAGCTGCCTCGGTCAATTTCAAGTGGTATGTTTAATAGCAATGCCAAATGATGTAGTCGACGAGTTGGCAGTAAGGAAATAATGATGCCCTTTCTGCCAGCCTTCTCATTAAAGCCTGGAATCTCACACTACGGTGGTGGCACACACAGTTGATGCCACATTGCTTACACGCTTGCAAAATTAATTAGCCTTTGTTGTGGGCCCAGGTGTTTAGACAAGAGGAGAGGGAAGTGGTTGGTAGCAGCAAATCCTTCCTGAAACTGGAATAGAACAGAAAATTCATTGCCTTTTGCTCTCTCTCTGTCTGAGCAACTGGGATCTTGAAGCACACCATCTGAAGGACAACAGAGGCCGTGTCTCTAAGGCTGCCCCTCTACCTCGATTAGATCCAGAGGCGGGTTCTACTTACCTTTACTACCGGTTCGCAAGGGGGCCGCGCCAGGGGTGAAATGCTCCCGGTTTGGACCGGATTGCCCGATCCAGTAGCGATGATGGCGAGTGGTTCGGAGAACCGGTAGCAAAAATCCCTGCCCACCCCCTATGCCCAGCTGAGCCGCACAATCATCAGAGGCTGTTTTTTTTTTTTTACTTTTAAAAGCATTTTTTCTTCGGCCAAAAAAAATGCTTTTAAAAGTAAAAAAAAAGCGCCTCTGATGATCGCACGGCTCAGCTGGGATCGTCAGGCCCCTTTAAAAGCATTTTTTCTACAATCTCTTCGGCTGAAGAGGTTGTAGAAAAAATGTTTTTAAAAGGCTCAGACGATCCCAGCTGAGTTGTTTGATCATCAGAGGCTTTTTTTTCTTTTAAAAGCAAAAAAAAAAAAAACCTTTTAAAAGAAAACAAAAGCCTCTGACGATCAAGCAACTCAGCTGGGATCGTCTGAGCCTTTAAAAGCCTTTTAAAAATTTTTTAACAACCTCGGCTGAAGAGGTTGTAGAAAAAATGCTTTTAAAAGTAAAAAAAAAAAAGTTGGCCACGCCCACCCAGTCACAGTACCCCACCCCCCAAGCCACGCCCACAGAACCAATAGTAACCAATGTTACATTTCGTCACTGGGCCGTGTGCACACTCGCTTCTGCGCATGCGCAGATTGTCATTTATGATGTCCGCACTGGTGGGAGGAGCCTCCCGCCAATTTTACTACCGGTTCTATAGAAGCGGACAGAACCGGGAGCAACCCACCACTGGTTAGATCCATTGGTGACCAGTCAGTTTCTGGTTTCTTGCAAGTTCATCTTTTGTCCGCGGAGATTCTCAGTCATCCAGGTCATGGTTGTCCTCAAAAGTGCTTTTTCAAGAGGCAGCTGGACTTCTCTTTGTTTTTTTTCCTTGAAGATGTTTCGTTTCTCATCCAAGAAGCTTCCCCAGTTTTGAACTGAACTGAACTGAAGAAGTTTCTTGGATGTAGTGAAACGTCTTCAAGGAAAAACATAGGAAGTCCAGTTGCCTCTTGAAAAAGCATCTTTAGAATAGAACAGAGCTGGAAGGGACCTTGGAGGTCTTCTAGTCCAGCCCCCTGCTCAAGCAGGAGAACCTATGCAGTCCTTTGGGATAGTACATCTTTTGGTTGCTGACTAAACCCTACGACTTTGGACTTTTCCCCTCTGATGAACTGAAGGGCTTTCCATCGAACCTGATGTCCAAGGAAAACCAAACCTGGCTGAAATATAGGTAGTCCTCAACTTATAACCACAATGGAGCCCAAAATTTCTCTTGCTAAGTGAGACGGTTGAATTTTGCCCCATAGTGGTTAGAAGCTTCTGGAGAAAAAACATTTGAAGACCTGCAATGGACCTAGATGGAGGGCCTCTTTCCAAATTTCAGCAACTGTTTATCTTAGGATCTCACCCTAATCGCTAATTGATGCTTACTTTAAAATCCTTGCACAAATGCATCGTAGACCAGGGATCTCCAACCTTGGCAACTTTAAGACTTGTGGACTTCAACTCTCAGAATTCTGGGAGTTGAAGTCCACAAGTCTTAAAGTTGCCAAGGTTGGAGACCCCTGTCTTAGACAATAAAATAGAGGCAATGATTCCTGCTTGGATTCCTTCCTAAGGAGAAATTTCCTGATAGAGAGAACAATTAGCCAGCGGAACTACTTGCCTTCGGAAGTTGTTGATGCTCGAACACTGGAGGCTTTTAAGAAGAGACTGGATAGCCATTTGTCTGAAATGGTATAGGGTAGCCTGCTTGAACAGGAGGTTGGACTAGAAGATCTCCAAGGTCCCTTCCAACTCTGATGATGTTCTATGTTCTAATCAGGCAGAGTGGATGCATTTCAGGTCCATTTGATTAAACAATGTCATCTCATGGGACCCAAGAAGTCAGCTTTCTCAGTTGGCAGTCCAGGAATGACTTCCCTTTGTATTGGTCCAATATTGCCCATATCTTAATGACTTTCCCAAAAAAACCTCCACCTATTAAAAATCTGGTTGTTTTCCCAGGCCTTGAGAGAGGGAAGTCGTGGCTTTGGTTCTTTGGGTGTTGAGTTAGCCTTCAAGTTGGTTGTGTGTTTTCTTTTGACATAAGTTGCTTTTACTCCTTTAATTGTGAACCTCCCAGAGTCATTGAGAAGTTGGGCAGCCTAAAAAATCAAAATAAATCAATAGCAACCTTAGCAAACCTTACATTGATGCACTGCTGGCTCGCTTAGGAATAAATCTTATCAGCTTCAAAATGAAAACAACTCTCTCTTTTAGGTCATTTCAGTTACTTGTGAGTAGATTAAGTTGACAGCTCGCAACTTGTTACTCCAAAGCTCTGCTGGAAATTCCAGCAGGTATCTTTCCTTCATCACCTTCATCCTCACCTTCACCTCTTCCTCTGGGTGGTTATCACTCATCGCTGCTCTTTGTTATTTTCTTGTTCTTCATCTTCTGACATTCTCAAGGTCTGCCGAGAACTTATAGTTACTGAGTTTTAGCCCCGAATGATTTTTCGTCTCCAAGCTTTTTTTTTGGCAGGAATGATGATGCTTTTTGTGTAAAGAAGCATTTCCCCCCCAGTGGTCTCAAACTCATGCCAAAAGAAGTTAACAATTTGTTGTATGATTTTTTTTTTGTTCCTTTCCAGGTATTGGCTGACGAACAAAGTATATATCAAGCGCCCAACCACCGGTTTATTGATGTACACCCTGGCGACTCGCTTCTGCAACCAGATTTACCTCTACGGTTTCTGGCCATTTCCCCAAGGTCCAGACCAAAACCCCGTTAAGTACCACTACTATGACAGCCTGAAATACGGTTACATGTCCCAGGCCAGTCCTCATACCATGCCTTTGGAATTCAAAGCGTTAAAGCTCCTGCACCACCAAGGAGCCTTAAAACTCACAGTTGGGCCTTGCAATGGAACCACGTAAAAAAACAAAAAAAGAGGCTTCTGGAAAGCCACTTTCCTGGAGGCTGTGCCCCATGGGAGGATTGGGGAGGGGAGGCTGGGAGGAGTGGTAGATGGAGAGGTGGGTTTTCTTGGTTTGAGAGAAGAGCACAGACATGGCCACCGGGGCTCTACGTTGAAGTGGAGCCAGCATTTGGTGCAAGGACCAGAAAAGCTGGGAAAGAACCTCTAAGAGAAGATGGCCTTTGCCCTTCCCAGGCCTGGAAGCCACTGTGATGTGTATGGGTACTTTAGTGTGACAACTCAGTGTTAGGCCAGATGTTGTGCGTGGTCTAGAATTGGTAGGTAGGGCCCGTTTGGCTAAGAAAGCCGGGCGTTTCCCGGTTCGTGTTGTGTTCTTGGCTTAGTGGATGTAGGGGGTAGGGATTAATCCTTAGAACTGCTGTTTTTTCAAGCAGGGAGGGAAAAAAGAGCAGAGACACTGCAGGTCAGTTCTCAGAAAGCTACTGGTCAAGGAGAGGTTAGCTACAGAACTTTTTTCAACTGGGCCACCAGCTGTGCCCATTCCGAAAAACCACAGAGCAACAAAAGCCAACTCAGGATCCTCAGACACAAGAGGATTAGCATTTCTGGCATTTATACTGGAAGAGAAAATATCAGCCAACATTCATCGGATGGCGCAGTTTGTCGTTTATTTTTATTTTTTTCAAAAGGATAAAAGAAAGACGGAAGTGGGCTTAAAGGGGAGCATTGTTTTTTTGTTTCCTGCTGTGGTTTTCCTCTTCCTTGGTAGAGAAGCCCCTTTCGGCGGTACTAAATAAGCAATGCCAGTCTGGAGCATCCATCGATGTGGCATCAAAAGAGACGAGAGGGGCAGCCCTCATTGTATAAACAATGGCCATTTCCATTTTTTTTTAACATGCTCTGCCTTGGTGCGACGTGAAGGAAAGAATTGACATTTGGGGTTTTCGATTTGTAAAAGCAAATTCGCAGGCTGGATATTTTTTTTTTCCTTTTCCTTTTTTTCTTTTTGTTCCAACTGTTTTATTGTGCTTTAGCAGATTTGTTAATAAACCCAGTTTTAAGTCACTGTAGCCTATTCGTACCTTCGTTATTTGAGGCCCGGCTTCCACAAACAGCAGATGAGAAATTGGTCGGAAGTTGGAATGGTACCCCATTTGGTGACAGATTCCTTGTTTGTTTCATCACATTTAGCCAACTCAAGTCATCCCTGCTCAGAAAAGCTTGCAGATCCAAAAGAATTTTACCCACTGTGCAGGAGTGAAGTGATCTTTAGCAAAACACAGCGAATAGGGAAGGAAAGTTTAATCCATCTTTATAGAGCCGCGGTGCCACAATGGTTAGAGTGCAATACTACAGGCTACTTCTGCTGATCACCGGTTGCCAACAGTTTGGCAGTTCGAATCTCACCAGGCTCAAGGTTGACTCAGCCTTCCATCCTTCTGAGGTGGGTAAAAGGAGGACCCAAATTGTTGGGGGCAATAGGTTGACTCTGTAAACTGCTTAGAGAAGGGCTGTAAAGGATTGTGAAGCGGTATATAAGTCTAAGTGCTATTGCTATTACTTCCTTCCTCCCTTGCATCCTCCTTCCCTCTCTCCCTCCCTCTCTTTTCCTTCCATTCTTCCTTGGTCCCTCTTTTCCTTCCTCTTTCCCTCTTTTCCTTCCTTCCTTCCTTCCTTCCTTCCTTCCTTCCTTCCTACCTACCTACCTACCTACCTACAGGACACTAGCCAGATGAATACCAATGGATGCTGGTAGGCAGAGACAGAATTTTTTTTTCTTATTTTCCTCCCCCAAAACTAAAGTGTGTCTTATACTCTGGAGCACCTTATACTCTGAAAAATATGGTAGTTATTTTCTCCTGAACAAGAATGAACAAGAAGTGTCCCTAACTATTCTTCTTGTTCATATTTCCAACATAAATTTAAAGTACCTGCATACATTCTGGATATTTTTTCTAGTGTCATAAACCAATGGTACAGGTTAAAAAAAAATCCTTAAGAGTATAATATAAGATAAATTTCAATTATAGCAATCACACGCTTTCCCATTGGTCCTATCAAGTGCAGGAAATCAGGAGGCAAGGCAGCTGAAATGAATACAGGTTTATGGCATGCTAACTCTCTCTACAAGAATTTGAACTTCTAATAGTCAAAGCAAGTTGGCAATTGATAAGAGTCAATGGACTTCAAGAGGGCCTGGATCTCTTGTGAGTTCAAAGGGTCTCGAGACTGATGATATGCTTGACTCCTCCCTTGGGCTCAGCCTGGTCATCTACGATTCCATCTATATGTTATAATCAACATTCTTAGTCAACTCAACGTTTGTACACAATTCTATTTCAAATTCTGCCCTACGTTGTTCAATACCATGAATTCTTTTCTCTATTTTAAATCTTATAACCGTAAATAAGAAAATCACAGACAACTATATCCCTCTGCCATCAGTTGTTTTCTTGATAATACTTTATATTTCCCTTGGGTCTTCTGTAGCATTTCCTGGTGTGATGAATCTTCCTGAAAGATAAAGATAGATGAGATACTAAGTTTCATCTTTAGTGATATAGATTTTTATGGGCTTTATCTCTCCAAACAGTGGAACGGGGGAGATATACCATGTTTCCCTGAAAATAAGACCCTGTCTTATATTTTTTTTGAACCCTGAAATAAGCGCTTGGCCTTATTGCCATGTGCTCAAAAGCCTGATTGGGCTTATTATCAGGGGATGTCTTATTTTGGGGAAAACAGGGTACATCAAATCTCCTTCCTAAGCCCCACAATGACATTCCTAGTACAAGAATAATGTCTTGATTTAGAAAAGGCTCTAGAGCTTGAATTTGATGTGAATGGTTGAAGGGCTTCTTAATCTTGGCTAATAGATGCCTCTTTGAAGCATCTGTTAGGGATATCTCTGTCTGATGCAGCTGTGTTTCTCTCATCCAAAGCCCATAGTTGAGATTGTCTTTGGATTTTTTTTTCTGAACCAGAGTAGACATTTTCCCTCTTCTCCTGACACAAGCCTTGTTATTTGCATGATTAATACAACCATGATGAAAACACAACCGGGTGCCGGCTCGCCGGCTCCATTTGGCATCTTCTCAATCTTTCCCCGGACACTTTGGTTTGTTCTGTGTGACCGATGTCACCAGGGGTGGGCTTCAAAAATTTTAGCAAGGAGTTCTCTACCCAGTTGCTGGGTGGGCATGGTCATGGTGGGCATGGTCTAGTCGGCCTCCTGCACCACGATGAAGGGGGGTGTTTTTGCCCTTCCCGGGCTCCGGAAGCTTTCCTTGAGCCTCTGCAGATGCCCTGCATCCAAAACGGGATGCGTGGAGACTCCAGGGAGGGGTGGGGTGGGGTGGGGTGGGGTGGGAAGGGCCAGTCAGGAGTGGGATTTGGGGGTTCTCCAAACTACACAGAATCTTTGCTAGAGCTTCTCCTGAACCCCTGCGAACCTCCAGCATCCCACCCCTTGATGTCACCCTCAGAAGGGAAACAACAATGCCCAGATCACTAAAGAAAGCCATAACATCAAGAGGACTTTGGAAGGTGGTGTCAACTCACAAAACATCCCTGGCCTGCTCTTGAATTGCCAGAGGCCAGGGGGGAATGGGAAACAGGAGAAACAACATGGCAGCCAAAGACAGATGCACATTCCATGCTTATCTCTCTCAAGGCTGTATCCCAGGGTTACCTACAGCAGCCGGAAGGAGTAACCTCTACAACCCTCAAAATTGCTCCATTGGCTAATGTGATTGATGACATACCCTGGGCGGAGGGAAACAGGGGTCATAATTGGGGCATAAATTACATAAGGTCAGAGCTGGCTTCACTAGGGAACGTGCCGACATAAACTCCTAATAAATAACTGGATTTCTTTAGAAGCTTGGCTCAAGGCTCATGATTTAATTAGGGCATCCGTCTGAACCCTGACAAGTGGTATCTCAACCATGGCCATTTGCAGGTTTGTGGACTTCAAATCCCAGAATGCAGCCACCAGCACAGCCATTGATGAAATTTTGGGAGTTGGAGTCAACACAACGGGACGTGGCCAAGTTTGGAAAACCCTGCTCTAGAAACATCTGCCTGTAAGAATGATTCTGGTCTATGTCTTTCTCTAGTGACCGTTAAGGTAGAGGATTCCCTTGTCCAGTCGTGTCAGATTCTAGGAGTCAGGGTTCATCTCAGCCAAAGAAGCCAGCATTGTTCAAAAGACACTTCCGTGGTCATGTGGGCAACATGACTATATGCCGAGGTGCACAGAATGCTATTACCTTCCCATGGAAGTGGTACCTATTTACTGTATCTACTTGCATTTGCAGGTTTCAAATGGCTAGGTAGGCAGGAGCTGGGGCAAGAATGGGAGTTCACCCCCTCTCACAGCACTCAGGTCTTGAATCCAGGCTGTCTGCTTTCCAGTTGACCAGTTCAGTGTCTTTAACCACTGAGACATCGTGCCCCCTCTAGTGATCATAATGATGCTTTAATAATGGAGGTAGAGCAGGACCTCTTTGGTTGACTAGACAAGTACCAAACTCACTAGAGAAACTATAGACCAGATGTCTTCAGAGGGACCTGGCTGCCAGTTGGGACTTGCATTTCTACATACATCTAACATATGTGATGCTCCAAAAATGCTGGGCAGCACGTATATTTACAGCTTCCGACAGATGGCAAAACCTGCTGCTCTTGCCATCTGTCAAAATTTGCCTTCTTCCCAGCACGCATTCAGAGGAGAGATTGATGGATGAGGTTCCTGCTGCATTTTCGTTTGCCCCATCCTGAACTGTTAGATCAGCACCATTCGGCAGCTCTGCTAACAAAGTGGCGTGTTGCAGCTACACAGACAGAACAAATTTACACTGACCTATCTTGTGTTGTTTGCAGACTGGAGACAAATATCTGCAAATGGCTGTCTGGATGTGTCCTAATTTTCTATACTTAGACCCTTTCCTTTCCTTTCCTTTCCTTTCCTTTCCTTTCCTTTCCTTTCCTTTCCTTTCCTTTCCTTTCCTTTCCTTTCCTTTCCTTTCCTTTCCTTCCCTTCCCTTCCCTTCCCTTCCCTTCCCTTCCCTTCCCTTCCCTTCCCTTCCTCTTCCTTCCCTTCCCTTCCCTTCCTTCCCTTCGCTTCGCTTCCCTTCCCTTCTTTCCTTTCCTTTCCTTTCCTTTCCATCCTTCCCTTCCCCTTCCCCTTCCCCCTTCCCCTTCCCCTTCCCCTTCCTTTCCTTTTTTCCTTTCCTTTCCTTTCCTTTCCTTTCCTTTCCTTTCCTTTCCATCCTTCCCTTCCCCTTCCCCTTCCCCTTCCCCTTCCCCTTCCCCTTCCCCTTCCCCTTCCTTTCCTTCCCTTCCCTTCCCTTCCCTTCCTTCTCCTCCCCTCTCCTCTCCTTTCCTCTCCTCTCCTCTCCTCCCCTCCTCCCCTTCCTTCCCCTCCTTTCCCCTCTTCCTCTCCCTCCCTTCCTCCCTCTCTCTCTTTCTTCAATGGAAGCTTATCCAACCTAGAATTAAAGAGACATTTCATGATAGTGAGAATGGTATAGGGTCACCTGTTTAAGCAGGGGGTTGGATTAGAACACTTCCAAGGTCCCTCCCAACTCTGTTATTCCATATTCTGACAAACTAGGCTTCCAGAGTAGGCTTAACTTAATTGATTCAACAATTTCCTGGATTTGCACAACATACTGAACCAGAAGTAATGGGAACAGGTGTGGGATTTGCCCAAATTTCTAAACCCCACAGAAGAACTAACCTTGGTTAAAATTGATCAGATTCAACTGGAAAGAATACAGCTGCTCGGCTTTTAACTACCGTAAGTCATCAGAGTTCATCGCACAAATGCAACCACAAGGTTGTTCACTAACCTGATTAAATGTGCTGTGGGAAGCCAGCAATTACATTGCTGTTTTTCCCATTCATTTAACTGCTTACATGACTACATCTTATCAGCTCTGCAATTCAGTTCAGCTCAGTGAGTTATTACACACACACACACACACACACACACACACACACACAAATCCGCTTCAGATTCACCAGCACTCCTATGCAGGCTACCGAATCGCTAGATACCATTTCAGATTTGGAAACCACATGTGTGAGTTGATTGAATCACTTAATCTCAAAACATTGTTAGACAGTGGAGGGGAAGGAGCACAATGGCTCAGTGGTTAAAGACGCTGAGCTTATCCAGCCCAGGTTTGAGACCCGTGCAATAGGGTGAGCTCTCATTCTTGTCTCAGCTCCTGCCCACCTAGCTGTTTGAAAGCATGCAAGTAGATTATGTCAGACCTGCCCCAACTAGGTCCTGTAAGAAAGAGAGACTCTCGACTCCATTTATAGCGAAAGATATACTTTTTTACTGAAAGCCAAGTGGATAACAATAAAGCAGAGCCAGAACTGGAATTTAGGTGCCAAAGTTCCCTGGTTAACTTTTCTCCCATCCTGTTCCTCCCCTTCCAAGTCTCTCCCAATGTCCAATTAGATTTGAATTAATGGTTTTGGAAACAGTCTCAGCAATGGCGGGCTAGCTGGGGAGCCACTGCATTCCACTCCCAGGATTTTGACCTTGGGTTGGTGAGATGATGTCTCTAGAAGGCACAAGATGGTCTATGGAAGATATGATGAGCAGTTAGCCTTTCCCCTCCCAACAGCTCCCTCTCTCCCCATAGTTTATGGCATGCTGGCAGCTAGCAATGTGAAGATTAATAGGTAACATTTCGGTGGGAAGGGAGCAGCATTCTGTGAACCTTGGCGTATAGTCATGTTGGCTACATGATCACGGAAGCATCTTCGGACAATGCTGGCTCCCTTGGCTAAGAAATGGAGATGAGCAGGGTTTGTTTATTTTATTTTTTATTTTATTTTATTTTATTTATTTCGTCAAGCATGTATTTTATGACAGATACAAGTGTAAACATAATTATAAATACATGAAAAGGATACGAATAAAAGAAAACATTAGGACAGGGACGGTAGGCACGCTGGTGCGCTTATGCACGCCCCTTACAGACCTCTTAGGAATGGGGTGAGGTCTACAGTAGACAGTCTAAGGTTAAAGTTTTGGGGATTTGGGGAAGAAACCAGAGAGTCAGGTAGTGCATTCCAGGCGTTGACCACTCTGTTGCTGAAGTCGTATTTTCTGCAATCTAGTTTGGATCGGATTATCATGAGTTTGTATCTATTGTGTGCTCTTGTATTGTTTTGGTTGAAGCGGAAGTATTCATGGTGCCCTAGAGCTGGACATGATTGGACCGTAAAGAGCCGAGGTGGCTCAGTGGTTAGAGTGCAGCACTGCAGGTTACTTCAGCTGACTGCTAACTGCACTTCAGCAGTTCAAATCTGACCGGTTTAAGGTTGACTCAGCCTTCCATCCTTCCGAGGTGGATAAAATGAGGACCCAGATTGTTAGGGACAAGAGGCTGACTCTGTAAACTGCTTAGAGAGGGCTGTAAAAGCATTATGAAGCGGTATATAAGTCTAAGTGCTATTGCTATCTTCCTTCCTTCCTTCCTTCCTTCCTTCCTTCCTTCCTTCCTTCCTTCCTTCCCAGTGGTTAGAATACAGTATTGCAAACTAACTCTGCCCATTGACAGGAGTTCAAGCCTACAGTTGAGCAGTTCAAATCTGACTGGCTTAAGGTTGACTCAGCCTTCCATCCTTCTGAGGTGGATAAAATGAGGACCCAGATTGTTGGGGACAATATGCTGACTCTGTAAACTGCTTAGAGAGGGCTGTAAAAGCACTATGAAGCGGTATATAAGTCTAAGTGGTATTGCTATCTTCCTTCCTTCTTTCTTTCTTTCCTTCCTTCCTTCCTTCCTTCCTTCCTTCCTTCCTTCCTTCCTTCCCTCCCAGTGGTTAGAATACAGTATTGCAAACTAACTCTGCCCATTGCCAGGAGTTCGAGCCTACAGTTCAGCAGTTCAAATCTGACTGGTTTAAGGTTGACTCAGCCTTCCATCCTTCCGAGGTGGGTAAAATGAGGACCCAGATGGTTGGGGACAATATGCTGATTCTGTAAACCGCTTAGAGAGGGTTGTAAAAGCACTATGAAGCGGTATATAAGTCTAAGTGCTATTGTTATTATATAGGGGAGAGCAATGACTCATCTTAGAGCAGTGTCAAAGTTTCTTGCAACTTCAAAGCATCGCCATAACATGCTATCTGTACAGACCATCAAGTTGCATATGCCAACGCGGCTAGAAAAATAGGATATAAGCAGAGTGTGATGGTTCTGAGTAATGATCCCAATCAAGTCAGGACTCTGAGGCTGTAGCTTTTTTTCAAAGATCTCCTTTATTGGGTACATCATATCGGCACGTTCAGGTGTGAATCCAACTCTAAATATTTCCCGCGGTTTGGTATAATTAAAAGAATAGATAATTCCCCACCTACCCAAGTGTCACAGATCATGTGGTCCAACCAGATAAGTGGCAGACTTCTCAGCTGCTCCCTCCTGTTGTTACAAGTGCTCGTTGGGATGATTTTTGCTCCTACAAGCCCTATCACTGTTACGTCTGGCACATTAGAAGAAAACATTTCACACTCCCCTCTCCCCCGATATGTATGGCAACTAAGAAACGAAGAAAACAAGAATACAGCTTTAGTTAAAGTCGTTTTGAGAGTTGACACAGAATAAATAAACAAATATAGAACAGCACTACCAACTCAGAAGAAACTCTTGGAAACGGAGCAAGCGTTTACCCAGGAAATTCATCAATTCTGGCTCAGCTTCAACATCGAGCTCAAAAAAAAACAAAGTTGCTACCCTTGGCAAGATTTCTCTGCAACTGCCACCATTTTGAATTGTGTTATGGACAAAGGCCAAAACCTATTCCATGGCAGGAAGCTTTTAAGTCTGAGAACTTGATATTGCTTCTGGCATCTTAGTGACTTTTTCTAAAGTAGTTTAGATCTTGGCTGCAAGATGGACTGCCAAGTTGTGTACTGTTGATGCATCTCACTGTTAACTCAAACCGGAAGCAATTCTTTTTTTTTTTCCATCCAACCGAAAGAAATGCCAAATGAAGCCCACTATAACAATTCAATAGATTTGTTCTACTTTCTCTGATCATTCTCTTACTGACGAGAGATGAACTTCCACTGATCTCCTTTATCATTTACTCAGAGTTGACTGCTATAACTGTGTAAAGGGAAACATCAGCAAAGTGTAAGGCTGGGAAAAACTTTTATGCAAGAGAGACAGCTTTGAAAAGACAGCAAGTGAAGGAAGGGAGACCATCTAAGTGAAGGGCTCTACGTACAGTAGTGGCCAAAATTGTGGAAACCTTTTGGGAAAAGTGTATTTTCTAAAACTAGCTAATAACACCACTTTTTTGGGGGGGGGAGTAGTACCCTAAAATTATATATCAATGGAACGATAATTTAATCAAGAATGTAATGCAATAACTTTTATGAAGGATTTGCTATTTGAATAGCAGTTACAGTTTAAAGAAGAAAAGTGAAACATGTAGAAAAAACGAGATATACAAAAAGGATCAACATAGAAAAAATGAGATATACAAAAATGATCACCATGTCAGTTAATACTTAACTATACTCTTACTAAATGGTAACCTTTAGAATGAAATATGGCCTTCCCATGGCCAACGTCTTCCCATGGAGGGAACCAAGTCTTTTACTTCTGCAGCTGTTATAATGTGAAACCAAGATTGAATGATTGTTTCTATTAACTGGGTTTTATTGCTGGGTTGCTTCTGACTAACAAGTTTCTTTAGTCGGCTCCCTAGATTTTCAATTGGGTTAAGGTCTGGGCTATTCCCAGGCCATTCCAGCAATGAAATAGGATTATCTTGAAACTCAAAAAAAAAAAAAAAAAAGTGGTGTTATTAGCCATCAAACTTCAAAAATACACTTTTCCCACAATTTTGGCCACTACTATATAAAAGTTGGTTCTCAGAATTTGTCTAGCTCCATTGCAGGATGAAGCAATGTTGGGATTCCCATAAGCCTCAGAGCATCCAAAATTCTTCCCTTGAGTACACAGTAACAGAATTGGGAGAAATATTGGAGATCTCCCAGTCCAACCCTCGACTCAAGCTTCGGCATTTTCAGAAGGAGGAGGATGTGAAGTAACTTTGGCTGCTTGTGTAAAAAATTGCCGTACTTTTCGGAGTATAAGACGCACTTCCCCCCTCCCCCTAAAAGAGGGTGGAAATGTCAGTGCATCTTATACACCATATGCAGCAATTTTTGGCCTCCCAAAACCCCACCACGTGTGTCCCATTTTTGCGAAAAATGGGCCCATTTTTCACAAAAACGGAATGCACAAAGGGCTTGGGAGGCCTGCAGAGTGCTACTGGGGGCTGGGGAGGGCAAAAACGAGATGCGTGAGGGGTTCCAGAGACCAAAAATGCCCCCCCACCTTTTTTTTTTTTTTTTTTTTTGCAAAAATGGGATGCGCAGAGGGCTTGGGAGGCCTGCAGAGTTCTCCTGGGGGCTGGGGAGGGCAAAAACTATTTTTTTTCTTGTTTTCTTCTTCGAAATCTTGGTGTGTCTTATACTCCGGCGTGTCTTATAGTCCGAAAAATACGGTAGCTTATCTTGATGTCACTGTCAGTTTCAGTTTTTCCAATGCACGAATGAGCACCAGAATGTGGTACTGTTTGGAAGCAGGGTGGAAGTCAGCTCACCAACTATCTTTGGGACTGATCTTCTCCAGAAGATGGCAGGTTGGGAAATATCTCAAGGCCAGTCTTGTCAAGAGAATGGGACAAAAGGGATATTGATTGCTGCTTGGATGGGATTCCATACAAGTTGTGTGTTCCATTGCGAACATCTGTAATAACACCCTGAATAACCAGCAGATGTTGTTGTTGTTTTTTTATGTAATGCGGGGCTGTCTCTCTCTCTGACTTCCTGCTAACTTCTGACATCCTCATTATCTCCTGCTGGCAAAGGCTGAAAGAGGCCCCCTGCTACTCCCTGGATGCTCTCCAAATTGCCAGACACCTCAACCACTTCTTTGTTGCTGGTGCCGTGTAAACACTTAACTGTGAGAGGGAAACGCGCTGGGGCGCCTTTTTCAATATTTGCGAAGGGCATCTCCCCCCCCCCATTATAAGAATTATATGGACATGTTGCTAGGAATTGTGGAATTCCTGTTATATGTGGAACGCTTGAAATGGGACAAGAAAGAGCGTGCCTTCCTGTTGTGGCCCCGCCCTCTGAGCCTATCCCATCGGAGGAAGAAAGCTCCGAGCATGAGGAAGAGGAGTCAGCCAGGCCTCCCTCTCCAGGCCCCTCCCCTCTGGCACTGTCTCAGGTGCCGGCCGAGGGAGAGGAGATTAGCAGGGAGACAGGTGTCTCGGATGAGAGTGAAGGAGAGACGTCATTCCTGGACGCACGCCAACGAAGGCGCGATAAACGATTGCAGCAGCTCAGGAGGCGTGCTAGGGATTAGACCTGAGTCACTGGACCACACCCCAGAGACTATATAATAGAGGGTGGTGGCCAGTGATCCCTGTGACGAACAAAAACAAACCCTGGATAGTCACTAGAGCCTCGACCGAAGCTGCGAGAGGAATATTGTTTCTGTTGGACTCTTGTACGCTGAGTATATTATCTTTCTGTTTCTGTGGCAATAAAAGCACTTGGCAGACGGTGTGTATATCGCTGCCAAGTTGGAGATAAAGACCTGGGTGTGTGCCAAGTGCTTCCTTAACCCTCGGCTGGCTGTGTTTGTGTGTGTGTGTGGACGGGGACAGATCCCTTCCTTCCTTCCTTCCTTCCTTCCTTCCTTCCTTCCTTCCTTCCTTCCTTCCTCCCTCCCTCCCTCCCTCCCTCCCCTCCCTCCCTCCTTTCCTTCCCTCCCTCCCTGTGTGAACAACTGGACTTGTGCGAGTGGTGGGTCGGTGCATGTACACATGCACACGCAGCTCAAGTCACACAACTCAAGCTGCATGTGCATGCAGACACGCCTGACCAACGTTCGTGCAAGTCGAACTGCGTGCACGCGAGCACCAGGTCGTCACTCATGCAACCCGGTTCCCCCTCTCTCCCCCCGACAGCCGGGCCGCCAAATCACAATGATTGGGGACCGCTGCTCTACAGGATACACTAGCTTTGCATTTCTTCTTCCAAATCTTCCTATCCAGAAGTAGACATGCATCTTCCATTTTATTACACTGCTTATTTTATTGGCTCCTTTTCTTTAGAAGATACATCCATCGATTGAGGTTTCCTCCAACTTTTCCGCTTTTCTTCTCCCGTTTCTCTGGCCGCACAGAAGCAGGACTTCCACTAGAACGCACGAGCTTCTACTGTCTTCACGGTTACCACTTTTTCCCAATCAAGGCTGGTGTGAGTGATGGGCAGCTGTCTCCGAAAATACTTTATGTAGCTGCTGTTCATGTGGTCATACTCTTCCATTATTTTACTCTGGATCTCGTTTTCCATTTTTTCCACCAGCTTGGCAAAGTCCTTTGCCGTCTGGGCTTCATCGGTGACCAGCAGTGTCTCCTCAGCTTCCTTGACTGCTGTCAGGTGTATGTTGCCATCTTCAAAGTAGTGTGCCTGGATCGTGATGACCCCGATCACCTGCGTGGATGTAGAGGCAGGAGCTAGAGCAAATGTCCATTCCGATTTCCACAAGCCATTCCAGAAGGCAGAAGGTTTGTATCGGTGGCTTTCAATGCAAGCCACAAAAATCTTCCGCATAGCTGTGTCCTTGACGAAGACACTACAAAGCCCATCAGGATAGTGGTTGTCAACATAAAATTTCAGGGCCTCGTGGAGGGCTCTCCTCCATAGTTCTCCTTTCTTGTCCTCTTCGGGATGAGCCTGGAAGTCATTTGGTATTCTCCTCAAGTGGTCATACCTGAAGGAGACCTGGTTCTGTGGATCCAGGAAGTTGTTCTCTTCCAGCTCATTGTGTCGAGTCAAGAGGACCTCGCATTTCTTGGTTCGGAGTGGTGTGAAATGGTCCTTGTTGTACACGGCACAGAGACTGGGTGCTTCTTCACACATCATATGATCATCTTCTACCAGCATGCGTAAGTCACTGAAGGCCTCATTAAATTCTCCAGGTGGGATTTGTTTCAAGAGTCTATGCACTACATGGGCTTTCTCTGTCTTGATTTGGGGATGGTCTACAGACAGTAGCTTTGTAGACATCTTGGCCTGGTTTGCAAAGGATGGATCTTGGAATTGTGAACACAGTTGACCTACAGATGAAAAGGACCCAAAGCATTAACGTAATATTAGTGAGGAGAGTAGGTTTTGATTTTACTCTGAGAGCTCATTAAATCAAGAAAACTTGATTGTTCAGGTCACCGCCTTTCAGAAGACTGAATTAATAGAGATATGTTGGTGTGATTTAGCTCTACAACCATCTCTATCTCCCCTAGAATGGGCTAATCTGAGAGGATAGGATAGGATAGGATAGGATAGGATAGGATAGGATAGGATAGGATAGGATAGGATAGGATAGGATAGGATAAGGCTAGGCTAGGCTAGGCTAGGCTAGGCTAGGCTAGAATAGAATAGAATAGAATAGAATAGAATAGAATAGAATAGAACAGAACAGAATAGAATTCTTTATTGGCCAAGTGGGATTGGACATGCAAGGAATTTGTCTTTGGTGCATATGCTCTCAGTGTACATAAAAAGAAAAGATACATTCATAAAGCATCATAAGATACAACACTTAATGATATCCATAGGGTACAAATAAGCTATCAGGAAACAATCAATATCCATATAAATCATAAGGATAAAAGCAACAAAGTTACAGTCATGCAGTCATAAGTGGGAAGAGATGGGTGATAGGATAGGATAGGATAGGATAGGATAGGATAGGATAGGATAGGATAGGATAGGATAGGATAGGACAGGATAGGATAGGACAGGACAGGACAGAACAGGATAGAAAATAGAGTTGGAAGGGACCTTGGAGGTCTTCTAGTCCAACCCTCTGCTTTAGGCAGGAAACCCTAAGGACTATTTAAAGGACAGTTTGTGTATTTCAGAAGAGACTGGACAGCCACTTGTCTGGAATGATGTAAGGGTCTTTTGCTTGAGCAGGGGGTTGGACTAGAAGATCTCCAAGGTCCCTTCCGACTCTGTTACTCTGAAATCTGAAAATCCTTTTAATCTGAATCACAATATTATAAGAAAGCAGAGATGGCAGGTGAAAAATGCTTGGAGCACCCCGGAAGGTTGGAGGCAACTGTATGCATCTCTTGGTGTCCACAAGGATCCCTTCTTTACTTATTTACTTCTCCAAAAAAACAAATGATAAAGCTATGTGTTGCTAGACAAAGCAACATCTTCGAGCATGAACTACTTGTCTAAGAATGCTTCTGGGCTGTGATGAAGACCCCAGAGGCAGCCTTAGAAGATAGAAATGGTATAGATGGCCTCAAGGGAGTGTTTACTTTAAAAGCATGCCTTCCTGCAAGAAAAACCAATTAACTGCAAGCTATAAAAACACAAGGTATCCTGGGAAGCTGGAGGAGAGAAGTTCTGCAAGTTCTTCTCCTTACAGATAGTTCATTGGTAGTTGGCCATTCAAACCAAGGTAGCCATTTTGTGAGAGTGCCCACAACAAGCTTCAAAATTTCAACAGTGTCCATCAAATGGTAGGAACAGTGTTACTATTACTCCGACGTTGTACGAGGTGAAACCTCCACTTGGTCTTTTGGATTGAGTAGATTCTGAAAAGGGCTTAAATTTAGGTTGACGCCAGCTTCAGAAGTCATGAGGAATGAAGCCATCCTATTCCACTCTGGGTCTCCTTTCAGGTATTTTTCAAGAATTCCTTAGTTCTTCCTCTTCTTACCTAACCCTTTTCTAGCAAAGAGAAGAACTAGGGGAGACATGATAGCAGTGTTCCAATATTTGTGTGGGGCTGCCACAAAGATGAGGGGATCAAACTATTTTCCAAAACACCAGAAGACAAGACAAGAAGCAATGGATGGAAACTAATCAAGGAAAGAAGCTACCTAGAACTAAGGAGAAATTTCCTGACAGTGAGAACAACCAACCAGTGGGACCAATTGCCTTCAGAGGTTGTGGGTGCTAGCGGCTTTCAAGAAGAGTAATTTGTCTGAAATGGTAGAGCAGGGGGTTGGACTAGAAGACCTCCAAGGTCCCTTCCAACTCTGTTATTCTATGTTCCAACCCCTTATTTGCAGTGATGGGATCTTCCTGGTTTAACAACCGGTTCGGTGATTGCACGATTTGCACGCGTGTGCGCACCTGACGTACACAGCACACATGTCAACTTGCAAAGCTTTCAAGTTGCCATGAGCAGGAGGGAGGGAGAACTGTTTCTTTCGGAAACCTGACAACAGACATGTGCAGTTTGAAGAAATCTTCACTTCCTGGTTTCTTCGGAGGAGTAACACAGCTGATTCGTGTGGCAATCTGCTCTACTGCGTGAATCAGCTGAGAAGATAAAGGTTGGAAAATAGCGTGGGCGAGTGGGTGGGCCCATCTGTACATCCAGACGAACTGGTTTGCTCCCAGCAGATTATTGGCACTACCGATTCTCCCGAACCGGTCTGAACCGGTAGAATCCCACCCTTGCTGATTTGGCTTTTGTTATTTGAAGCCTGACCTGGGACGTGCAACTTCCTGGTTCCAACAGAAGTCCAGAAGAACTTGCTTGCTCTCATTTGATTGCTCCACTGGACTTTGGTTTTCAATCTTGGGTATTCTATGTTTCCTGGCAACCAGGAAATTCCAGTCGGATTCTGACTATTGAGCTACAAACCAGCTTCAGTTCTCCCTCACTTTGTGTGTGTGTGTATCCCAGAATTCCCCCAAATCATTCCTTAAGGGTCAAAGGCAAACTTTGTCAATAATGGGGATTGATTTCAAACTGATCTGAAGGCAAAGCAACAAATAAAAAGCATTCTGGGTTTCCAGTAGGATTAGCACATATATTTTTGGTTGCATTCCTTGGTTTCTTAATTTGTTTTTAAGACTTCCTAAAATTCAACACTTGGATGGGGCCTTAATATGGACCTCTCTAAGGAAATTTGTTGTAAAGCTTTTTTAAAACAAGCTTTTGATATGCAAAGTTGGCAAGGCCGGAGGACTTTAAGCTGTCTCCTTTGATGGCTACCATTTAGTTTACTTCTGAATAGGTTTCCTATGTGTATTTTTTGCTTTCAAAGATACTTATGTTCTGTCGGGCATTTCTCAGAATAAAAGAAGAAAGCCAATTCCCCAGGAGGAGACTTCTTCGGAATTCATTGACAATTGCGGTGAATATAATGAATAAATTTTTGGTGGCACAGGCAAGGGGTATGGTAATGTGGAAGAAATTGTTTCTCCTCTAAAAAAGAAGCATCTGTTTTTTTCTATCCATTAGGGTGCTAAAAAAAAAAAACAGAATGGAAGAGTGCAGAAAGCTGAGACAGAAATGGTGGTGGTGATGATAAGACAGTCTAGTTTAATTGTTTGTAATTGGAGAACAAAGCTCAAAAACCAGACTGTCTCATTCCAAGTCCTAAAGATTGAATTCCAGCACCCAGATTATTAAAAGATAACCCCTTGGTGCAATCTATTCCTGGCAGACACGTCTACCACCATCAACTGCATTACAATTTGCACAGGTGAACTTTCAATGAGCCTTTAAAAGCAATTCCTTAAAAATTGCATTTCCTTCCTTCCTTCCTTCCTTCCTTCCTTCCTTCCTTCCTTCCTTCCTTCCTTCCTTCCTTCCTTCCTAACTTATAGACAAGCTTCAGACACATTCTAGAAACAGGAAAGTCAATATTTAAATTGAGAGAGGAAAACATAAGGAATGGGATCCAGTTTTCTCCTTGGTTGTATATAGTAGGACATGGAAAGGGAAATACGTTTTCATTTTCCAAACATTTATATTCCAGCATATTATATATAATATTATGCAATTGTATTATATATTAGGAAATTGTTTGCAGCAATAGCACACAAGAACTCTCCTGTTTCTAGAACGTGGATGATCTGAAAGTTGAGAATGCCACTGAACTTCCGAGATGGACAAAAATTATAATCTGGCTGTTACCAAAACTCTGAGAAATGTTTATAGTCTTCCACACGAATAAGGTATATTAGTGATATAGATAGATTAAATTGATGATGATGATGATGATGATGATGATGATGATGATGAAGAAGAAGAAGAAGATAGATAGACAGACGATAGATAGAAGACAGAGAAGATAGATAGATAGATAGATAGATAGATAGATAGATAGATAGATAGATAGATAGATATTGATCAAATGACAGAGAGAGACATAGATAGATAGATGATAGATAGATAGACAGACGATAGATAGAAGACAGAGAAGATAGATAGATAGATAGATAGATAGATAGATAGATATTGATCAAATGATAGAGAGAGACATAGATAGATAGATTAGATAGATAGATAGATAGATAGATAGATAGATAGATAGATAGATAGATAGATATTGATGAAATGACAGAGAGAGACATAGATAAATAGATGATAGATAGATGATAGAGAGAGAGAGATAGACAGATAGACAGACAGACAGATAGATAGACACAAGAAGAGATATTTTGGGTAATGTGATGCAATATGTTAGTTGGCTTAGAATTTATGCATTTCTTATGTTCTCAGTGCCTTGATTATGAGGAAAAGATTTTTTTTAAAATCATTTAAAAAATGACAATTTCATCATACCGAACATTAGCAAAATGCCATCCATATTATAAATCCCAAAAATCTGACATTGGTCCATTATGTAAGCTGGGGGTTGGTAAGCTATGGCAATTTATCTTGGGACAAGTAATTTTGCAGATTCCATGCTGAACTGAAATGTAATTAGAGATGGACAGAGAACAAGACGAAGGTATGGAAAAGAAAATTGTGGTTTGACTGCAGGCTAAATTAATGCAATATCCCTCTTGTGTGGAAAATAATTAAGAAAAAGATAGAAGACACCATTATTTGTGTGTTTTAAGGTGAAACAGATCAAGTTAACGTTAGCTTTTCTGTAAGTCCTTCTTCTGTTACAGTTCTGTTGAGGAGGTCATTAAAGTCAGGGTTTCCCCGCCCCCTAAATTGGGCTAGCCTCTCATACTTTATTAAAGTCAACATATTCCTAAATTGGATTGACCTCTTCTACTTCAACAGCCACAGAGGAGGTAATGCAAATGTATTGACCCAGAGAACGGTCAAAGATGATTCTTTTTGACAGAGACTTCCATCAGTACACCTTAAGTTTCTTAGCCAAGAAAATCTGACATCCTGCCGGAAGTTTGCATATTTCTCTAAAAAAATCAATCTCTGAAATCTGACATCCTGCCAGACGTTTGCGTATGTCTCTAAAAAAATCTATTCTCTGCCAGCTTCTGTGTTGTGATTCTTCAAACTTTTCTTCTGCGGAACATGTTTCAGCTTTGCCAGCTTATTCTTAGGCCCATGGAAAAAATTCATTTCAAATTCTTTCTGAGGTGTTTTGGGATTTAGAACTTTGCTGTAGGTAAAACACAGTAAAATACAGTCGCACACATATAGAATAACGGAGTTGGAAGGGACCTTGGAGGTCTTCTAGTCCAACCCCCTGCTTAGGCAGGAAACCCTACACCACTTCAGACAAATGGTTATCCAATATCTTCTTAAAACTTCCAGTGCTGGAGCATTCACAACCTCTGGAGGCAAGTTATTCCACTGATTAATTGTTCTCACCATTAGGAAATTTCTCCTTAGTTCTAAGTTGCTTCTCTCCTTGATTAGTTCCCACCCATTGCTTCTTGTTCTACCTTCAGGTGCTTTGAAGAATAGTTTGACTCCCTCTTCTTTGTGGCAGCCCCTGAGATATTGGAACACTACTATCATGTCTCCCCTAATCCTTCTCTTCATTAAACTAGACATACCCAGTTCCTGCAACCGTTCTTCATATGTTTTAGCCTCCAGTCCCCTAATCCTCTTTGTTGCTCTTCTCCGCACTCTTTCTAGAGTCTCCACATCTTTTTTACATTGTGGCGACCAAAACTGAATGCAGTATTCCAAGTGTGGCCTTACCAAGGCATTATAAAATGGTATTAACACTTCACATGATCTTGATTCTATCCCTCTATTCAGTGATGGGATGTGTGTGTGTGTGTGTGTGTGTGTGTGTGTGTGTATAAATAAATGTGTAACTGACTAAGGATATGCCTAATTAATTTTGTGAGTAATATTTTCCTGCACACATGTTATTTGTTTATAGTATCAAATTTTATTATGTGCTTGTTCACTGACTGCAACGAAGGTTTTGTTCTATTTAGGGCCAGGCCTCCCATGAAGCAGAAGGAAACAAACTTCCTTGGGGGGCAAACTGAAATGCATGGTGAATTGAGTTAAGGCAGTGTTTTTCAACCTTGGCCACTTGTAGATGAGTGTAGACTTCAGTTCCCAGAATTCCTCAGCCAGATTTCTGGGAGAAGAAGTCCATGCATCTACATGTTGCTGTGATTGAGAAACAAGGGGTTAAAGCAGGGATCTCCAAACTTGGCAACTTTGAGACTTGTGGACTTCAACTCCCAGAATTCCTTATCCTGCCATGGTGGTTGAGGAATTGTAGATGTTATGGAAGTTGGGTTAAAGGTTAAGGAGAAGATATTCCCAACCAACCACTGCAAGAGTAAATTACTTTCCAATGCAACAATGATGGGAACAAGGCATGTGGATCAACTTACAAGCTCTTGGTAGGGAAGAATTTGCTACAGAGAACACATGGAAATGGCCCCTTCTCCTCCATCAAATAATGTATCTTGTTCAACTGCTTTTGCTCTACTCATTTTAAATTATGGTAGCCAGCAAATGATTTCTCTTCTGTTTTCCTTCAGTCAAGGTCTTCCAAAGAGCAGGAACAAAAAAATAAAATAAAAATCATATGTGACAGAAGTGGGTTTTAACTAGCGGACTGTGTTTTTCTAAAAATTGAGAATTTTAAATTTCAACTTCTACTCTTTTTTCTTGAATATTTTCCAGCTGATTGCCAAATCAAAAGGGTGAACAGTCAGTGGCCTCTAAGCCAGCAATGTAGAGCCCATAGAATCATCTACAATTGCTAAGTGATTCTTGGATTCAAGCAGTCTGTGCTGGGGGTCAGAGCCAAATGTGTCATCAGCTTAGAATCCTTACATTGATACAAACGATCCAACTCCAACCCCTAATGAATTCCGTTGACTCTTATCTGATGCCAGTTTAGTATTGAACTTTAGCTGACAACATTCTTGTGTATAAAAGGTAAAGGTAAAGTTTCCCCTCGTACATATGTCCTAGTCGTTCTCGACTCTAGGGGGCGCTGCTCATCTCCGTTTCAAAGTCGAAGAGCCAGCGCTGTCCGAAGACGTCTCCGTGGTCATGTGGCCAGCATGACTCAATGCCAAAGGCACACAGAATGCAGTTCCCTTCCCACCAAAGCAGGACTGGGTTCTACTTACCTTTAATTACTGGTTGTGCAATGGGAGCACTCACATGCACGCGCTTCTGTGAATGTGTGCGCTTCTGCTCATGCGCAGATCATACCTTATGACATCCAGGTGGGTGGGCAGAGCCTCCTGCCACTTTTACTATTGGTTCTCAAGAACCAAACAGAACGGGGAGCAACCCACCACTGCACCAAAGGTGGTCCCTATTTTTCTACTTGCATTTTTTACGTGCTTTCGAACTGCTAGGTTGGCAAAAGCTGGGACAAGTGATGGGAGTTCACTCCATTATATGGCACTCCGGATTCGAACCGCTGAACTTCCAACCTTTCGATCGACAAGCTCAGCGTCTTAGCCGCTGAGCCACCTCGTCCCTTATTCTGTATACCCTTGAATAAATCTTCTCTGCTGCAGCTTAACATACAGTCCTGATTCTTTGGGTACTGACGGCAATCTCTTTGGTTCCATCCAGAGGTGGGTTTTAGCAGGTTCTGACCAGTTCTGGAGAACCGGTAGCGGAAATTTTGAGTAGTTCAGAGAACCGGTAGTAAAAATTCTGACTGGCCCCATCCCCATCTATTCTCTGCCTGCCAAGTCCCAGCTGATCGGGAGGAAATGGGGATTTTGCAGTATCCTTCTCCTGGAGTGGGGTGGGAATGGAGATTTTACAGTTTCCTTCCCCTGCCATGCCCACCAAGCCACGCCCACAGAACCGGTAGTAAAAAATTTTGAAACCCACCTCTGGTTCCATCCAAAACTGGAGAAATTAGTCCTTTGCTTCTCATAGTACCATGATGTAGATGCATGGAGCACTGGGGAAATTATTCCAGGAGAGCAGAGCTATGAGAATATCTCTCCAAAAATAAAAAACTTCAGAGTAGATTGTGCTTCAAATGGAATTAGCAGAGGGATTACTGTGTAAGC
Organism: Arizona elegans; assembly: GCA_022577455.1. Classification (NCBI taxonomy): domain Eukaryota; kingdom Metazoa; phylum Chordata; class Lepidosauria; order Squamata; family Colubridae; genus Arizona; species Arizona elegans. Next base: position 8,441,725 of record JAKOOJ010000016.1, read on the forward strand.
AGTGGAAAGCTGTATTTTTGTGCTGTTTTTTTAAAGAGGGAATTGATTTGGAGAAGGGTCTCTGGATAACAAAAAAACCACACACACACACTAAAAAAAAGCCACGCAACTGTGAAGATGAATTAATGTTAGCCAAAGGGGACCGTTGAATTTAGAGCAAATCTTAAACAGGAGGAACTGAAGGAGCTGCACCACAGGGGAATTGAATAAATGACAAATATGGGCATAAACTGCAATGGGAGCTAAGAGCGACGTGGCCTTCCCCCCATCCTTCTACAAAAGTGGCTTCTCCCAAGTTAAAAAACCGTAACTTCAATTAAGTGTATTAAAGTGTAATTAATTCAAGCTCAGGGGAAGAGTTCCAGCATCAAATATAAAGGAAAGGAAGGATAAGGAAGCATATCTGAGCATGTCAAGAGCGTGCATTTGTCTTTGGAAGCACCTTGCTGTTATGATCCAGATGGTCAAGGCAAGGCAGATCTCGAAGGTAAAGGTAAAGGTTCCCCTCGCACATATGTGCTAGTCATTCCCGACTCTAGGGGGCGGTGCTCATCTCCGTTTCAAAGCCGAAGAGCCAGCGCTGTCCGAAGACGTCTCCGTGGTCATGTGGCTGGCATGACTCAATACCAAAGGCGCACGGAACGCTGTTACCTTCCCACCAAAGGTGGTCCCTATTTTTCTACTTGCATTTTTTACATACTTTCAAATTGCTAGATTGGTAGAAGCTGGGACAAGGAACAGGAACTCACCCGTTACGCAGCATTAGGGATTCAAACCGCTGAACTGCCAACCTTTCGATCGACAAGCTCAGCCTCTTCGCCACTGAGAATAGTGCTAGAATAGTGTTCGGTAGCAGAAATTTTGAGTAGTTCGGAGAACCGGTAAATACCACCTCTGACTGGCCCCGCCCCCATCTCTTCTCTGCCTCCTGAGTCCCAGCTGATTGGGAGGAAATGGGGATTTTATGTAACCTTCCCCTGGAGTGGGGAGGGAATGGAGATTTTACAGTATCCTTCCCCTGCTACACCCACCAAGCCACGCCCACAGAACCGGTAGTAAAAAAATTTGAATCCCACCACTGGGGCAGAAGGCAAGCTATTGCCCTCACTGAATTCCTAGCCTCTTTATTCTGACACACACTCTTGACCCAAGCCAAAGTGAACTGGGTTGCAGAAATTTCCAATTTCTCTCCTCCTGGAACAACGCACATTTTTCCAGATACAAAAGTCGACCCACCATTTCCTCGAGATTAACTGTCAGGTGTGCTTCCTTCAAAATCCAGGAAATTCTTTGCTCTCTCTTTTTTTCCCCTCTCTCCAAAGGTTAAAGCTGTAATTCTTTGCATTCCTATCGTTTTTATCCTTCCTTTTAGACCGGATGGTTTTATTGTGTTAAGCGTGTTGTGTCCAACTGCTTCTACTAAAAATTCTTTTTATTGTTCCTTTTATTGTGCTTATCAGGGTCCCTTGGGGAGGAAGACGGGAGGTGGTATAATCTGTACAGAAATGATGCACAAAACACACTCCTTCTCTCATCTTGGATTAGGGACCCAGTAAATGGCAAAGTTGCTCATTACACATCTCAAACCAAACTCACTTTAAGATGAAGGGCAAGGAGGTTGCCATTTTTTGGAACATCGTGACACCAAAGACACAATACAGTCCCCACATTTCTTTCTACTTGCAAGTTTATTGTCTTTATTCTCAAAACCTACAAAATTATTTGTTTCCTCCAACTTCCTTCATTTCCAGTTCGTGCAAACTGAGTGCCACGTTTTGGAACCTGTCCATCAGAAAGGGTCTTCCCTCCTCTATTGAAGGTTTCAACCTGTCATTTTTTTTATGAAAGCATCGCTTTTAAAACAAGATCCAGAGATATTTCCTTTCTCCTCTACCCTCTCTCCTGCTGATACGTTAGCCACCCAGGGGCTCCGAAGCTGAGCAAGATGGGAACATGGTTGAAATTTGAATGTGAAATACCTAGATGCCAGTCTGAGGAACTGGGAAACTCTATGCAATGATAGCAAATAGCTGTAGCTCAGGTGTAGGATGAGGGTGGAGGTTTTTTTCTCCAAGTGTCAGGGTTCCAAGTAACACCCCCAATGAAAGAAAACTCCAAGGCTTGAGTTTCCTCAAAGTTCCATTTTATTGTCATTATTGTTAGTTGCGAAGTCGTGTCCGACCCATCGTGACCCCATGGACAACGTTCCTCCAGGCCTTCCTGTCCTCTACCATCCTCTGGAGTCCATTTAAGCTCACACTGACTGCTTCAGTGATTCCATCCAGCCACCTTGTTCTCTGTCGTCCCCTTCTTTTGCTCTCAATCTTTCCCAGCGTTAGGCTCTTCTCCATTTTATTAGAGATGTCATATTGGCACATCTGGGAAAACCCAAATCTGAAAGCTTCCAGGTTTCCCCCCCCAAAAGAAAGTTCAAGACCCTGCCCAACACCCACAAGTCCATCACATGGTCCAATCAAAGCACCGTCCCAGCTGGAGATGCCTCCCAGTTCCAACCGTCCAGGTGCAGGGCAAGATGTCCTTGACTCTCTGAGAAAGGAATGTTATTATGACTACATATCACCCTGGCTCCATTCAATCCCCCCTCCCAGTTTCCCACAGTAGTAAATGTGGCAGGCCTGAAGATCCAATGAAAAAGAGGGCTTCCAGGCCTGACACCGAGCTTGGTTTCCAAATGTTTCGTTATCAAGGTAGGTAACATCTTCAGTGGAGTTTAGGGGATGTCCGTGTTCTTTTGCTTATAAAGGCTTCACGAGGTCAGTAGGTCTTGTGATGGGGAGGTCACATAAGGTGAGGGTCACATAAGGTGAACGTCTTGTGATGGGTCAGGGGTGGGTTCTACTTATCTTTACTACCGGTTCGCAGCGGGATCGCGGGCATGCCCTTGTTTGGCTTGCAGGCATGCCTTGCTTCTGTGCATGTGCAGAAACTGGAGCATGCGCGGATCGCTGATGATGACATCCGGGACAGTGGGCGGGGCCTCCTGCCAGTTATACTACCAGTTCTTGCGAACCGGTCTGAACTGGGGGCAACCCACCACTGGGTGTGGGTTATATCAGGTGAGGATCTTGTAATAGGTTTTGTGATGGGGAGGTCTTGTCAGATGAGGGTCACATCAAGCGAGGGTCTTGTGATGGGTCTTGTGTGGGTGTGTCAAATGAGGGTCTTGTGATGGATCAGGTGTGGGTTACATCAGGTGAGGGTCTTGTAATAGGTCTTGTGATGGGGAGGTCGTGTCAGGTGAGGGTCGCTGGAAAAGTATCTCAGAAGAAAGCGATGGCAAACCATTGGAAAGAAAACTGGAGCATGATGACTCACATGGGTTGGAGGTCAGCAAGCCCATGTTCAAGACCCAAGTGCAGCTGTGTGGTGGGGTGAGCTCCAGTCACCCACTCCAGCTCCTTGATAATGAAATGAAAGAAGCCTTCACAGTCGATCTCCTGGGCAACGGTGATATCACCAGCTAATCCTTTCAACCTGGAAGCACCTTCGGCTGTTCCTCCCACTCGAACGGAAGGGGGGCAAGAGAACTGCATGGATGAGCTTGACTTGACTGTTCCTTTTTTGTTTGTTTTTGGGTTCTGGATTTAGATATCAATCTCTTTGTTTTCCTGGGTTTCTGAGACACTTCCGTTCCAAATAACTCTGAGCAATTGTCAGCCCTTCCAGATAAGCCAGACAGGAAACACACTAGATGAACGGATTCTACTTTATTATAAGGCCGCATTCGCAGAGCCTTGCGAGTGTGAAAGTGCAAATTTTCCCAGCAAAATTTGCTAAGGTGGTGCCGTGGTTAAAGTGCAGTACTGCAGCTACTTCAGCTGACTGCTAGTTCAGCAGATCAGCGGATCAAATCTCACCAGCTCAAGGTTGATTCAGCCTTCCATCCTTCTGAGGTGGGTAAAATGAGGACCCAGATTGTTAGGCAATAGCAATATGCTATTTAGTATACTGTCTTTGGTGTAAGCCGCCCAGAGTCCTCAGAAAGTGGGCAGCATAGAAATATGAATAATAAAATAAAAAAATAAATAAACACTTCTAAATGCTTGATCTGTTGTGGGGGGTGGGGGGAGGTCCTTCCCAAGTTTCTTTTTCTGATCACTAAGCCACTGGGTGCTAACAGTAAAGGCTTCCCTCGCGCATATGTGCTTGTCATTCCTGTTTCTAGGGGGCGGTGCTCATCTCTGTTTCAAAGCCGAAGAGCCAGCGCTGTCCGAAGACATCTCCATGGTCATGTGGCCGGCATGACTCAACACCAAAGGTGCACGGAATGCTGTTCCCTTCCCACCAAAGGCGGTCCCTATTTTTCTACTTGCATTTTTACGTGCTTTCGAACTGCTAGGTTGGCAGAAGCTAGGACAAGTCACGGGAGCTCACCCTGTGACGCGGTGCTAGGGATTCAAACCGCTGAACTGCCGACCTTTCGATCAACAATCTGAGCGATTTACCCACTGAGCCACTGCATCCCACTGGGTGCTTCTCTCCCTCTTTATCTAATTGTCTCCAAAGTGGCATCTCTTCCCCTCTTTCTCTCAAGGTCATTCACACATTCTATTACCGCAGTGTACATCCCAACCTCTGTATGTCAAGTATAATAAAAATAAGCATATAAATCCTATTAGAATGAGAGATAGCCAGTGCTGGGAACATTAATTGAAGGAATCAATTCAGCCAACGCTAAAAAGAAACCACAACCACTGCTAGGAGGGACGAGTTCACAATGTTCTAATCTCCCAAAGCTGGATGGAGAAACCAAGTTTCAAAGACTTTCTGTAAATCCAAGATGGTTAAATCCAAAAGAAAAAGTCAAAAAGAAAGGAAAAAAAGAAGAGAAAGAAAAAGTCTTGAAAGTATTGACAACCAACAAAATGGATTGTCCTCAAAACCAACGGGCAACCAGCGTAACAGACCACTGGTGTTATATGGGAAATCCCATCCATCTATAACTACTTAGAATAGAATAATAGAGTTGAAAGATACCTCGTAGGTCATCTAGTCCAACCCCCTGCTCAAGAAGGAGACTCTACACCATTTCTGACAGATAGCAGTCCAGTCTCTTCTTGAAAGCTTCCTTGAAGGGTGCAATGGCTCAGTGGTTAAAGATGCTGAGCTTGTCAGCTGGAAAGCTGAAAAGCTCGGGTTTAAGACCCGAGCATTACGTGAAGGGGTGAGCTCCTGTTCCTTGCACCAGCTCCAGACCTGCCTAGCAGTTTGAAAACAAGCAAATGTGAGTAGATAAATAGGTATAGAGAAAATAAATATGAAGAACAGTTGCGAGAATTGGATATGGCTAGTCTAGAGAAAAGAAGGACTAGGAGTGACATGATAGCAATGTTCCAATATTTGAGGGGTTGCCACAAAGAAGAGAGGGGGCGGGGGTGAAATTCAGTTATCTTCCCTACCAGTTCGCAAAAGTACGCACGCCACACATGCGCCAAGGCTTAAAATCATTGCAAAAAAGCGACATCATGATGTCCGCACGGGTGGGCGGAGCCTCCCGCAGCTGCCGCTACCGGTTTGCCTGAGCTGGATAGAACTGAATTTCACCCCTGAGTGTGTGTGTGGGGGGGGGTGTCAACTTATTTTCCAAAGCACCAGAAGGCAAGACAGGACTGGGATTTGGGGGTTCTCCGAACTGCACAGAATCTTAGCTAGAGGTTCTCCCAAACCCCTGCGAACCCCCAGCAGCCCACCCCTGTGCTGGGTCCCTTGGCCAAAAAGCAGGGATGAGCCCCGTCCCAGGGGTGGCTTCTATTTACGTTTACTACCGGTTCGCAACGGGAGCATGCATGCTTCTCCGCCTGCGGAGATCACCCATGATGACATCGTGGCAGGCGGGCGGAGCCTCCCACCAGTTTTACTACCAGTTCTATAGAACCGGACCGAACCTGGGGCAACCCACCACTGCCCCGTGCCCTAGAATTGACACGACTGGACAAGGAAACCTTCCTCTTTATATCATTACTTGGAATGCCAGATGGAAGAGCAGCTGTTGCAACCTCAGAGCTCCACTTTTCTTCATTTCTGCCATGGCGGCTCTCTGAGCAGAACGAGGAGGGATGATAAATTCCTCGCTTGGCAGGGCTTCATTAATAAGTAATCCAAAGCATTTATAAATAAAAAGAGGCATTTAGACTATTCCCCGCTCCCTGAGTTATGAGAGGAGCAATTAAGGAGAAAGGCTTTAAAATGAGATGAACCTGCTGAATCAAAGATGCTTCAGGAAGGGTGGAGGGGGGAATTGCCACTGGGACTTTGATGCAGAGAGATTGTTGCCAAGGTTCGGCTTTTTCTGCAGCTTGCCAGCAAAGGTTGAACGGACAATCATTTAGTCATAAAAATAGGCACATTCAAATACAGCCATTGGAGACGGCAGGATTGGAATAGATTCTACCCTCGTTATTGCCGTCTCCAGTGTGGCTTCCCGATCAAGAGGAATCAATCTTCACATTGGGTTGGGTTCATGCGGCGTCCTTGACCAGATTAAACAATGATCTAATGGGGTTGCCTTCACACCTGTTAAGGAGGATTAACTTTATGCCAGGTTTTCTGTGGCACAGCGTAAGATGCAAAGAATCCCTTTTGGTTAATTTGTTGCTTGATGAATGGTGTGAATGCAAAACAGCAATAGCACTTAGACTTATATACCGCTTCACAGTGCTTTACAGCCCTCTCTAAGCAGTTTACAGAGTCAGCATAAGGAGGAGGAGGAGGAGGAGGAGGAGGAGGAGGAGGAGGAGGAGGAGGAGGAGGAGGAGGACAAGAAGAAGGAGGAGGAGAAGAAAAGAAGAAGAAGAAGAAGAAGAAGAAGAAGAAGAAGAAGAAGAAGAAGAAGAAGAAGAAGAAGAGGAGGGGGGAAGGAGGAGGAGGAGGAGAAGAAAAGAAGAAGAAGAAGAAGAAGAAGAAGAAGAAGAAGAAGAAGAAGAAGAAGAAGAAGAAGAAGAAGAAGAAGAAGAAGAAGAAGAAGAAGAAGAAGAAGAAGATAGTACTTAGATTTATATACCACTTCACAGTGCTTTACAGCCCCCTCTAAGCTGTTTACAGAGTCAGGAGGAGGAAGAGGAGGAGGAGGAAGAGAAGGAGGAAGAGAAGGAATAGGAGAAGAAGGAGAAGGAGAAGGAGAAGGAGAAGGAGAAGGAGAAGGAGAAGGAGAAGGAGAAGGAGAAGGAGAAGGAGAAGGAGAAAGAGAAGGAGAAATAGCATTTAGACTTATATACTGCTTCACAATACTTTACAGCCTTCTCTAAGCGGTTTACAGAGTCAGCATGTTGTCCCCAACAATTTGGGTCCTCATTTTACCAACCTCGGAAGGATGGAAAGCTGAGTCAACCTTGAGCCGGTCAAGATCAAACTCCTGGCTGTGGGCAGAGTTAGCCTGCATTCTAACCACTGCGCCACCATGGTTCAAAAAAGAATAAATGGAGAAAATCAGTAAACAAATTAAGAGTGTTGTGTGTGAACACAATTAGTCATTAAGCATGGGAGAAAAACAGCTTTTGATTTCAATGCCTCTTTGCCTGTTTTTTGCACTTTTCAATTATTACTCAGATGAAGATTCAGCTTTTGAATGGTCTTTCCGTGAATTATACTGGTTGTTTTTTTTAAAAAAAAAACCGTATTAAAGAAAGTTCTGAGCATAAAATGTTCCGCAAACATGATGTTTTTCCAAAGTCAAGCTTATATGGAAAAAGAGAAAGCTGAAAGAAAGTGAAATGGACAGATCTGCCCTCCGAAAAAATGAGAAGTAATGCAGCTGCACTGATTGCTTTCAAGGCCTTTGGATGATAAGCAGAGTCAACACTTGGTTAACTGCATCCTGTCAACCCCGTATTAAGATGTTCTCGCTCACTGAAGCCTGAGAATATTGACTGTCACTTGCTAGTTGTGAAAGATTGTGGCGTGGCTGAAGAAAAGAACAGAAGGAGGATTACACAGAAACTATCAAGAGACAGAAGGCAAATGCATTGGCAGCTAATCTCATAAATTGCAAGCCAATTGAAGTGGAGAAAAATCCTAGGGAAAGCATTTGAAATCATTCAAAGGGATTCCGCCTTCGTGAACTCACAGACAATGAGGCTGGGAAATTACACTTGTGTTGTGGTCCGCCAGTAGCCTGTGGAGCTGGCAGCGGAGTCGGACAGTGATGAGGCTGAGGAAGAACACGGGCCAGTCCTGGAGGCTGGGGAAGGCCCAGTGAGGGCTCTGCATTGGAGGCAGAGATGGGGCCAAGGCCATTGGGGAGTGATGTGCAGACTCCGGAGTTTCCAGAGCCGGACAGCAGAGAGGCAGAGGAACAGGAGGAGCCTGTTCCTAGTGCACGCATGAGAAGAGCTGCTAAGGCAAGAGCAGCTAAAGCAAAAAGGACAACTTGGGAGTAAGCCAAAAGATGATTGGCCCTTCCCATAACGCTTAAAAGACCAGCAACGGCTCTTGGGCTCTTTGTCGGAAAACAAGGTTGATAGATTTGTTTCTTGTCTTGCTGCATTTATTTCTTGTCGGCGTCTTCTGCTTCTGAACTTTTGCCAAGAAAAGCCTCTAGCAGGTTGCCTAATTAGACCAAGGTTGGTGATAAGGCTGAAGAATTGTGTTATGAAGAATTTGTTTTGATTTAGTTTGGACTACACTGAAAATGAGTTGATTCTCAGCTGTTCTAATAAAGTCTGTTTGCTTTCGAACTGATTGCGTCTGATAATACCTACTTCAGCCTGGGTCACAACAGCTTGCAGTTTGCAAGATTTTACGTTATCCCAGAGTATCACTAAAAATGTTGTCTTCTTCTTGATTCTCGATAGAATCAAGATCATGTGAAGCTCTCGTACCACTTTACAAAGCCTTCGTACGACCACATTTGGAATGCTGCATCCAGTTATGGTCACCACAATGTAAAAAAAGATGTTGAGACTCTGGAAAGAGTGCAGAGAAGAGCAACAAAGATGATTATGGGTATGGAGGCTAAAACACATGAAGAATGGTGGCAGGAATTGGGTATATCTAGTCTAGTGAAAGGGGGATCCGGTGGCTAGTGGCTAAGACATGTAATGCAATGTATTAATAGTTGAATCACACCGATGGATGATTGGAAAGATCATGAATAGATTTACTCTATATATTTAAATGATTGTGATTGGTACTAGAAGTGTATGCTGAAACACTGAACAAAGATAGAATGAAGGATGAAACATTAATATAAATAGATGTGAAGAACTAAATAAGGGAACTATGAATAACAAAGCAGGTGAAAGATGGAAGATAGAAAAGAAATGTTTTTTTTAAAAAAATATTATGGTGACATGGGGGAAAAAGTTAAAATAGAGATAGAAATAAGAGGTAAATAATAGTATATAACAAGATATATGTAATAATAAGAGGGCGGTCTAAAAATTGAAGGGTGGTAGTATTAGGTATAAAAGGAACATGGTGGCTCAGTGACTAAGATGCTGAGCTTGTCAATCGAAAGGTTGGCAGTTCAGTGGTTCAAATCCCTAGTGCCGCGTAAGGGGGTGAGCTCCCGTTACTTGTCCCAGTTTCTGCCAACCTAGCAGTTCGAAAGCACGTAAAAATGCAAGTAGAAAAATAGGAACCACCTTTGGTGGGAAGGGAACAGCACTCCATGCGCCTTCAGCGTTTACTCATGCCGGTCACATGACCACGGAGACGTCTTCAGACAGCGCTGGATCTTTGGCTTTGAACGGAGATGAGCACCGCCCTTAGAATTGGGAACGACTAGAATATATGTGCGAGGGAAACCTTTACCTTTACCTTAGTCTAGTGAAAAGAAGGGCTGACATGATAGCAGTGTTCCAATATTTGAGGGGCTCCTACAAAGTTGAGGGGGTCAAACTATTTTCCAAAGCACCTGAAGGCAAGACAAGAAATAATGGATGGAAAATAATTAAGGAGAAAAGCAACCTAGAACTAAGGAGAAACTTCCTAACAGTGAGAACAATTAACCAGTAGAACGGCTTGCCTTCAGGAGTTGTGGGTGCTTCAACACTGGAGCCCTCCAAGAAGAGACTGAGCAGCCATTTGTCTGAAATGGTAGAAGGTCTCCTGCTCGATCAAGATTTGGACTAGATCCGCATTCTCCAACCCTTGTGGCTTGGTGGCGTGATAAGAGGGAAGGAGAACTGGGCTATGTGATTGGCATGCCAGCATGCCTGCATGACTCCAGAATAGGAGTCAGAAAAGGCTGCATATATCTGTTTCATCTATATAATTAAGACATTATACATGGTCCAGGTAGGGAAAAACTAATGGATAAATTAGGCAGAAGGAATGTTAGTAAAGTAAGATGTGTGGATGACACTACATTGGTTACAGTAACTGAAACTGAATAAAGTCAAGGGAAGAGCTTGCATCAGAAAATTACATTGCTATCAAATTGGATAAAAAGTGTTATGGATTTGGAATAGAATAGAATATAATTCTTTATTGGCCAAGTGTGATTGGACACACAAGAAATTTGTCTTGATGCATACGCTCTCGGAGTACATAAAAGAAAAGATACATTCATCAAGAATCATAAGGTACAACACTTAATGATAGTTATAGGGAAACAGTCAATATAAATCTTAAGGGTACCAGCAATAAGGCTACAGTCATACAGTCATAAGTGGGAGGAAATGGCTGATAGGAACGATGAGAAGATTAATAGTAGTGCAGACTTAGTAACTAGTTTGACAGTGTTGAGGGAATTATTTGTTTAGCAGAGTGATGGCGTTTGGGGAAAAAACTGTCCTTGTGTCTAGTTGTTCTGGTGTGCAGTGCTCTATAGCATCGTTTTGAGGGTAGGAGTTGAAACAGTTTATGTCCAGCATGCAAATATTTTCACAGCCCTCTGTTTGACTGGTGCAGTATACAGGTCCTCCATGGAAAGCAGGTTGGTAGTAACTGTTTTTTCTGCAGTTCTAATTATCCTCTGAAGTCTGTGTCTGTCTTGTTGGGTTGCAGAACCAAACTTTGTTAAACTTTAACTTTGTTAAAAATGAACTGGAAATTTCACTATATGATAACGATGAACGTATTATTGCTAAGACTTATAAAATGTTATTGCAATTGAATTTGGAAAATGAACATGTAAAACATTGTATGATTCAGTGGGCCAGGAATTTTGGATATAACGTGACACTCGAACAATGGAAAAATATGTGGATGAAGGGTCTAAAATTTATATTAAATTATAATTTAAAAGAGAAGTTCTATAAGACCTAAGAATGACTATTCTAAAACAGGTGAATGACAAGGCCGGGCTTTCTTTGAACATCAAGAGAACTGGGATAAATATCCACTAGAGGAATGTAACATAAACAGTGGGGTAGAAGTGATTGACAGTTTCTATTTTCTACTCTGTAGGCTTGATAAACATGGATGGGCGTACAAAAGTTATTCCAAGAAGTGTAGTGATTGACAACAAGACATAAACTCACAAAATATCATGACCCTTCCATTAAGAGAAAAGTTACAATCATCCATTCACTGGTCTTTAGTGTCATTCATTCATTCATTCATTTGACTGCCCATCTCACTCTGGGCAGCATACACTAACTAAATAAACACATCAAACACATAATGATGATGATGATGATGATGAAGAAGAAGAAGAAGAAGAAGAAGAAGAAGAAGAAGAAGAAGAAGAAGAAGAGGAGGAGGAGGAAGAGAAAGAAGAAGAAGAAGAAGAAGAAGAAGAAGAAGAAGAAGAAGAAGAAGAAGAAGAAGAAGAAGAAGAAGAAGAAGAAGATTAGCAGTAGTAGTAGTAGCACTAAAAAAATCATTTTCACAGTGTAGTGACATTGCAAGCAACAACAAACAACAATTTTTCATCTTCCAGGTTTGTGCAAATATTGACAAGTGTACCCTTATTTAATAATTGAGAAAACCTGTATAATTGGGGGGAGTGCATAATAATTGAAAAAGTGTATAATTGAATTTAGAATGCTAAAGAAAGAAAGAAGAACTAGGCAGCATTTAGCTTCACGATTTTGGCTCATCCGCCACAACGCAAGAGTCACTTTTGCAAGATTTCCATGAGCGGCTCTAATTCCAACGCAACCCAAGCAGGACGAGGGCCGCTGACCCATTCCAGCTGTGCCTGATGGATTTATTGCAGACCGCGAGTCCTACATTGGTTGCCGTGGCAGGAGAAGGTAATTTAGGAGAGACCGCACGGCACGGTGGCTGCCTTTTGCTTCCTCGGCAGAATTGCTTTTGGCAATTCCTGCCTGCGTTAAGGAGTAAAAAATGAAGATGTCAAGACTCAGGAAAGTCCGGCCAGATTGAAATGGCCAAGGATGTTCTCCTTTTTCAACTGTCGGACATACGGGTAGTCCTTGGCTTATGCTTAACCAAAGTTTTATTTATTTATGTATTATGTATAAGATACAGAAATACAAAAGAAAATAGTTGGTAGAGATTCTCAGTCATGGTTATCCCAAAGGTGCTTTTTTTCAGGAGGCAACTGGACTTTCTTGTTTTTTCTTTTTTGAAGACATTTCATTTCTCATCCAAGAAGCTTCTTCAGCTCTGACAGGAGCTGTCAGCCGCCACTGCCATGGTGCAGGAGGCGGAGGAGGCCATCTCCACCACGGCCATGCCCACCCAGCAATCCAGCAGAGAACCGGTTGCTAAAATTTTTGAATCCCATCCCTGGCCATAATCATATTGCATAAACGGAGCCTATATCCTTAGGGAAACCTAAATTGACCATCTTCTTTCAAAAGGGGAGAATGTGGATCGTTGATGATTAAAATTAACCAAGCACAACCATTAGCTTAAGATCTTTGATTAATCTTAAACACCCCTAGGAACAGTTTTGCTATCTTATGGCTTCCTGTAATCTTTAACTGATGAGATTAAAGTAACAACGGCATCTGCAGCTCGTCATAAATTTGAATAATGGAGCCTGAATAATAATGAGCTCTCATTAAGCTAAATATCATTAAACATGAGTTAGTGGATTGTTTTCAGTATATCTTAAGTAGGTTGGGCCATCATTTGGAATGTGGGGGGAAAGGGCAGTTTCTCTTAAAAAATTATACCTGCTCACAATAATAATATATAGCTAATAGTTATAATAATATATACAGTAGTGGCCAAAATTGTGGAAATCTTTTGGGAAAAGTGTATTTTTGAGGTTTGAGGGCTAATAACACCACTTTTTTTTCTTTTTTTTTTCTTTCTTTCTTTTTTTTTTTTTTTTTTTTTTTTGAGTTTTAAGATAATCCTATTCCACTGCTGGAGTGGCCTGGGAATAGCCCAGACCTTCACCCAACTGAAAATCTATGGAGCCGACTAAAGAAACTTCTTAGTCAGAAGTGACCCAGCAATAAAACCCAGTTAATAGAAGCAATCATTTAATCTTGGGTTTCACATTAGAACAGCTGCAGAACTAAAAGACTTGGTTCACTCCATGGGAAGACGTTGTAAGGCCGTCATTCATGCTAAAGGTTACCCAACTAAATATTAACTGACATGGTGATCATTTTTGTATATCTCGTTTTTTTCTATGGTGATCATTTTTGTATATCTCGTTTTTTCTATGTGTTTCACTTTTCTTCTTTATACTGTAACTGCTATTCTAATAGCAAATCCTTCATAAAAGTTATTGCATTACATTCTTGATTCAATTATCTTTCCATTGATATATAATTTTAGGGTACTACTCCAAAAAAAAAAAAAAAGTGGTGTTATTAGCTAGTTTTAGAAAATGCACTTTTCCCAAAAGATTTCCCCAATTTTGGCCACTACTGTAGTTAATGTAGAACAGCTGACTTGAAAGGCAGCCGTGCATTGAAATAACTGATTTGGTCAAAATATTAATATTTATTTTTTATTCCTATAAAAGAGAAAAAAAGACCAACTGCTAAAAAGTACAAGGCAATACATACACGCACAAACAAAAATAAGCAGGAAAGGATTTGGGTTGGTTTTGTGTTTTTTTTTTTAATGAGGGATGTTTACATTTATGCCACCGCAATATTCCAAGTGTACTTTCAGAACAAGAACACAGTTTGATGAAATTCAGACCTGGTAAGGAAACATGTCTATGATATCTTCAGTTGTGGCAAAGCATGTGTTGGTGATCCAACTATTCTTGTAGGTAGATCTTACTTTATGCCTTAGAAGAGAGCCATCCAGTGCCGTGCATGGACTTCACTTCCCAGAATTCTCAGCAGTAACTTCTTAGCTAAGAGTTCTGGGAGATTCCCAGGTTGGGGAAGTCTGGTAAACTGTTGTTAGAATCCAGAATGTTTAACAAACAATTATTAAATCAAGGTATGATTTAGTGCAGCATGGAGCCAATTTTTGCTTCTCTGAAATTAAAAAAAAAAAAACAACTTTCAAATTAAGACCCAGGAGGGGCTATTCTCCTCCCTTTTTTAATCTCACTGTCTCAAGAATGAGGGAAAAATGCCCATGTACTGAAAGATGTTGGTATCAAAAACATGGCTCACATACAAGGTTAATTTGCTCTATTTTTTTCCTTTTTACAACCCCATAGTCCCTTAATTTGGAACAATTGGATGGAGCTGAGCATTTACTGACCGTATGCCCTTCCTGACACCTATGTGGAGTTTGCAGCAGGTATTTTTTTTCCTTTGCACTCTAGAGGAGAAACACCTACCGCTACCTAGGATTGAACTCTCAACCTTCTGAATGGGAAGCAAGAGTCTTCACCACTAGGCCACCCACACCACTCACAAAGTTAATTTGCTTTAATTGTCTGAAATATGCTTTGCCTTAAGGAAGGAGCTATCTAGAAGCCAGGGAACTGCATTTCCCAGAAGCCCCATGTAAGCACAACCAAGAAAAATAGAAGCTGGGAGCTGTGGTTCTGCTACTGTGTTTTCAGGATTCATTAAAACAGGCACGCACTCAGAAACCATGCTTGAAGGAGTGAGCTAGCCTCAGGAATTGCAAAACAAATGAACAACGTTCCTTGCCGTTTTTGGCTTTCCTTCCCCGAGTAAATGGTTTCTAGTTTTGTCCAGGGGTGGGCTTCAAAAATTTTAGCAAGGGGTTCTCTGCCCGGTTGCTGGGTGGACGTGACCATGGTGGGTATGGTCTAGTCGGCCTCCTGAACCACAACAAGGGGGCATTTTTGCCCTCCCCAGGCTCTGGAGGCTTTTCTCGAGCCTCCAGGAGGGCGAAAACGGCCTCCCCAGGCTCCGGAGGCCCTCTGGAGGCCAGAAATGAGCCCGTTTCTGACCTTCCCGAATTTCCAGTAGGCCCATTTTTCACCCTCCCTGAGCCTCCGTGCGTGTCCTGCACCTACCTGCATCCAAAATGGGCCACATGGGGACTCCTGGGAAGGGAGGGGAGGGGCCAGCCAGGAGTGGAATTTGGGGGTTCTCCGAACTGCACAGAATCTTATCTTAGAGGTTCTTCCGAAACCCTGCGAACCCCCAGCAGCCCACCCCTGGTTGTGTCGCTTTTCACATCCTTTAATTCCTAGGGAGCAGAGCTAATGTGAATGATGTAGGAATAGTACAGGGTCAGCTATATGAACACTGAAGGACCCTCTTTATTCACATTATTATAAGAAAGAAATGTGCTTGTTTAGAGATTACACTAAGTCAGCTAAATTCCATTCTTGGTAATATATATCTTCTGAGGGGCCTAGCTGTCAAGGATGCAAGGACATCCATCTGAAACAAAAAGTTACTCATTATCCAAAAGCAGTCATGAATCTACGCATCAGCAATTACAGAACTGAGGAAGGTTATTTAGCTAAGATAATCTTATGAACTAGAAAATAATGAAAGAATTTAGTAATTAGAAAGTATCAATTATCATGTAACAAATGTATGTTAACCATATATGGAAAACTGCTGTGCTTGCAAAATCCTTTGTCTTGGAGATGTATAAAAGCAGTTGTATCAGAGCTCTTCTTGGTTCAGAATTGCAGATACAAATCTGGTTCTGAAACTGCGCAATAAACTGTCTCTGGCTGACCCAGGAATGTTGTTTGGTCTCATCATTCCATAACAGAGCCATAGGCTAAGAAGGGCACCAGCCTAAGGAAATATCTCTTGGAGAACAGTTGCTACATGCAGCTAATTCTGTTACTGAAATTCAGAAATGTTTTTATGGGCAGGTATGAAAATCCAGCCTCTTGGGCAATAAAGATCCGCTTGCAAAGGACGAAGCAGATGGGGAAATGGATGCCAGCCACCAAACTGAGTAATAAAAGAGATAACCTTGAAACTTCAGGGTTCCCCCCTCCTCCCCACAGGAAATAAAAACATTGGTGGAAAGACATAGATTCAACGTGGATCAACGAGAATGGGCCGCGTTCTCAGTGACAGAGAGATATTTGGGTTATTGCTGGGGGTGTGGGGGACGGATCGCACACAATTGCTTTTTAAGAAAGTCAGTGTGCAAAACCACAAGCGCTTCCAAAGTTGATCCATAAGAGTTTTTGAGAACCAATAAAGAAGGAAACGTCTGGGACAGGGCTCTGTAACCTTAAACACACAAAGAGCCATTTGGACCCATTTCCCACAGAAAAGAAAACACTGGGAGCCACAAAAGCTGGGTGGGCGTGGCCAACTTGATGTCACTCACTTCCACCAGTCACATGACCCCCCCCCCCCCCAGACACACCTACCCAGCCGGTCATTAGGGCAGAGAACCAGTTGTTAAAAACACTGGGAACCACAAAACCCTTTTGACATATCTCTCTCTCCCCTCCCTTCCCCTCTCTGTATCTCTCTCTGTCTCTGCCCTGGCCGCTTCTCCATCCCCCGCCATCGCCCTTACCTTCTCAGGCCAGGCAAGGAGTGACTGGTAGGGTAGGGCGAGGGGTGGGAATAGCCAATGGTGGGATCACCCAACAGGGAGCCACAGCAGAGGGCCCAAAGAGTCGCATGTGGCTCCGGAGCCGTAGGTTGCTGACTCCTGGTCTGGGAGGAAGGATTTCAGAAACTTCAAGGGTGATACAAGACCCACTGCAGGCTCCCTTGCTATCACCTCTACTAAACTTCTGCCATTACTATTTTGCCTGCATCTTCTTCTTCCCTCCACCGAGTTCAACATGCACAAAAGAAAAGCAGAAACAGAAAATCCCAAGAGAAAAGAAGAGCCTGGGGAAAAAATATATATATATTTGCTCAATATCTCTGGGACAACAAAGGAGGGAAGCAAGAGTTGAATATCTTGTGGCTGACAGCTCAGGATAGTTCAAAATTGGCACGAGAAGAACACACGGATCTTAACAAAGGTTTCTAAGAGATTAAATTTCTCCCCTTTTTTTCTGAGAGCATCAGTCCCAGTTCTGGATTCCTGAATCAAGAGAATAAAGATCCTTTTTGTTATCGTAAAATTACCAATGGGAGGGAATTCTCTGTAAATATGGCTTTTAGATACGGCATGGAAGAAGGAAGCTGGGATGCCGAATTGGTGCAACCCAGAGTCTACTTTGCACAGAAGCAGCAACTCAATTCTTCCAACCCTATTATTCTATGTTCTATATTCCTTATTACAGCTTTTAGGAATAAGGTAAAGATAAAGGTTTTTCCCAGAGGTGGGATTGAAAAATTTCAGCAACCGGTTTGCTGCCCAGTTGCTGGATGGGTGTGGGCATGGAGGCATGGCCTACTCAGCCTCCTACACCATGGGGGGAGGGGCGACAGCAGACAATCAGCTGGCAGTGAACCAGTTTGCTCCGACGATCAGCTGGGGCTGCCCACCCTCCCCTGCGCTTTACTTACCTTTATCTTCGCAGCTGATTAGCACGGCAGAACGGATTGTCGCGCCTCAGCTGTTTTAATTCCCTAGCACTAACGCGGAAGGTGATTTTTCGTTGAACTGCGCACGCACACGCAGCGAAGCGCACGATCACCGAACCGGTTGTTAAACCAGAAGGATCCCACCACAGCTCGGAAGACAAAACTCTGGTCCCAGTGACCAATCCAGCTTGGATCCTGCAATTTTAAAGGCTTTCACAGAGAAGACGGGATGGACTTACTGTATTTTCTAAGGCACCAGAGGGCAGGACAAGAAGCAAACGGGTATAAGCTTGTTAAAGAGAGATCCAACCCTAGAAGTAAGGAGAAATTTTCTGATGTTGAGAACAATTAATCAACGGATTAAGCTTTCTTTCTGAAGTTGTGGATGCTCCATCGCTGGAGGTTTTCAAAAATAGGCTGGACAACCATTTGACCGGCAAAGTATAAGGCCGTGATGGTGAATCTATGGCACGCGTGCCACAGGTGGAACATGGAGCCATATTGGTGGGCACACAAGTGTTGCCCTAGCTCAGTTCCAGTGCGCATGCGTGCACCAGCCAGCTGATTTTCGAGCCTTCCAGGCCCACCGGAAGTTGGGAAACAGGCCGTTTCCGGCCTCCAGAGGGCCTCCGGGGAGGAGACCATTTTCACCCTCCCCAGGGTCCTAGAAAGCCTCTGGACCCTGGAGAGAGTGAAAAACGGGTTTTCTGGTCCCATCAGAAGTCAGGAAACAAGCCGTTTCCAGCCTCCAGAGGGCCTTCAGGGGGGTGGGGAAGGCCGTTTTGCCCCCCCCCCAGGTTCCAAGAAAGCCTCTAGAGCCTGGGGAGGGTAAAAAACAGCCCTACCGTGCCATCACATGCCAAAACTGTGGAGAGCGTGGGGTGGGGTCGTGCAGGCATGGGCGGGGGATGGGGCACATTGAATTATGGGTGTGGGCATATGCACGTGCGACCCCCCCACTCCCATGCTCCCCATGCTTTTGGCACGCGGCGGCAAAAAGATTAGCCATCACTGGTATAAGGTCTCGTGCCTTGACCAGAGGATTAGACTAGAAGACTTCCAAGGTCTCTTCAAGCCCTATGATTCTACGTTCTGAGGTTAAATGGGCCGTTTTATCAGTGGTGCTAAAGAAGCATTTAAAGGGGGGGGGGAAAACCCACCATCTACTTTGCCTTATATTTATTTGTATATAATATACAAATTAATTTTGTATATATTACAAATTAATATATAATTTGTATATAGATATAATTAAAAGGGGAAAAAAATCCACCCCTAAGAAAGCTTCAAACCAAGATGGAATGATTGGCGCTGAAGACACTCGATATGCAGAGGTTCAGCTGTCCTAATTGCCAGTCAGATAAAAAAAAAAAAGGAAAGAAAGAAACACACCAACATTTCTTGAGAGAAAACAGGTTGGGAAAGTTTCTGTTGGAGAGAACAGATGGGGACTAGTCTGGCATGAAGGCAAAACGTCTCCTTCCGATTTAGTCATCCGATTACTAATTGCCTTGAGATGAAAAAAATGATGAGAGGCTATAGAAAGCAAAATAGTGCATATGTAAAAAAAAATCAGTTCTCCCCGCGAGGGTGGGAGGTACAGGGGATTTTTTTAAAAAATTCCTTTCTTCTAAAATTGATTACTGAATTTTGCTTTCTCCTGCTATCAGAATTCACCTTCTGGTGGGGTAAAAAAAAATACAAAACTCCCTGTAAAAACTTACTGTAAATTAATACAGCAGCACACCGGTCCTCATGAATACCAAGGCATGAGAGCTATCTACTGAAAGGGTTACCCATCAAAATTCTCCTCCCCCTCCAACACAAATATGCACACACAACCTTGCTAAGCAATTTCAGCACAACCGATACGGGTTCCAAGTTGCAAACAAGAAGAGCAAAGATTTTAGCCAACTCAGAACCGATCCCAGAATGCAATCAGAACCCATCTGTCTCCTTTTAATATTTTGAGCAAAGAATGTCTTGGCTGCTTCTGAATTGTCGAATGCTTGTGGCTGACCTCAGTCCTCTAATTTGCTGGTGGCATCTGAAGCTAGAGTAAATCAGAAGGATTGTCTTTAGAATGAAAAAGAAGTTCAGAAAGAAGAAGACGTCCTTTAGTTCGTCAGGTCATTCATCCAGGAACGTGACAGCCGTATTAATTAGGAACGGGGCAAGGGCCAAATGTCAAATCCGACATCCACTCTTTTCTGTTTAAAAGAGTAGTAGATCAAAATGTCATGGTGATTCTCCATCTCTCCATCTCTCCCTTGGTTCCAAAGTTCTTGCATCATTTTCTACATGAGACAACATTCCCGAAAAGTCCGGTCCAAGGACCTCACCTGAGGAAAACAATGAAAAGAGATACAGCCAAATTAGCATCATTTAGAAGATGCAACAGCATCGAACTGAGAAAGATTTTCAAGCTAGCAAGCCACCCATCATAATTAAGAATTAGAACTGAGCTAGAGAGCTCATTTGGGGGATTAGATGGTTCTCCCATGCAAATCCCCTCCAGGGCTAATCCAAACTGCTTTTGGGTCAACTGAATAGAGAGAAAGTCTACTGGAGAACACAGCTAAACTGTTCACACCTAAAGAGAAATACCTTCAACTTTGTATGACTTGCTTGGCTCCAAGCAATTTTTTTCCCCTGTTCAGGGAGATGGGTTTATTGAGGGGTGAAATCCAGCAGGTTCTGACAGGTTCTGGAGAACCGGTAGCGGAAATTTTGAGTAGTTCGGAGAACCGGCAAATACTACCTTCTGGCTAGTCCCAGAGTGGGATGGGAATGGAGATTTTGCAATATCCTTCCCCCAGGAGTGGGGAAGGAATGGGGATTTTATAGTATCCTTCCCCTGGAGTGGGGTGGGAACTCTTGCTTAAACTCACCAATTCTTTATATGGGCGTTATATTCCTTCAATATACTCTTCATCTCTCTGTCATGGGAATGGCCATCTGGTGGGTGGACAGCCAAGTAATGCATGCTTCAGATGCTTAGGAAGGTCACCCACTGTCAGACCTTGTGACAAGTGGCATATCTCAATGAAGAAACAGCATGGGGCAGATGTGTAAATATGTTCATGTTGCCTTCCTGAATAGAAGTGTTTTTTTCCCCCCAATGCCTTCAGTCCCTGTCTTTCTCCTCTGGCAGTCCTCAAGGGAGAGGATATATATGCTTAAAAGCATGCCTTAAAAATACTAAAATTCATAAACAATCAGCAATTCAAAAGTGGCCCAAGATGCAGATTTTTCTTCTGCTCAAAGGGTATGTGTCAACTTCGAAACGGACCAGGCCTGCCACAGGAACCTTGACAGAATGAGGAGCAAAGTATAAAATATTCAACAAAACTTTTCTTATGCCTATAAAAGATATAAAGGATATATAAAGGGATCTGGGAATCCTAGTGGACAATCACTTAAATATGAGCCGGTAGTGTGCTGCAGCTACCTGAAAAGATAAATCAAGATTATGTGAAGTGTTAATACCACTTTATAATGCCCCGGTAAGACCACACTGCTGGAGAAGACTCCTGCGAGTCCCTTGGACTGCAAGGCGATCAAACCAGTCAGTCCTAGAGGAGATCAACCTTGACTGCTCTTTAGAAGGCCAGATCCTGAAGATGAAACTCAAATACTTTGGCCACCTAATGAGAAGGAAGGACTCACTGGAGAAAAACCTAAGGCTGGGAAAGATTGACGGCAAAAGAAGGAGGGGACGACAGAGAGTGAGGTGGCTGGATGGAGTCACTGAAGCAATTGGTGTGAGCTTAAATGGACTCCAGAGGATGGTAGAGGACAGGAAGGCCTGGAGGAACGTTGTCTATGGGGTCACAATGGGTTGGACACGACTTTGCAACTAACAACAATAAAGACCACACTTGGAATATTGCACTCAGTTTTGGTCGCCACGATATAAAAAAGATGTTGAGATTCTAAAAAGATTTCAGAGAAAAGCAACGATGATGATTAGGGGCCTTGAAGCTAAACAATACGAAGAACGATTGCTGGAATTGGGCATGTCTAGTCTAATGAAAAGAAGGACTGGGTGACATGATAGAAATCTTCCTATATTTGTGGGGCTGCCACAAAGAAGAGGAGGGGTCAACCTATTCTCCAAAGCACCTGAAGGCAGGACAAGAAGCAATGGATGGAAACTTATCAAGGAGAGAATTAACCTAAAAAGGAGAAATTTCGTGGCACTGAGAACAGTTCATCAGTGGAATGGCTTGCCTTCAGAAGTTGTGACTGCTCCATCACTGGATGTTCTTTAGAAGAGATTAGATAACCGTTTGTCTAGGTTGGTACACATAACTGTCCTACTCTGATGTCCATCATGGGGCCCTTCAGTGGAATCAGATTCAAAGGGCACATTCTTAATGAAGTTGTATCTTTCCTTGGGATCATATAATAGCCCCAAAATGAAGCACCCCCAGAAATCTCCAGGCTTGTGTGTCCATCCTTCTTTCTCCTTACCTATATTTTATATCAAACACTGTGGCATCTTCATCTTCATCATCCTCTTCATTTAAGGGAGCCATTTCCACCCGTTCGGCTGGAGTCGTGATAATATCATATTTGCGGGGTTTTTTATTCCTTCTCTTAGACCTAAAATGGGAAGAAGAAAAGATTTTAGATATTGCATGATTTATTTATTTATTTTATTTGTTTCAATTTCTATACCACCCTTCTCCAATATAGGACTCAGGGCGGTGCACAGCCAAAGTAAAATCCAGACATAGAAAGATTAAAAAACTGATTAAAATAATTAAATAATTTGGCCATAATTAAAAACAGTTCCAATTAAAATAGTTTAAAAGTTTGACTCAAGCCAGCCCAGCTAGTTGGAATAAATGGGTTTTCAGGGCCCGACGAAAAATCCGTCGGGATTTTTGATGCCAATGTCTGTTCAGAAAGATTGCAACCATTTCTTCAATACCACCGAGGCAAGAGGTGGGCTGCTGGGGGTTCGCAGGGGTTCGGGAGAACCTCTAGCTAAGATTGTGTGCAGTTCGGAGAAGCCCCAAATCCCACTCCTGGCTGGCCTCGCCCACCCCACCCCACCCCATCCCACCCCTCCCCTCCCAGGAGTCCCCACATGGCCTGTTTTGGATGCAGGTAAGTGCAGGACGGACACGGAGGCTCGGGGAGGTGAAAAACAGGCCTACCGGAAGTTCGGGAAGGCCGGAAACAGGCCTCTGGAGACTGGGGAGGGCAAAAACGTCAGTCCCCCCCCCCCCGCTGTGGTGCAGAAGGCTGACTAGGCCATGCCCACCATAGCCCCGCCCACCCAGCAACTGGGCAGAGAACCCCTTGCTAAAATTTTTGAAGACGACCCCTGCACCAAGGTGCTCCAAACTATCAACAACTACTCGGTTAAACATGATACTTGGGGTGGGGCAGGGAGAAGAATCACAGACTTAAACTTTAAGACTTTCTGGCTTAAAACCATATGATTTATTCACTTAAATATTTTGTCCGCACCCAAAATAATAAAGAAGAATATTCTCTTTATCAACATATGATCCTAGAAGGGGTCAATCGTTTCGTTTCCAAGCTGGCAATTCTAAGAAGCTCTCTTAAAACAGCAAGTTGGAACACAAAACATTTGTTGGGTTTGCCCTAACAGACTATTGATAAAGCAGATGGGCTGGTTTTTCCCAACATTATGTAAGCCAAAACTAATCAAAGTTATCCAAGCTTGTCGTGTTGTGTGCATGCAACTCCTAAGTTAGATGACTCATTAAATGCATTACAATATCAGCACACAGCCATTGCCCATTTTACATTCTGTTCTCTAAACAGCAGTTTAAGAGGAATGATATTTTTTTTTAAAATTTGATTTATATGCCTCCCTTCTCCGAAGACTCAGGGCGGCTTACAATGTGCTCAGCAATAGCCTTCATCCTTTTGTATATTTATACAAAGTCAGCTTATTGCCCCCACAACTGGGTCCTCATTTCACCTACCTTAGAAAGGATGGAAGGCTGAGTCAACCTTGAGCCTTGGCGAGATTCGAACCTTGCAGTAATTGCAGGCAGCTGGTCTTAATAACCAGCTTAATAACAGGGTGCCTTAAACCCCTGTACTACCAAGGCTCTTGGTAGTACAGGGACTACCAAGGAACCAGGTACCAAGGAAATATTCCCTTTTCCTCCCATTTCCTTGACATCTAACATCAAAAACGTCATCAAAAAAGCACAACAAAGAATGTTCTTTCTGTGCCAACTCAGAAAGCTCAAACTGCCCAAGGAGCTGCTGATCCAGTTCTACAGAGGAATTATGGAGTCTGTCATCTGCACCTCTATAACTGTCTGGTTTGGCTCTGCAACCCAACAAAACAGACACGGACTTCAACGGATAATTAGAACTGCAGAAAAAGCAATGGCTACCAACCTGCCTTCCATTGAGGACCTGTATACTGCACGAGTCAAAAAGAGGGCTGTGAAAATATTTACAGACCCCTCGCATCCTGGACATAAATTGTTTCAACTCCTACCCTCAAAACGACGCTATAGAGCACTGCACACCAGAACAACTAGACAGAAGGACAGTTTTTTCCCGAACGCCATCCTTCTGCTAAACAAATAATTCCCTCAACGCTGTCAAACTATTTACTAAGTCTGCACTACTATTAATCTTCTCATCATTCCCACCACCCATCTCCTTCCACCTATGACTGTATGACTGTAACTTTGTTGCTTGTATCCTTACGATTTATATTGATTGTTTCCTAATATGATTTGATTGCTTATTGGTACCCTATGACTATCACTAAGTGTTGTGCCTTGTGATTCCTGACTAATATATCTTTTCTTTTTATGTACACTGAGAGCATATGCACCAAAGACAAACTCCTTGTGTGTCCAATCACACTTGGCCAATAAAAAATTCTATTCTATTCTATTCTATTCTATTCTATTCTATTCTATTCTATTCTATTCTATTCTACTCTACTCTACTCTACTCTACTCTACTCTACTCTACTCTACTCTACTCTACTCTACACTACACTACACTACACTCTACTCTCTATTCTGTTTTGTTCTGTTCTGTTCTTTCTGTTCTACTGTACATCCAGTATCTCTGGAACAGAATCTCATTCAGCTTAGGAACCCAGCTCTTGGAATTCATATTTGTGACTATTAAGAATAAAATCTATTTCATGAGACTAATCAAAAGCGTGTGTCTTTATTTTTCTGGAGAATAAAGCCACGATGCTGGGAGAAATATATATATATGGGTTCTGCCCTGTCCGAATCCTGCCCACCCCCCAAAAAAACCCTGGAGCCATCACATTACATTAGTTTAGGAACGAAATTGCCAGTGATTAAACAGCTTGTACTCTGTCGGTTCCACTGTCATTTGAATGAGCTTGTTAGATGCGAACCGCATAATGAGCTATTAAAAACCAAAACAAGCTAGCAGGTGTTTAGAAAACGTTCTCAAGATTATGCTATTTATTTCAGAAAAAATCCTGGCTTTCTAGTTCAAGTTTCCCCATCAATAACATTAACTAAAATCACCCCTCTGTGCCTTTATTATAGATTTATTTGACATCCGCTCAATTTTGCATTGTTCTGGCTGACACATTACAGGCCTCCTTATCACAAAGACCTCGGCTATGTTGAAAGTAGCTTTATAACCTCTTGAAAGAAAACAACGCTTTCTCTACTTGAATCTCCCCCCGAGGCAGGATCACAAACCCTTTCCTGGTGTGTGGGACCCTCGGTTCTCTCTGAGTTTGGGGGGGGGGGGGTTCTTTGTAGACGTTTCAATACCAAACTAGGTAATATCATCAGTGCTGGAAGGGAGTAGGTGGTTGCTCTTATTTTATACGCTAGAGCAGGGGTCAGCAACCTGTGGCTCCGCAGCTGCGTGCAGCTCTTTGGGCCCTCTGCTGTGGCTCCCTGTCAAGTGATCCCACCATTGGCTGTCCCCGCCCTTCCCTCTCCCCTCCCAGTCACTCCTCGCCTCTACCTGAGAAGGTAAGGGCGACAGCGGGGAATGGAGAAGCGGCCAGGGCAGAGACAGAGAGATACAGAGAGAGTGGGAGAGAGTGGGGGAGAGGGGAGAGACAGATGTGTTCTGGAAGAACGCATCTGGAAGATCTAATGCTGTAGAAGCTGGGCTGGTAAAAACTGG
The DNA here is from genome assembly GCA_022577455.1 of Arizona elegans. NCBI lineage: Eukaryota > Metazoa > Chordata > Lepidosauria > Squamata > Colubridae > Arizona > Arizona elegans. The sequence goes on from JAKOOJ010000016.1 coordinate 8,467,614, forward strand.
AACTTTCAATCCCTTTGCAGATAATATTAATCTCACATGGCTTTTTTGTTTAAAGTGGAGATGTGAAAACACTCCTATTGATCTTTTTTATGGATATTATTACTCATGCAACCTTTGTTCTGGGTTTATTTAAACATCTGGCACTTGGCACCTGTGGCTTGCATTCATGAATTTCAAATATTGACTCAACTTAACCCGGGTAGATTTAGCAGTTCTGTGCAAGCTTCAAGAAAGTCACCGCCAAGGAATCAGTTGACAATACCCCCTTTTACGTTCACTTTTGAAGGACATGAATCATTTGCTTCTACAAACTAGTTTCTGCAGGTAGTTAAATGCACAGAGCAAGTCCCAAGTTGCCTTTATTTCCTGCCAATTCACTATCATCATCATCATCATCATCATCATCATTTTTTAACGACCCCATAATCCCTTGCAGGGTGGAGTCTGGGCAACTGAATGGAGATGAGTGTTTACTGGCCAGATGCCCTTCCTGTCGCCAATGCGGAGTAATATTCAGCAGATATATTCTCATTGTGCCCAGAGAGAGAAATATCTGCCTCTACCTAGGATCGAACTCACAGCCTCCTGATTGTGAGGCGAGAGCTCTCTCTCTAGGCCACCGCACCACATCACCCTGCCAATCCACTAGGGTGGGATTAATATGGTGGGATAGTTACAATGCACTGGTAAGACCGTACTTGGAATACTGCTTCCAGTTTTGGTCCCCACCAGTGGTGAAATGCAATTTTTTTTACTACCGGTTCTGTGGGCATGGCTTGGTGGGCATGGCAGGGGAAGGATACTGCAAAATCTCCATTCCCACCCCACTCCAGGAGAAGGATGCTGCAAAATCCCCATTCCCTCCCCACTCCAGGGGAAGGATATTGCAAAATCTCCATTTCCACCCCACTCTGGGCCAGCCAGAGGTGGTATTTGCCGGTTCTCTGAATTACTCAAAATTTCCACTACCGGTTCTCCAGAACCTGTCAGAACCTGCTGGATTTCACCCCTGCTCCCTTCCAGTTGTGTTATTTTGTTATTCTGATGGTTTCTGATGGAAGTGAGTTTCCATCTTTCCTAATATCCTTGCTCCTCTGCCTTTAATAGGGTGTGGACGAGTCAGATTCGCTGGATAAGAAAAGGTTTATCCAAATGCCATTCGGACAGCTTTACTTGCTAAATGCTTGTCTCAGACTTATGTTTTAAGGTGGGGCAAGGCAGCTAGTCAAAAGTTGGAAGGAAGTTGATTCAAAGAAAACAGTTAGAAGCTCAAACAGAGCTGGGTCTCTTGTTTTAACCCTGTACTTCCACATCTGCAGGTTATCCTGTCCCAAGAACTAAAAGAATCCTCCTCCAATTAGCTGGAAACAATGGGGATTGTATCACGGCCCCAAGGCAGTTCCTAAAGCCCACCCACCGCCCACTTCCTGTGCTATAAAGGCAAGCAATCCTTTTGGACCAGCAGGCCGAAAAAAACTTGGGAGTATCATGCAACGTGTTTGTCCTGAAGGACACACTCCCACTTGTAAGATAACAAACTTTGGAAGTTGGCCTTCATTGTCAGCTGTAGCATTCATTCCCCAACCCCCCACTGGCCCTGTGTCTCCCTTTGTTCTTTGTTCTTTTCTTTCTTTTTTTTTTTTTTAGGTGCTTCCAAGACTAGCACTGAGCCTTAGTTACTTCACCATTTTCGAAAAAAGCCACCTGGGTTTAATTGGGTCTACAGGAATTTTTAGAAATCTTAATCATCTTCTACTACTACTACTACTACTACTACTACTACTACTACTACTACTAATACTACTACTACTTGTTCTTCTCCTCCTCCTCTTCTTCTTCTTCTCATTCTTCTCCTTTTCTTCTCCTTCTCCTCTTCTTCTTCCTCTTCTCATTCTTCTCCTTCTCTTCTTCTTCTCCTCCTCCTTCTCGTTCTTCTCCTTCGTCTTCTCCTCCTCCTCCTTCTCATTCTTCTCCTCTTCTCCTCCTCCTCCTCCTCCTAGTTCTCCTCCTCCTCCTCCTCCTTCTTCTCCTCCTCCTCCTCCTCATTCTTCTCCTTATCTTCTTCTCCTCCTCCTCCTCCTCATTCTTCTCCTCTTCTCCTCCTCCTCCTCCCATAAATAAGCCAAACTGCTAGGAAGCCTATGCACATACAGTTGGAATCCTGCCAGTAAGAGGAAGACCATGCAATCCAAAGCATGGAAATGGTTTTTTGTTTGCTTCATTTTAAAATGCAATCGAGGCCGTTGGCAGGAGAGCTGTGAACCAACCCTCCGCCACTCCAGCTGCTTGGTGAAGGCACGCCGCCGTCACACGGGAAGCAGCTGAGTTTCCTCATCTGATCGTTAGTTCTGCAGGCTGATCTTGAGTCGGAGATCTATTTTTAGTCAAGCAGCCTAAAGGAGAAAAAGGATCGATGCTCAACCACCCATTCAAGAGCAGATCCAAAAATGAGCATTCTCTCGGAGGCCGGCTGGCAGCAGCATCTCTTGGGAAGATAAAATATAGAGCTTGAGGTTTGCAGAATGAGCCTTCCAGGGGGAGCCCCACGATGCTGAAATTAGTATCCCCTCCCATCTTAATGCAAAGGTTTCTAGGATCCTGAAAATACAGAATGGTGCTAGTTTTTGCCCAGGGACAAAATGAGAACAGATTAACAGATTTGGAAGGGACCTTGTAGGTCATCTAGACTGACCCCCCCCACCCAAGCAGGAGACCCTATATAATTTCTGACAGATGGCAGTCCAGCCTCCTCTTGAAAGCCTCCAGTGATGAAGCTCCCACAACTTCTGAAGGCAACTATTGTAATGCTCTCTACATGGGGCTCCCCTTGAAGAGCACCCGGAGGCTCCAACTGGCGCAGAGTGCGGCCGCGCGGGTGGTAATGGGAGCGACATGGCGCTCCCATGTAACACCTCTCCTGCGCAAGCTGCACTGGCTCCCAGTGGTCTTCCGGGTGCGCTTCAAGGTTTTGGTTACCACCTTTAAAGCGCTCCATGGCTTAGGACCTGGTTACTTACGGGACCGCCTACTACCACCAATAGCCTCCCACCGGCCAGTACGCTCTCATAGAGAGGGACTCCTCCGGGTGCCGTCAGCCAAACAGTGTCGACTGGCGGCCCCTAGGGGGAGAGCCTTCTCTGTGGGGGCACCTACCATCTGGAATGAGCTCCCCCCCGGAGATACGGAGGATCCCGGATCTGCGCTCCTTCCGCTGTACTGTGAAGACCTTTTTATTCCATCAGGCGGGCTTAGCCTAATCTCTTCCCTTTTTAAATATGTACATTTTAATCTGTTTTTAAATTATTGGGGTGTTTTAATCTGTCTGGGCCAAAATGATTTAATTTGATTTTATCTGGTTTTTAAATTTTTTGTATTTATGTATTTTATTGTTGGCTGTTCACCGCCCTGAGTCCTTCGGTAGTAGGGCGGTATACAAATCAAATAAACCAAACCAAACCAAACCAAACCAACTTCTGTTCTATTGGTTGATACTTCCCACTGTCAGGAAATTTCTCCTTAGTTCTAAGTTGCTTCTCTCCTTGATTAGTTTCCACCCATTGCTTCTTGTCTTACCCTCAGGTGCTTTGGAGAATAGCTTGACTCCCTCTTCTTTGGGGCAGCCCCTGAGATATTGGAAGACTGCTATCATGTCACCCCTAGTCCTTCTTTTCATCAAACTAGACATACCCAGTTCCTGCAACCGTTCTTCATATGTTTTAACCTCCAGTCCCTTAGTGCTAGTTCAAGTGTCTTCATATTTTGTACAATGGATTAAGATTATAGAATAACAGAGTTGAAAAGGACCTTGGAGGTCTTCTAGTCCAACCCCCTGCTTAGGCAGGAAACCCTACACTACTTCAGGCAAATGGTTATCCAACATCTTCTTAAAAATTTCCAGTTTTGGAGCATTCACAACTTCTGCAGGCAAGTTGTTCCACTGATTAATTGTTCTCACTGTCAGGAAATTTCTCCTTAGTTCTAAATTGCTTTTCTCCTTGATTAGTTTCCACCCATTGCTTCTTGTCCTGCCCTCAGGTGCTTTGGAGAATAGCTTGACTCCCTCCCTCTTCTTTGGGGCAGACCCTGAGATATTGGAACACTGTTATCATGTCACCCCACTCCTTCTTTTCATAAGACTAGACATATCCAGTTCCAGCAACCGTTCTTTATATGTTTTACCCTCCAGTCCCCTAATCCTCTTTGTTGCTCTTCTCTGCACTCTTTCTAGAGTCTCCACATCTTTTTTTACATCGTGGCGACCAAAACTGGATGCAGTATTTCAAAGCGTGGCCTTGCTTGAAGAAAGGCAGAATATGCTTCTATTACACCATACACAAATAAACAAGCTGCAATATAGGTAGTCCTTAAGTTACAACTATTCCTTTAGCAATTGTTTGAAGTTGCAACAACCCTGGAAAAAAAAGGTGACTTTCAATTGGTCTTCAGACTTATAAACCACAACAACTCCATGGTCAAACGATCAAAATTCAGACACTTGTATGTATAATGGTTGCAGCCGTTCTGGGGTCAGGTGACTACCAGACGGATCACTTCCCAGCTAGCTTCTGACCAGAAAGTCAGAAGTGGGGGACGCTGGATTCACTTAATAATGACGTACTTCACTTAACAACCTTGGCAAAAGGGTCGTAAAATTGGGCACAACTTACTTAACAATGGCCCTGCTTAGCAGCAGAAACTCTGCTTCCAATTATGGTCACAAGTCAAGGACTATCTGTATTTCAGTTTTCTATGCTGTCTCTCAATCATCCAGGTCACAGTTGTCCCAAAGGTGTTTTTCCAAAAGAAAAGTGGACCTTTTGGGGTTTTTTTTCCTTGAAAACATTTCGCTTCTCATCCGAGAAGCTTCTTCAGTTCTGACTGAAAGTAAAGAAGCTTCTTGGGATGAGAAGCGAAATATTTTCGAGGAAAAAAACCTAAGAAAGTCCAGTTTTCTTTTGGAAAAGCACCTTAGGGACTGTAGTGGAGTAAATGAATAGGGGTTCAGGAGAACCTCTAGCTAAGATTCTGAGCAGTTCGGAGAACCCCTAAATCCCACTCCTGGTTGGCCCCGCCCTCCGCACCCTGTCCCTCCCAGGAGTCCCCATGTGGCAAGTTTTGGATGCAGGTAAGTGCAGGGTGTGCACCAAGTCTTGGGGAGGGTGAAAAATGGACTTACCGGAAGTTTGGGAAGGCCAGAAACAGGCCTGTTTCCGACCTCCAGAGGGCCTCCAGAGTCCGGGGAGGACATTTTTGCCCTCCCGGAGGCTCGAGAAAAGCCTCTGGAGACTGGGGAGGGCAAAAACACCCCACTGCCGTGGTGTAGGAGGCCAACTAGGCCACGCCCACCATGGCCACGCCCACCCAGGGAAACCCCTTGCTAAAATTTTTAAAGCCCACCCCTGTATGTGCCCCTCCCTGCCTTCACAGGTCCTCTTTTTTGCTTTTCTCCAAATGGGGGCAAAAGAAAGAAAATCAGGCTGACTCCCTCCAAGAAGAACATATCTCCTTGCATAACTTGTGGCTGCAGTTCAGTCGCCCGCCTTACGGATGAGCCACCGCAAATTTTATTGGGAAATTGGCAAGAAGCCTTTTCTTTCAAAACGGAACCACAGAGTGCTTGGAGGCCCAGACAGGTTCTTTTTGCAAGAACTTAAGGAACCACGAAGGGATTGTAACAATAATTAGCCATAGTAATCCAGGTAATCCTTGACTGATGACCACAATGGAGCCCAAAATTTCTCTCGCTAAGGGAGACAATTGTCCAGCGAGTTTCGACCCATTTTACCACCTTACTGGCCACAAGTGTGTTAAGTGAATCATTGTACTTATTAAATTAGTAGCACCTTTGTTAAGTGAATCTGGTTTCCCCATCTGACTTTGCTTGGTCAGAAGGTCGCAGAAGGGGATCACATGACCCTGGGACACTGCAACCGTCATAAATGCGAGTCAGTTGCCGAGCGTCTGACTTTTGACCACGTGTCCATGGGGCTGCTTCAATGTTGTTAAGTGTGAAAAAGGATCATAAATCACTTTTTTCAGTGCCATTGAAACTTTGAATGGTCACTCAATGAACTGTTGTAAGTCGAGGACTACTTCTAATTAATTAATAAAAGGAGAAGTCAGCTACAAAGAAAGTAATTTCTCCCCTCTTATACCTCTCTTCTTATATCTAATGCAGGGGTCTGCAACCTTAAACACTTGAAGAGCCATTTGGACCCGTTTCCCACAGAAAACACCGGGAGCCACAAAACCTGGGTGGGCGTGGCCAAGTCCACGTCATTCACTTCCACCAGTCACATGACTCCCTCTCTGTATTTTCTATGTCTCTCTCTCTCTCCCCCTCTCTCTGTATCTCTCTGTCTCTGCCCCAGCCGCTTCTCCATCACCCGCTGTCACCTTTACCTTTTCAGGCCAGGCGCGGAGTCACTGGGAGAGGAGGGCGAGGGGCAGGCCCAGCCAGTGGTGGGATCACGCAACAGGGAACCACAGCAGAGGGCCCAAAGAGCTGCATGCAGCTCTGGAGCCGCAGGTTGCTGACACCTGACCTAATGTATGCACAGTCTATGATTTGGGGTAGACATCCTGGCTAAAAATTCTGGGTTTTGTAGTCCCATATGTAAACAACGGCAGTTCATGGGACTACAGAGAGTCATTGACTTACGACCAAAAGGGAGCCTGCCCATTATGGTCATAAGTCATGACGATTGTACCCGCATGAGCGACCCCATTTTACGACTGTTTTTTAGGTATACCTCCATCCTAAAAATAGAACAAAACAAATCAACACACACACACACACACCAACAATAACAACAACAAAGAACATAGACCAAAGAATAACAGAGTTGAAGAGACTTTGGAGGTCTTCTATCTACTCCGAGGCACCTTGCTTGTGGGGTGCCACAAGGGTCGGTCCTTTCGCCCCTTCTGTTCAACATTTATGTAAAGCCGCTGGGTGAGATCATCCGTGGTTTTGGGGTGGAATTCCATCAGTACGCTGATGACACCCAGCTGTACATCTCCACCCCAGACCACCCCAATGATGCCCTTGAAGTGATGTCCCAGTGTCTGGAGGCCGTGCGGGCCTGGATGGGGAGAAACAGGCTCCGACTCAACCCCTCCAAGACCGAGTGGCTGTGGCTTCCGGCGTCCCGATATAGCCAGCTGATGCCATCGCTGGCTATTGGGGGTGAATCACTCGCCCCCACGGAGAGGGCTCGTAACTTGGGCGTCCTCCTGGATGCACGGCTGTCTTTGGAAGATCATTTGGCGGCCGTGGCCAGGGGGGCTTTTTATCAGGTTCGCCTGATACGCCAGTTATGCCCCTTTCTAGATCGGGACTCCCTACGCACAGTCACTCAAGCACTCGTCACTTCCCGCCTGGACTACTGTAACGCTCTCTACATGGGGCTCCCCCTGGGGTGCACCCGGAGACTTCAGCTGGTCCAGAACGCGGCCGCGCGGGGGATTATGGGGGTGACGAGGCGCTCCCATGTGACACCTCTCCTGCGCGAGCTGCACTGGCTTCCGGTGGTCTTCCGGGTGCGCTTCAAGGTGTTGGTGACCACCTTTAAAGCGCTCCATGGCTTAGGGCCGGGGTATCTACGAGACCGCCTTCTGCCACCAATAGCCTCCCACCGGCCAGTACGCTCGCACAGAGTGGGCCTCCTCAGGGTGCCGTCCGCCAGACAATGTCGGCTGGCGACCCCCAGGGGGAGAGCCTTCTCTGTGGTGGCGCCCACCCTTTGGAACAACCTCCCCCCAGAGTTACGTACAATAACAGACCTCCGGATTTTTCGTCGGGCCCTGAAAACCCATTTATTCCAACTAGCTGGGCTGGCTTGAGTCAAACTTTTAAACTATTTTAAATTGGAACTGTTTTTAATTATGGCCAAATTATTTAATTATTTTAATCAGTTTTTTAATTTTTCTATGTCTGGATTTTACTTTGGCTGTGCACCGCCCTGAGTCCTATATTGGAGAAGGGCGGTATAGAAATTAAAACAAATAAATAAATAAATAAATAAATAAATCTCCTGATGAAGCCGGAGACTTTATACCATTCTGGACAAAATGGCTGTCCAGCCTTTTCTTAAAAACCTCCAGCGATGGAGAACATTTCACCTTGTCCTTTTTTCCCCCCTGAGTCCAGACCAACCTGAGAAGTGAATGAATCAGAACGGGAAAAACAGGTTTGAAGAGATCTATCGAGGCTTTTCAACATGCTTATTTGACTTCTGCAAGGAAGCGCCCAGCTTATTATTCCTCTGGAAAATTTTCTGACCCCTAAATGCAAAAACCAATTTCCGCTAAAGCTCTCCCCTACCAAAACCTTCTGTTCAGGAAAGAACCTACGAGAGATTTCCAGATATATTTCCAAAAGAGATCACCACAGGCTTCCTGTAAACAAGACATTTAATACCCCAGAAGCCAGCCAACGCTGATAGGACCTTTCCCATTCATTATTACCTCTTCAAGCATCAGAGCCCTACGTCCGTGGTAGCCCACACGCTTTGCAAGGAGAAAGCCACACAAACAGTTCCTGATTCTAACACATTCACACCAGGAAATTAACACCCGGTTACGGAACCAACCCAATTTCTAGAGCTGAACCCCAATTATAAAGCTAATCAAAATATGAATAAACCAATTGAAACACAAAATAAACTAATCAAAAGCTTTGGGTGTTCAGAACTCCTAAGCCTACAAAGAAACAAGCTGCAGCTTGTAATTCACCTGGTTAAGCATGCTGTGTGAACCCTGAAACTTACATATATTGTATAGGTAGTTCTCGACTTACAACCGTTCATTCATACATCTATATCATCGTAGTTAAAATCAGGGGTGAAATCCAGGAGGTTCTGACAGGTTCTGGAGAACCGGTAGCGGAAATTTTGAGTAGTTTGGAGAACCAGCAAATACCACCTTTGGCTGGTCCCAGAGTGGGGTGGGAATGGGGATTTTGCAATATTCCTTCTCCCAGGAGTGGGGAGGGAATGGGGATTTTGCAATATCCTTCCCCCAGGAGTGGGATGGGAATGGGGATTTTGCAATATCCTTCCCCCAGGAGTGGGGTGGAAATGGGGATTTTGCAATATTCCTTCTTCCAGGAGTGGGGAGGGAATGGGGATTTTGCAATAGCGTTTCCCCAGGAGTGGGGTGGGAATGGAGATTTTGCAATATTCCTTCTCCCAGGAGTGGGGAAGGAATGGGGATTTTGCAGTATCCTTCCCCTGCCACGCCCACCAAGCCACACCACGCCCACAGAACCAGTAGTAAAAAAATTTGGATTTCACCACTGGTTAACATGGCCCTGGAAAAAGTGATTTCTGACCATTTTTCACACTTACGAGCGTTGCTACATCCCCATGGTCACATGATAAAAATTCAGATGCTTGGCAACTGGCTCATATTTATGACGGAAATGCCCTTTTGAGACCTTCTGCCAAGCAAAGTCAATCGGGAAGCCAGATTCGCTTAGCAATTGCATTACTAACTTGACCGTCGCAGTGATTCACTTAACAACTGGGACAAGAAAGGTTGCAAAATGGGGCAAAACTCCCTTAACAAATGTTTCACTTAGCAGCAGAAACGTTGGGCTCAACTGCAGTCGTAAGTCAAGGACAACCTGTATTCCCATTTAAAAGATTCAAGTCAGAACAGCAGTGAAAAATTACTTTGGGGATTTGGGAGCAAATATTGCCAGTCCTGGTTTACCCAGCGAAGACCTTGCCTGACTTGGAAACTCTTAATATTCTGTTCTTTTAATCATCCCAATTTGGTGAAAATATATATGTAACCCACAATGTAGATGCTTCTAACGTAAGCCGTGGAAGCTGGAAGCTGGAAGCTGTTAGGCAGCCGATGAGGAACAGCCTTTCTCAATTGACACCTTTGCAGATGTGCTGGGATAACAACTCCCGGAATCCCAAACTTTGGTGACAAGGGGATATTGACAACTGCTGTCCCAGCACATCTGGAGACTGACAGATGGCCGAAGGTGGGATTAAGACCAGTAGTGGGTTTCGAAATTTTTTACTACTGGTTTTGTGGGTGTGGCTTGGTGGCGTGGCTTGGTGGGTGTGGCAGGGGAAGGATATTGTAAAATCTCCATTCCCACCCCACTCCAGGAGAAGGTTACTGCAAAATCCCCATTTCCTCCTGATCAGCTGGGACTCAGGAGGCAGAGAATAGATGGGGGCGGGGCCAGTCAGAATTTTTACTCCCAGTTCTCCAAACTACTCAAAATTTCCGGTACCGGTTCTCCAGAACTGGTCAGAACCTGCTGAAACCCACCTCTGATTAAGACATGCTTTCGTAGAGGGAATTTTTAACACCTTGCTTATACAGGTAGTTCTTGACTTATGGCCGATTGCTAAGTCACCATTCAAACAACAGACACCCACCTCTCCAAAAAAAGCTACCTATGACCTGATTTTGAAACTACAATGGCAACACACACCCCTGTGGCCATGGGATCCCATCTTGGGTGCTTGGCAACTGGCTTACCTTTATAGCTATTTTCAAGGTCCTGCAGGCACCTGACTAATTTTTGATGGGTTATTATTATCTTTTATTCATTAAACATGAAACTCAGTCAACTGAACATTTAAAAATGTGTCACAAATACGATTGAATAATAATAATAATAATAATAATAATAATAATAATAATAATAATAATAATAATACTATTATTAGCCAATTTCCAGTGTTTACTTCCATTGTCTGGCAAAATATGCCCTCTGGATAAAATGGGTTTGCTTAGCAACCACACTCTGTTCACTTAAGAACTGCCACAAAAAGGCATAAAATCAGATGGTGACCTGCTTAATGATTGCAGTGACTTATGGCTGTCATGCCAGGCTCAATTACATACTACCTGTATGTGATTCCTTAGATATATATATAAGGAATCACATTCCTTATACACACACCTTTAAGTCTATATTGATTTCTGGCAACTGCTTGCATCAGTCCCTGTAGCTTTTTTTGGCAAGATTTTGGAAGTAGCCTTTGCTACTTACGTTGCCTTCTTCTTCCTAGCACAGGGAACTGGTCCAGTGTCACCCAGCTGGCTTTGAGCTGAAGGTGGAACTAGAACTCACTGTCACCTGGTTTCTAGCCTAGTGCCTTAACCACAACACTACGCTGGCTCCAGCTACAAGGGATGAGTTTGTCAGGCAGTTGAATAGAGAAGAGGACTAAAAGCAAGGATTGGCTGATGGCAGACCAATCCTGAACTCAGCACTTGGAAAGTTAATCCTTCTTGCCATTTGCATCACCAACATCTTCCTAGAGCCGTGCTGGCGCAGTGGTTAGAATGCAGTACTGCAGGCTACTTCTGCTGACTGCCGGCTGCCTGCAATTTGGCAGTTCGAATCTCACCAGGCTGAAGGTTGACTCAGCCTTCCATCCTTCCGAAGTGGGTAAAATGAGGACTTAGATTGTTGGGGGCAAGAGGCTGACTCTGTAAACTGCTTAGAGAGGGCTGTAAAAGCACTGTCAAGCGGTATTTATTTATTTATTACATGTATTTATATGCCGCCATTCTCCCGAAGGACTCAGGGCGGCAAACACAAGTTAAGAAACAAGTACAATAAAATCATAATTTAATCCAAATAATTAATTAGTAGTAAATAATAACGCCCGGAATCAGTCTCAGCCTATTTGTTTGAAAAGCCAATTCTTCAAGTCCCGACCAAAGGAGGTCGGGATATAGGTCTAAGTGCTATTGCTATTGCTCTTCCTTTTCTCATTTCTTCCTTCCTTCCATCCATCCATCCATCAATCCACGGAATGCACTACTGCAGGCTAATTCTGCCCACTGCCAGAAGTTCGATCCTGATTCGCTCAAGATTGACTCAGCCTTCCATCCTTCTGAGATCGCTAAAATGAGAACCCAGATTATTGGGGCAATAAACTGACTCTGTAAACCGTTTAGAGAGTGCTGTAAAGCACTGTGAAGCGGTATATAAGTCTAAATGCTATTGCTATTGCTATCCATTTACTGCTTTGATTGCTCAGTTAGGCTCAAGCAGCAAAAACCCTGAAGTGGGAAAATATTTCCTCCCCTACAGAAAAATATCCTGTTCAGAGGGGAAGTAAGGAAGTTTCTCACAGTCCTCCCTGAAAAGTCACATTTTTTAATGACTGCTGTGCCTCCGGTGGGGGAGGTCCACATACTCCATTGCAGTTCACACTCCTGGGCAAAACAGCTCAGTTTTAATTCAGAAAGCCTTGGTTTAAACCTCACCACCTCACCATTAAACTGCTTTCAAGCCTCTTCATAAGCAAGAAAGGGATCATAATATTTAACGTGCCCTTCGTTGACAAGGTTTCGCCTCCTGAATTTTGCACAGGGGTGGGGAAGCACTTCTCAAAAGAATCCTTAAGTATTTCCGATTTAGGCCAATGCCAAGAGAACAAAGCAACGTTGAAAAGTCAGGATAGGGAAAGCCATTGGCAAGGATCAGGTTGTCTTCTTAAGCAATCACTCTTTTAGATCCTCAAGCCTCTTATGTCAAGGAGATATACCGACCTGCCTTAGAAGAAGGCACAGCGTTCTTAGACATCGACAGTTGGGAGCACATGAAGAAAAAATAATTCCCCTTATCATTCCTTACAGCCCAGATTGGCCTAAAATGCAAACAGGCAGGCTGAGAATATTCAAACTTTGTGGGTTGGAAAACACAAACTGGGTTTAGCCCAGGGGTGAAATCCTTTTTTTTTTTTACTACCGATTCTGTGGGCGTGGTTTGGTGGGCATGGTGTGGCTTGGTGGGCGTGGCAGGGGAAGGATACTGCAAAATCTCCATTCCCACCCCACTCCAGGGGGAAGGATACTGCAAAATCCCCATTCCCTCTCCACTCCTGGGGGAAGGATACTGCAAAATCTCCATTCCCACCCCACTCCAGGGGGAAGGATACTGCAAAATCCCCATTCCCTCCCCACTCCTGGGGGGAAGGATATTGCAAAATCTCCATTCCCACCCCACTCCAGGGGGAAGGATACTGCAAAATCCCCATTCCCTCCCCACTCCTGGGGGAAGGATATTGCAAAATCTTCATTCCCACCCCACTCCAGGGGGGAGGATAGTGCAAAATCTCCATTCCCTCCCCACTCTTAGGGAAAAGATATTGCAAAATCTCCATTCCCAGCCCACTCTGGGGCCAGCCAGAGGTGATATTTACCGGTTCTCCGAACTGCTCAAGTTTTCTGCTACCGGTTCTCCAGAACTTGTCAGAACCTGCTGGATTTCACCCCTGGTTTAGCCCCTTATTTCTCCACCTGAAAGGCAGAGGTAACCTCCTGGCCTACCTTGTCAGATTGTGGGGGTGGGGGTAGGAAGGGAAGGGGTGGGCGGCACTTCTAACCTACCCACCCACCCACCACAAGCAGGGTGGAAATACAGCTTCTGTTCACCTCCCCCCCCTTTTTTTTAATTTATTTAATTTGATTTATATGCCGCCCTTCTCCGGAGACTCAGGGCGGCTTACAATGCGTTAAGCAATAGCCTTCATCCTTTTGTATATTTATACAAAGTCAGCTTATTGCCCCCACAACTGGGTCCTCAATTTACCTACCTTAGAAAGGATGGAAGGCTGAGTCAACCTTGAGCCTTGGCGAGATTGGAACCTGCAGTAATTGCAGGCAGCTGTTCTTAATAACCAGCTTAATAACAGGGTACCTCAGACCACTGTACTACCAAGGCTCTTTTTGCGCAGGAAAAGCTGCCAAAGGAGCCGGGTGGGTTAGAGGGCTGGGTGGGGTGGGGTGGGGTGGACAGGGCTTTAGGGGTCCAGGAGCGAAGGGTTTGGTGGGCGGTGGGGAACCCTCCCGCCCCTTCCTCCCGCCCCTTCCTCCCGCCGCACCTGAGGACGCGGAACAGCAGGCAGGCCAGGAGGCAGGCGCTGGCCGCGCAGGCTCCGATGACAGCGGCCTTGAGCGCCGGCAGATCGCGCAGCATCGCCAGGACCGGGTTGCGCTGGGCACCGCCACCGCCGCCGCCGCTGCTGCTGTGATTCCCGGCGGAGGGCGGCGGCGGCGGAGGAGGAGGCAGCGAAGCAACGGCTTTCTGGGGATCGCGGGAGTCTCCCTTGCCCGGGTTGCCGCTGCTGCTGCTGCTGCTGCTGCTGCTGGCGTTGTTGACCAGAGGGAGGGAGGCGGTCGGCGGCGGTGCCAGGGCGAGCAAGGCGGCGGACAGGATGGCAAGCAGGAGACAGGCTCGCTCCGCCGGCCGCATGGTGCCAGGGCAGGGCCGGGCAGGGCCGGGCAGGGCGGGCGCGCACGCGAGAGAGAGGATCGCGCAGGGCTCCTTCTCTTGGGTTGCTCGCTCGCTCGCCCACCTGGCGCTTCCCCGCTTCGGTCTCTCCTGCGCTCCCAGCCGGATCAGCTGAGCGAGCGAGCGAGAAACGGGGGAGGAGCTGAGCTGGCAGCGCTGGGGAAGGGAAGGGAAGGGAAGGGAAAGGAGAGGGAGGGAACGGTGGGGAGGCAGCAGCTGGCCCCGGGGCCGGGCCACGGCAGCGGCAAGCGGCAGGGAGGCTGGCGTGCGACAGCTGCTCCGAAGGGAGCGCCTACCTAGCCTCTGGGCCCGGCCAGCAAAGCCCTTGCGCTGCCCCTAAAGGAGGAGATTCGCAGCTCGGGGTTGGAAGGAGCGCTCCTGGGCGCCGGGGGTTTCTCGCGGAGGGGCCCCGCGGCTTCCGACGAGGTTACTTAGTTGTGGGTAATGAGAGGCCTGCGAGAAAAGCCAGCATCCAAGACCCCGCAGTCTTCCTCCTCCCTTCCCCCCTGCAAACCTCGCTCCCTTCTGCAACTGATGAGGTTACCTAGGGTGGGTAGTGAAACGTCTGCAAGAACACAAGCAAGCTCAGAGAGGCCCAAGGATCTCACAGTTGGCCTCCTCCTCCTCCTCTCTTCTTCTTTTTCTTCTTCTTCTCCTCCTCCTCCTTCCTCCTCCTCCTCCTCTTCCTCCCCTCCTCTCTTCTTCTTCCTCCTCCTCCTCCTCTCTTCTTCTTTTTCTTCCTCCTCCTCATCCTCTCTTCTTCTTCTTCTTCTTCTTCTTCTTCTTCTTCTTCTTCTTCCTCTTCTTCTTCTTCCTCCTCCTCCCCTCCTCTCTTCTTCTTCCTCCTCCTCCCCTCCTCTCTTCTTCTTCTTCTTCCTCCTCCTCCTCTCTTCTTCTTCTTCTTCTTCTTCTTCTTCTTCTTCTTCTTCTTCTTCTTCTTCCTCCTCCTCCTCCTCTTTCTTCCTCCTCCTCCCCTCCTCTCTTCTTCTTCTTCCTCCTCTCTTCTTCTTCTTCCTCCTCCTCCTCCTCTCTTCTTCTTCTTCTTCTTCCTCCTCCTCCTCTTCCTCCCCTCCTCTCTTCTTCTTCTTCCTCCTCCTCCTCTCTTCTTCTTTTTCTTCCTCCTCCTCCTCCTCTCTTCTTCTTCTTCTTCTTCTTCTTCTTCTTCTTCCTCCTCCTCCTCTCTTCTTCCTCTTCTTCTTCTTCTTCCTCCTCCTCCTCCTCCTCCTTCTTCCTCCTCCTCCCCTCCTCTCTTCTTCTTCCTCCTCCTTTCTTCTTCTTCTTCCTCTTCTTCCTCCTCCTCCTCCTCTCTTCTTCTTCTTCCTCCTCCTCCTCTCTTCTTCTTCTTCTTCCTCCTCCTCCTCCTCTCTTCTTCTTCTTCTTCTTCTTCTTCCTCCTCCTCCTCTTCCTCCTCCTCCTCTCTTCTTCTTCTTCTTCTTCTTCTTCTTCTTCTTCTTCTTCTTCTTCTTCTTCTTCTTCCTCCTCCTCCTCCTCTCTTCTTCTTCTTCCTCCTCCTCCTCTCTTCCATCCCAAAACCTCACTCCCTTCTACCACTGATGATGTTACCTAGTGTGGGTAATGAAACATCTGCAAGAAAACATTGTTAAGTGAATCATTGCAGTTGTTAATTGAGTAACCCGGTCGTTAAGTGAATCTGGCTTCCCCATGGACTTGGCTTGTCAGCAGGTTGCAAAGGGGGATCATGTGGCCCAGAGACAGTGCAACCAAGGAGCTAAGAACGGTGCATTTGTGCCATTTGTTAAAGAAAAGCTGGGAGGGTGGCAGAATTAAATATTTTAAGAGGACGGCAAGCACCCAGACAAGAAGGGGCCTGGTGGCTCAGCAGACTGATAGCATTGTGATTAACACCAGCTGTCTGCAATTACTGTAAATTCAAATCTCACCAGGCTCAAGGTTGACTCAGCCTTCCATCCTTTCAAAGGTAGGTGAAATGAGGACCCAATTGTGGGGGCAATAAGCTAACTTTGTATAAATATACAAAAGGATGAAGGCTATTGCTTAACGCATTGTAAGCCGCCCTGAGTCTCCGGAGAAGGGCAGCATATAAATCAAATTTTTAAAAAAAGAAAAGAAACCAGGAGCCTCACCAGGTCTCAGGAAATAGCCAAGGATGGCAAACCAACTTTTGTTGGGTAAATCACAGCTGGCTGGGTTTGAATAATACATGAAGTCAAAGCCAAATCCTTTGATCTCTGACCCAGTCTCTGTTCCTCTTGGGATAATCATTTTACAATCCACTTGGAAGACTTTAAGTCTGGAAAGGGGAGAAAAGGAATCCATAGATCACAGAATAACAAGGTTGGAAGGGACCTTGGAGGCCTTCTAGTCCAACCCCTGCTCAAGCAAGAAGCATTATATCATCTCGGATAAATGGTGGTCTAATCTTTTCTTGAATATCTCCAGTGATGGATTACCCGCAGCTGTGGGAGGCAAGCCATTCTATTGATTAATTGTTCTCAGTGTCAGGAAATTTTATCTGAATTCTAAATTCGATCTCTCCATGATAAATTTCCATCCATTGCTTCTTATCCTGGCCTCTGGTGTTTTGGAGAATAAGTTGACCCCTTCTTCTTTGTGGCAACTTCTTCAAGTACAGTACTGGAACACTGCTATCATGTAATTCAATCTTCTCTTTGTTGGATTAGACCAGGGGTCAGCAACCTTAAACACTCAAAGAGACACAAAGGTCCTAAATGGAAGTCCCTGTTCAATTCTTGAGCCGACCGGAAGTCTGGTTCCCCCATCATAGTCTCCTCGTAGCACGGCGTCCTTTTTCCTCTGCGACTGGAAGTCGGTTCTCCTACCATAGAGTCTCCTCCTAGCGCAGCATCCTTTTTCCTCTACCTGTCCTAACCGAAAGCCCTATCAATTGTGGAGCTGACCAGCGACAGGGAGCTGCAGCAGTGGGATGAAAGAGCCACATGTGGCTCCAGAGCCACAGGTTGCTGACTCCTGGATAAGATGTACAGTATCTAGTTCCTTCAACCGTTCATCCTACAATTTAGCCCTCAGACCCCTGATCATCTTTTTTTTTTTAAATTAAATTTTATTAACATAAACAAACGTAAAACACAAATACATGTAAACACTTATACATTAACAAAAAGTCAATCGACTAACTTCTAGAAAACCTTCGCATCGGTGATTAATGTCCATTTAACCAATTTTCATTAATCATACTATTTACAAATTTACTTGCTTATACCTTAATACATTCATAGAAGTTCAGCAGTATCTTTCTACAATCATATTAACCATTTATTTATACAATCCTATGGCTCATCTCATGTATCTATTTCTACAATTCTTGAGTTATGTTCTCCTAATGTCCTATGTTGTTGGCCCTATCCTTCTTTCTAACCATGTGTACCATTTTTGCCAAACTAAATAAAAGTCAGTGTTCTCTTTATCTTGGAGCTCTTTTGTGAGCCTATCCATCTCTGTGCATTCATTTATTTTTGTTATTATTTTTTCTTCTGTTGGTATTATCTCGGATTTCCAATTCTGGGCGTACACTTTACGTGCCGCTGTCAATATGTGGATGGTAAGATATTTTATCTCCTTGGTACACTGTGGTGTAGTCATTCCAAATAGAAAAAAATTCTGGTTTCATTTCTACACTTTGCCTCGTTGTTTCTTCAATTATTCTCTTAATCTCTTGCCAGTAGTGTTGTGCCTTCCTGCAAGACCACCAGAGATGGTAATATGTCCCCATTTGTGTCTTGCACTTCCAACACATTGGTGATGTGTTTGGAAACATTTTAGCCAAACGTGCCGGAGGAAAGTGCCATCTATAAAATATCTTGTATAAATTTTCTTTGTATGGAATCGACAGTGTCATCTTATAATTTTCTGCCCATAGCTTGTCCCATCTGTCCAACTCTATATTGTGACCTATATTTCTTGCCCATCTTACCATGTTTTCTTTCACTGTTTCCTCCTCTAATTTATACCTTATTAAATATCCATAATCCAGACCCCTGATCATCTTTGTTGCTCTTCTCTGCCCTTTTTCTAGGATTCTCAACATTTTTGGGCTTATTGTGGTGACCAGACTGCAGGCCACTTCTGCTGACTGCTAGATTCCTGCAGTTTGGGTAGTTTGATTCTCACCGGCTCAAGGTTGACTCAGCCTTCCATCCTTCCAAGGTGGGTAAAATGAGGACCCGGATTGTAGGGGGCCAGATGCTGACTCTGTAAACTGCTTAGGGAGGACTGCAAAACACTTTGAAGTGGTATATAAGTCTGAGCACTATTACTACTGCAGATGAACTCTGCCCACTGCCAGGAGTAGGATCCTGACCGGCTCAAGGTTGACTCAGCCTTCCAGCCTTCCGAAATGGGGAAAATGAGGACCTAGATTGTTGGGGAAAATATGCTGACTCTGTAAACCACTTAGAGAGGGCTGTAAAGCACTGTGAAGTGATATATAAATCTAAGTATTATTTCTTTTGCAGATTAGCAATAATCTCTGCCCACTGCCAGGAGTTCGATCCTGACTGGCTCAAGGTTGATTCAGCCTTCCATCCTTCTGAGTTGGATAAAATGAGGACCCAGATTGTTGTTGGGGGCAAGATGCTGACTCTGTAAAACTACTTAGAGAGGACTGTAAAACACTGTGAAGCGGTATATAAGTCTAAATGCTATTGCTATTGCAGATTAACTCTGCCCACTGCCAGGAGTAGGATCCTGACTGGCTCAAGGTTGATTCAGCTTTCCATCCTTCCGAGATGGATAAAATTGAGGACCTAAATTGTTGGGGGAAATATGCTGACTCTGTAAACTACTTAGAGAGGGCTATAAAGCCCCATGAAGCGGTATATAAGACTAAGTGCTATTGCTGTTATTCCCAGTGTGTCCTCTTTAGTCATCGTTCAAAATTACCCAACTCTAAAACCTCAGAAGAAGGTTCCTCTCCAGTGCTTGCCTCATCACTCATGCCTAAAATGGAGAACAGGGGAAAAAAAACACTTGACAAATTATGTGTGTCACATTGTTCTTTATTAGGACTGGATGCCCAGCCAAGTTCTCAGACTGGTTCTCCTGCTTTCCGCTTTCCAATTTCAACAAAAGATGCATGATGTTCCCGCAGGGACTAATCTTGCCCTGTAAGTGATACAATGGGAGTTTTTCCATCACCTGCCTCACAGGTGGGCCGATCTGCCAACATTCAGTCATTCATTTCTTTCCCTGCCCCCAAAGTTTCAATAACAGAGGAATTCAGTCAAGATCACATGAGGTACTAATACCTCTCTATAAAGCCCTAGTAAGACCACACCTAGAGTACTGCATCCCGTTTTGGTCACCACACTATAAACAAGATCTTGAGACTCTAGAAAGAGTGCAGAGAAGAGCAACCTTAAATGATGCAACCTTAAAGTGATGTCCCAGTGCCTGGAGGCTGTACGGATCTGGATGGGGAGGAACAGACTCAGGCTCAACCCATCCAAGACCGAGTGGCTGTGGTTTCCGACGTTCCGATATAGTCAATTGGTGCCATCACTGACTATTGGGGATGAGTCATTGCCCCCCACGGAGAGGGTTCGCAACTTAGGCGTCCTCTTGGACTCACGGCTGTCTTTAGAAGAACACTTGACGGCTGTGGCTGGGAGGTCTTTTTATCAGGTTCGCCTGATTCGCCAGTTGCGTCCCTTTCTGGATCGGGACTCATTAAATACAGTCACTCATGCCCTCGTCACTTCACGCCTGGACTACTGTAATGCTCTCTACATGGGGCTCCCCTTGAGGAGCACCCGGAGGCTCCAGCTGGTCCAGAATGCGGCCGCGCAGGTAGTTATGGGAGCAGCATGGCGCTCCCATGTGGCTCCCCTCCTGCGCGAGCTGCACTGGCTCCCTGTGGTCTTCCGGGCGCGCTTCAAGGTCTTAGTTACCACCTTTAGAGCGCTCCATGGTTTAGGACCGGGGTACTTACGAGACCGCCTTCTGCCACCAATAGCCTCTCACCGCCCAGTACGCTCCCAGAGAGAGAGGCTTCTCAGGGTGCCGTCAGCCAAACAATGTCGACTGGCGGCCCCCAGGGGGAGAGCCTTTTCTGTGAGGGCACCCACCATCTGGAACGAGCTCCCCCCAGAGATACAGAAGATTCCGGATCTGCGCACTTTCCGCCGTGCCCTCAAAACATTCCTGTTTCAGCAGGCCGGCCTGGCCTAACTTTCCCTTTATATTGCTTTTTTGATTTTATTTTAAACTGGGATGTATTTTTATCGTTCGCTGTTCACCGCCCTGAGTCCCTTAGGAATAGGGCGGTATATAAATTTAATAAATAAATAAAATAAATAAACCAGGATGATTAGGGGATTGGAGACTAAAATATATGAAGAACGGTTGCAGGAACTGGGCATGGCTAGTCTAGTGAAGAGAAGGACCAGGGGAGACAGGATAGCAGTCTTCCAATATTTGAGGGGCTGCCACAGAAAAGAGGGGGTCAAGCTATTTTCCAAAGCACCTGAAGGCCAGACAAGGAATAATGGATGGAAACTGACCAAGGAGAGATTCAACCTGGAAATGAGGAGAAATTTTCTGACAGTGAGAACAATCAACCCATGGAACAGAAGTTGCCTTCAGAAGTTGTGGGAGCTTCATCACTGGAGGCATTCAAGAAGAGACTGGACTGTGATTTGTCAGAAATGGTGTAGGGTCTCCTGCTTGGGTGAGGGGTTGGACTAGATGTCCACTATCGAGGAATGGACTTTGAAGATGGCCAGTTTTGCAGAGATGGCGAAGATTTCAGCATATTTAAAAGATTGCACACAAGAGACTTATGAATGGGAATGGAAAAAGTGGATAGATTATGTGCAGACCAAATATCAAACCAGGAAGTACCAAATAGCTTTTATTTGAAAATGTTATATTAAGATAGAAATTTTAATTTAGTGAAGATGAAAAATTATATGGGGGATGGAGGGTTCAAGTTTTTATATAAAGGGTTTTTTTTTTCTGATGTGAGTATATTTTGTGGAAGTCCGGGGGGGAGGGGAGGGTTAGGGAGGGTTAGGGAGGATGAGGTTGGGAAGTTTGGGGTGGGTTGAGGGGGGGGGGAATGGGGTGAAAATGTAATTGTAAAACTTTTGCAATAAAAAAAAAAGAAGAAGTTGTGGGAGCTTCATCCCTGGAAGCTTTCAAGATGAGACTGAACTGCCACATAAATGGTGTAGGGTCTGCTTGGGCGGGGGGGTTGGACTAAATGACCTACAAAGTCCCTTCCAACTCTTCTATTCTGTTTCCAGCTATGCTGTTGTCCATTGTTGGTCCAGTCAGTTGAATCTTTGGCGACCTTCATTAAAGGTTGAGCCCGGAAAATAAGGTAAGGCAAGAACAGAACCAGCTAACGGTAATCCTTGACTTATAACCATTTGTTAAGTGACCGTTCAAAGTTAACCATGGCATTGGAAAATAATGGCTTACAACCCAGTCCTCGCCCTTAAAACCATCACAGCATCCTCACAGTCACGGGATCAACATTTGAGCACTTGGCAACTGGTGTGAGGTTGGAGGTCTTTTAGTCCAACCTCTGCTCAAGCAGGAGACCCTAGACCAGTGATGGCGAATCTTTTCGGCACTGAGTGCCCAAACCGGAATGTGTGTGCAAGCGTGTGCATGTGTGTACATGCGCTTGCCGAAGCACCGGAAACCTGAAGACCAGCTTGCTAGCACGCATATGTCTGGTTTTTTGGCCTTTTTTGGCTGTTTTTTGGGCCGTTCTCAGACCATTTTTTCGGCCATTTTCAGGCCATTTTTCTGGCCCTTTTCTGGCCATTTTCTGGTGGTCCGGCACCCGTGAAGACCAGCTGGCAAAGGTGTGCATGCCCATAGAGATGGCTCTGTGTGCCACCTCTGGCACACACGCCACAGGTTTGCCATCACGGCCCTAGACCAGTTCAAAGAAACAGTTGTCCAATCTATTCTTAAAAACCTCCAGTGATGGAGCACCCACAGCTTCTGAAGGCAACTTCTGTTCCACTGGTAAATTGTTTTCTCTGTCAGGAAATTTCTCTTTAATTCCAGGAGTTCTTAGTTCTCCTTTTAGTCGCTCCTGTGGCCAATGTTGAAGTAGAACTTAAATGCAAGTGAGCTTGCCCTCAAGATACAGGTTGTGAACCAGGGATGTATTTTAAAAAGTGACAGATGAACAAAAGATGACAACAAAAATAAAATCTCAGCTGAAAAGAAAAAAAAATAGTATTTTCTCTGAACTTCCAAGCATTTACATTTCCAAACTTGGTTTTTAATATTATCTAAACCAGTGAGCTGGGTTATGATTGTGTCAGCTGTAATCTATGATTGTGACTTTGATCTTAGCAGATAGAAATGGGCAATAATTTCAAAGGCAAGGATTGGTTTTTCCTTTAATGTAGTGCCACACCGCAAACAGTAGCAGGACCAGCCCAAAAACAAAATGTGTTATGGTTTCATTTACATTTAAACTGGGGAAAGAGGTCAAGTCCCAGGTTTTTTTTTCTCTCTGTTTCTGGCTTTGAAAGACCACCGAATGTAAAAGTTCACAGGGACATGGATGCATAGCCACACTAAAGGCAAGGGAGAGGGAAGGGACGCGGTGGATCAGGGGCTAAGACACTGAGCTTGTTGATTGAAAGGTCAGCAATTCAGCAGTTTGAATCCCTAGTGCCGCGTAACGGGGTGAGCTCCCGTTACTTGTCCCAACTTCTGCCAACCTAGCAGTTCGAAAGCATGTTAAAAATGCAAGTAGAAAAACAGGGACCACCTTTGGTGGGAAGGGAACAGTGTTCTGTGCACCTCTGGCGTTTAGCCATGCTGGCCACATGACCATGGAGACGTCTTCAGACAACTCTGGCTCTTCAGCTTTGAAATGGAGATGAGCACCGCCCCCTAGAGTCGGGAATGACTAGCACATATGTGCAAGGGGAACCTTTACCTTTAGAGGTAAATATTTCCCTTGTCCAGTCGTGTCCGACTCTAGTGGGGTAGTTCTCATCTCCATTTCTTAGCCGAGTAAGCCAGCATTGCCATAAGATGTTTCTGTGGTCATGTGACCAGTATGACTGTGCCCCAAGGCGCACAGAACACTATTACCTTCCCAACACAGTGGTGCCTATTTATCTACATGCATTTCCATGCTTCCAAACTGCTAGAAGGGCAGGAGCTGAGATGAGGATAGGAGCTCACCCCATCCAGCAGTTCCTGGGTCTCGAACTGCCAACATTTCGATCAATGAGCCCCATGTCTTAACCGCTATGTTATAGCCAAACTCCCTTGCTGAAAATAATCATTTTTCTCTTGAATCTCAGGGAACCTGTTTTGAGGAGCAGAGTTTTTGCAAAAAGTGGAAGAGGGGTTTCCATTCAGCATGCAGGCGTTGGTCGCCCACCCTGGTTTATCTGAACATGCTTCTTTCTAGAGTCAGACTTTAAGAGCTGGAACATATTACCCAGCCTGTGAAAACAAGACAGGATACAGGAGTGGCTGCTGTACTGTTTGTTTTTCAGGAATGTATTAATATATATATATATATTTATATTATATATATTTATTAAATTTTTATACCGCCTCCTCTCCCAAAGGACTCGGGGCTAATGTAAATGAAGCGGGCTCTGATAGATGACCACTGGATAACTTTCTATTCACTCTATTCTAAAAAGCAATGCATCCGGTTGGAAAAAGTACAAACTCAGCCAAAATCCTTTTGGTTCCTCTAGGAGGCCTCTAAGTTGTCAGAAGAAAGGAACCTTCTAATGACATACAGCTTAAAGGTTGGTTAGGTCAAGGGGATCCACATGAGTTAAAAGTTGTCCATCGTCAGAAGATGATTTGAGTCTATGCTTCAGTAATCTACAAAAAGAATTATAACTGTTTTGCAAAGAAACTCGGTAATTAGGAAATGTCAATTAAAAATGACAAACGTATATGACCATATGAATTGCTGAGTTAACAGAATCCTTTGTCTAGAAGGGTATAAAACCATTGTACCTAATTTCTGTCTTTGTTCAACGCTTCATGTACAGAGCCTTGAACCTATTGCGCAATATATAAAATCTGTCTCTGATTAATCTAAAAGTTGTGTTTGTCTTATTAAATCCACAACAGGGCGGTGAACAGCCAAGTTTAAAAAACATACAATATAAACATTAAAATACAGTTAAAACAAAATTAAATCCAAAATGGCACCCCAATTTAAAACACCTTACCCATAACCCTATAATTAAAACAAATTTAAAATTTCCACATTAAAAGGGGGAAGATTTAGGCCAGGCCAGCTTGATGAAATAGAAGAGTCTTAAGCACGCGGCGGAAGGTGCAAAGATCCGGGATCCTCCGTATCTCCGGGGGGAGCTCGTTCCAGATCATAGATGCCCCCACAGAGAAGGCTCTCCCTCTAGGGGCCAACAGCCGACATTAATCCCCTCGCTCCTGTCAGTGGGACTTGAATATGGTTCTTTCCACAGTTTCTCAGCCTAAGTTAACTAACGCCCTGCTCTTCTTAGCGCTCAGCTAAATAGACAGAAATGTTGAGAGCTTCGGGCCATTTCATTTTTTCCACCTGTCACCACAAGAACAGAGATCTCTGGCTGAGGGCCAAAGATGAGAGTGCCCAGCCTTTTGTAATATAATCACAAGAAAAGCTCCCAATATTGTAAGACCTACAGTTGCTTAAGTCAAATACGGGAATGTTTTCTCTACAATTTCTTCTTCCTTAGTCTTTTCCCCTTTTTGTCTGAGAAAACATTTGGGATCTCTCCAGGCGGGGCTGAAATCCTGCAGGTTCTAACAGGTTCTGGAGAACCGGTAGCGGAAATTTTGAGTAGTTCGGAGAACCAACAAATAGCACCTCTGGCTGGCCCCAGAGTGGGGTGGGAATGGAGATTTTGCAATATCCTTCCCCCAGGAGGGGAGGGAGGGGAGATTTTGCAGTATCCGTCCCCTGGAGTAAGGTGGAAATGAAATTTTGCAACTGCAGGGAAAGGTTACTGCAAAATCCCCATTTCCTCCCGATCAGGGAGGCAAAGAATAGATGGGGGTGGGGCCAGCCAGAGGTGGTATTTACCAGTTCTCCGAACTACTCAAAATTTCCGCTACCGGTTGTCCAGTACCGGTCAGAACCTGCTGAAACCCACCTCTGGCGATGTGATGCCCATTAATTATGTTCTCCTATTCAAATCGCTTTTCATTTTGGCCTTCGTTGAAGAATGGTTCGACCTCCCCTTCCGTTCTAGAAATGGATCCTTTTCTTCTCAAGTGACGGTGACGCTATTCGTGTCTGTAGCCCTCCTGTCTCCTTATTTATGGAATGGCGACTTTTATCTCTCCCGTACTCAATTGCCAGTCTGAGGACTGTCTTTTTATTTTCTGAGCTAGGCTCCCTGGCAAACTTCTGCACTTCAGGCGTTTTTGACAGTAAATAAATGAGATCACTGAATTTGGCCGTCTTGAGCTCCTTCTGCTAAAAACGGAGGCTTTTGTATCTGCAAAGCAAAGGGAGATGAAGGCCTTCGGCTCTCTTTTATCACCGCTTTGTGTCCATGGAACTCAGCGAGAGAGCTTTTCAAAGGAAAGTTAATATCCTCAATAGGGCTAACCCCCCCCCTCCCCGCACCCCTCTCCTGCCTTTTGCAGAAGCCACGAGAGCAGGAGAAGCTATGCAACCAACACCTTGCATCTCACAATGCCAGATTCACGGCTGGGAGTTCATTTTTATTTGGTTAATGGATTGTCCGATGGCGGAAAGGATTCTGAGACGGAGATATTCATTCAAGTGTGCCGTCTTCCTTTTTTCATCCTGCCCGACAATGGATGTGTGTCGTTCCTTTGGGAGGGTTTATTAGCCCACACAAGAGAAGCTGAATGGCATGCCATGAGAAGCAAGGCGGGAGGCTTTGGGGTCGATGAAGCCCAGCGGAAAGACACGGCAACTTGAAAGTCACACAGCAAAACCCCCAAAGGAAGAGTGCACCTGCCTCTAAGTGTATTTGGTCCCGGTGCTGGCCTGCGGAAGGAATAAAAATAAATTTAATGAACGTGAAACTGCTCCGTGGCCTGAATGGATGCTTGGTTTCAACTGAGGCAGGGATGGCAATGTGATGCCCTCATGGCCATGAGAGAATGGATTTCTCCTGATCTAAAGAGTGCAGAGAAGAGCAACAAAGATGGTTGGGGACTGGAGGCTAAAACATATAAACCATGGTTGCTTGGGTATGTCTAGTTTAATGAAAAGAAGGACTAGGGGTGACAGGATAGCAGTGTTCCAATATCTCAGGGGTTGCCATAAAGAAGAGGCAGTTAAGCTATTCTCCAAAGCACCTGAGGGTAAGACAAGAAGCAATGGGTGGAAACTAATCAAGGAGAAAAGCAACTTAGAACTAAGGAGAAATTTCCTGACAGTTCGAACAATTAATCAGTGGAACAACTTGCCTCCAGAAGTTGTGAATGTTCCAGCACTGGGAATTTTTAAGAAGAGATTGGCTAACCATTTGTCTGAAGTAGTGTAGAGTTTCCTGCCTGATCAGGAGGTTGGACTGGAAGACCTCCAAGGTCCCTTCCAACTCTTCTATAATCTAGTCTAGTCTAGTCTAGTTTAGTTTACCTTCTGTCCCAATTATCCTTTTACATTATTTCAAAATAAAATTGTGGCTTCTTTTTTCACAAAAGATAGCATAGTAGTGCACGGCAATGCATTTGGGCTTGATAAAAGTCTCGGTGGGATGATAGACAGCATCAGCTGCCCCAAATGATTGAGAGCTGGGCAGCTTGTGAGTTTTAATAAATTATTATGGTTGATCACACAGCCAGCCAGATGTATAAACTGGAATTAGCATTTTTGTTCAGCTGACAGAACTGAATTCCACAATTGAGGCTGGCTGGAGGTGATTTTGTGATGTATCATGATCAGTTACAGTGGCAATAAGTAGCTTTAAAGGTAAAGGTTCCCCTCTCACATGGCCCAGGTTGCCATCCAACCTGAAGTTACACTAGTGGGTTGGAGTGCAGTGCCCACCTCCCTCTGTTAATCCAACTTTAAGTTGCAAGGTTGGAAAGCGTATTCTTGCCATCTGTTTCTTTGCAGTTATTCATTGGATAAAAGCTTCCCATTTTTCTTGACGAATAGAGGTCTAAAGATAATGTGGTAAGGTCAGCTTTGTGTAGGATGAAAGAGATTGCTGTAGCCTTTCGTATCTTTGCCACTGCGAGCACATTGTAATGGAAACAAGATCTCCTAAGAAAGGGGCAAAGCCATAGATTTCCCTGCAGCAATAATGAATATGAATCTTGCCAGTCGCCTCCATTACAATCTGCATTTGTCCAAATTCAAATTGGAACTATCTAGAGAAGTTTTCCGTTCCTCTACCCAAATGGAGGGGGGGGAAACATTCTCAGTGTTGGAGCCTGATTCCAGACATTTAAGGTAAAGGTTCCCCTCGCACATATGTGCTACTCGTTCCCGACTCTAGGGGGCGGTGCTCATCTCCGTTTCAAGGCCAAAGAGCCAGCGCTGTCCGAAGATGTCTCCATGGTCATGTGGCCGGCATGACTCAACGCCAAAGGCGCACGGAACACTGTTCCCTTCCCACCAAAGGTGGTCCCTATTTTTCTATTTGTATTTTTTACGTGCTTTCGAACTGCTCGATTGGCAGAAGCTGGGACAAGTTAACGGGAGCTCACTCCATTACGCGGCACTAGGGATTCGAACCGCTCCAACTGCCGACCTTTCGATCAGCAAGCTCAGCATCTTAGCCACTGAGCCACCGTGTCCCTGCTTCTGTTCTGTTCGCGTTCTGTCCTAGGCTTGTTCTTAAGCCAGGTGGGCTTGAAGGGAACAAGAAGAGCAAGATGGCACGGTTTATAGTTCCTGCCATCTTTTTTTCCCCTCTCTTTTTTTTTTTTTTAACAAAAGATGAAATAGCAGGAGGGCATCTTTGGATTGATAGGGACGAGTTTTCTGCCTAGCAGCACCCACTTATTATGCATAGAAAACACAGATCCTCGGATGGCATCCCTCATCCCTGGGTGGGTGACGTGGGATAATGAGATGAGCGCGTGCTGCCCTCTATTGGATAGGATTGCAACGGCATCAAATGGCCTCTGCAGGTACCCTATGTGAGCTTTTTCACATAGGATGGGGGGTGGAGAAGCAGAGTTGTTAGTCTGTGGTCTTGGCATTTCCTTCAGCACAATTGCAAATAAGTGTTTCTTTGACAAGAGCGCTGATGTGTCAAAAAAAACCCGTAGCCTTAGGTCAGCCGCTCGCATTAAACACTTTCCTTCCTGTGATTGCAAGCTGGGAAAGAGATAAAAGCACAAACGGAACAGAGATTATTGTTGCTGGATAGAAATTGCAGGACGTCTGACTAATAGGATGTGAACCGGGCAGAAAGAAAAGCTAAGCTAAGGCCTTTTCACACTGGATCTCTGGCACATTTTCATTTGCTTAAAAGCATTGTAAGCCGCCCTGAGTCTCCGGAGAAGGGCGGCATATAAATCAAACTAATAAATAAATAATAATAAATAAATTTGCAAAAATCAGAAGGCAAACGAGCCATACAACAGTGGGTTGACTGCGGGGTGGGGGGGATGGGAGAAATCATTGGGCTGCCAGAATTGATCATTTTGAGGACCCTACAAGGCCCTCAGAAGGTTGCAGTAGAGTAACATTGGATGGCTGTGTAGGTTCTGCTCCAATTCGCAGGACATAGAACAATAAGGTTCTATAAGAACCTTCTATAAGGTTCTATATAACAATAAGCCGCCCTGAGTCTTTGGAGAGGGGCGGCGTACAAATTGAATTAATAAATTGAATTAATAAATAAATAAGGTTGGAAGGGACCTTGGAGGTTTTCTAGTCCAACCCCCTGTAATCAGGAAACACTATACAATTCTGGACAAATGGTTGTCCAATCTCTTCTTGAAAACCTCCAGGGATGGAGCACCCACAGCTTCTGAAGACAACCCATTCCACTGATTCATTGTTCTCAGTGTCTTCTTAGTTCTAGGTTGGATCTCTCTTTAATGATCCTCCACTCATGGTTTCTTGTCCTACCCTCAGATGCTTTAGAAAATGAGTCAACCCTTTCTTCTCTGTGACAGACCCTCAAGTACTATAAGATTGTTATTATGTCCCTCACTCAGTCTTCTCTTTATTAAGCTAGATATACCTACCATGTTTTCCCGAAAATAAGACCCTGTCTTATATTTTTTTTGAACCCTGAAATAAGCACTTGGCCTTATTGTCATGCACTCAAAAGCCCGATTGGGCTTATTATTATTATTATTATTGAGGACCCAGATTGTGGGGGCAATAAGCTGACTTTGTATAAATATACAAAAGTATGACGGCACTTGACGGCCGTGGCCAGGGGGGCCTTCTATCAGGTTCGCCTGATCCGCCAGTTGCAGCCCTTTCTGGACCGGGACGCCTTGCGCACGGTCACTCATGCCCTTGTCACCTCCCGGCTGGACTATTGTAATGCTCTCTACATGGGGCTCCCCTTGAAGAGCACTCGGAGGCTCCAACTGGTCCAGAATGCGGCCGCGCGGGTGGTTATGGGCGCAACCCGTTGTGCCCGCGTGACACCCCTCCTGCGCAAGCTGCACTGGCTCCCAGTGGTCTTCCGGGTGCGATTCAAGGTGTTGGTTACCACCTTTAAAGCGCTCCATGGCATAGGACCCGGGTACCTTCGAGACCGTCTCCTGCCACCAATAGCCTCCCACCGACCAGTCCGTTCCCACAGAGAGGGTCTCCTCAGGGTGCCATCAGCCAAGTTATGTCGGCTGGCGACACCCAGGGGGAGGGCCTTCTCTGTGGGAGCCCCAGCCCTGTGGAATGAACTGCCCCCGGAAATACGTAAGATCTCCGACCTCTGGGTGTTCCGCTGCGCATTGAAGACCTTGTTGTTCCGCCAGGCAGGGCTGTCAATATAATCATTTTAAATTGGGGTATTTTAATTTTTAGAGTTTTAAATCAGCCAATTCTATTTAATTATTTTAATTTTTAATTATTGTTGTGTCTTGTATTTTTAAACTGGCTGTACACCGCCCTGAGTCCTTCGGGAGAAGGGCGGTATAGAAATAAAATTATTATTATTATTATTATTATTATTATTATTATTATTATTATTATTATTATTATTATTATTCCTTCCTTCCTTCCTTCCTTCCTTCCTTCCTTCCTTCCTTCCTTCCTTCCTCCTTCTGTCCCTCCTTTCTTTGACTTCAGCATCTTACAGACTTTCCTTTCCTTTCCTTTCCTTTCCTTTCCTTTCCTTTCCTTTCCTTTCCTTTCCTTTCCTTTCCTTTCCTTTCCTTCCCTTCCCTTCCCTTCCCTTCCCTTCCCTTCCCTTCCCTTCCCTTCCCTTCCCTTCCCTTTCCTTATAGGAATATATTTTTGACATCTTCCAGGCACCACGTTCTAAATTTTGAAAGAATTATAAACAAAAATAGTTTTTAAAACTCTTGGTATTAAAAAAAAAAATAAGGTAACCAACAATATAATAATTTGTGTTCGTTTCAATTTTCTTTTTAAAAAGTGAATATTTGGACAATTTTATTCACTGAATATTTCTATTCTCATTTCAGCCTTCTTATCTAGGTATTATCTAGTTGTATTGAAATACAAATTGTTGCATTATCTGTCATATTATTCTCAGTTTTCTAGGCTGTCCTGAGAAAATGTCTTATGTTTACACCAAAGTTTGAATAAAATATTACTGGTAGTTTATTAACAACAGAGTGCCTTGGGCAAATTGGAACCATTCGGTTGTTCTTCTATTTTGATGTGATTTTTACTAACTCAAAATGTAGCTTAGATTGGATAATTGCCTGAACTTAGTTATCAGATGGCTGGGGAAACCACATAAACTGAAGAAAGTAAAATAAAAATATATGTAAAGTGCACTGCAATGATATATTTTACCACAAGAGGACTCCACAATTATTATTTTTTTTGCTCAGGTCTTCTGTGTATCAACATGTATTTGTTCCAGTCTGATCATTCCATTCCATGTTATTTAAAAAAATTCCTTAATATGGGGACACAATACAGGCAGTCTTTGAACGTATGGCCACAATGGAGCCCTTTTTTTTGTTGTTGTTGTTGCTGAGTGAGTCATTTGCTAAATAGGTTTTGCCCCATTTTATGACCTGTCTTGCCACAGTTCCTAAGTTGTATCACTAAAGTTGTTAAGTTAATTGTTAAGTGAATCTGACTTCCCCATTGACTTCGCTTGTCAGATGGTTGCAAAATAGGATCACATCAGGGGTGAAATCCAGTAGGTTCTGACAGGTTCTGGAGAACCGGTAGCGGAAATTTTGAGCAGTTCAGAGAACCGGCAAATACCACCTCTGGCTGGCCCGAGAGTGGGATGGGAATGGGGATTTTGCAGTACCCTTCCCCTGGAGTGAGGAGGGAATGGGGATTTTGCAGTATCCTTCCCCGGAGTGGGGAGGGAATGGAAATTTTGCAGTATCCTTCCCCTGGAATGGGGAGTGGCCCATGTTGCTCCCCAGACTCCTCACTGTCCGACTCCGCTGCCAGCTCCACAGGCTGCTGGCGGACCACAACAAAGGGAAGTGATTGCAGCCTGGGAAACATTCCCCTTATCAGTAAGTCAACAGGAGTGCTTATTTACCACCAGCCTATCAAGTACTTTGAAGAGGAGGGCTGGGCAGCACAGCCATCGGCAGCCAACGATTTAAAAGCCAGCCATCCACCACACCCCAATCAACATCTAAAAAGCCACATACAACAGGCACCATATAAATGCCAGACACAGAACAACACACAATCTGCTAGAACAGGGGCCTGCAATCTTAAACACTCAAAGAGACATTTGGACCCGTTTCCCACAGAAAAGAAAACACCGGGAGCCACAAAACCTAGGTGGGTGTGGCCAACTCCACGTCACTCACTTCCACCAGTCACATGACTCCCTCTCTGTATTTTTCTATGACTCTCTCTCTCCCCCTCTCTCTGTATCTCTCTGTCTCTGCCCCAGCCGCTTCTCCATCACCCGCTGTCACCCTGACCTTTTCAGGCCAGGCGCGGAGTCACTGGGAGAGGAGGACGAGGGGCAGGCCCAGCCAGTGGTGGGATCACCCAACAGGGAGCCACAGCAGAGGGCCCAAAGAGCCACATGTGGCTCTGGAGCTGTAGGTTACTGACACCTGTGCTAGAGAGAAGTTCCCTGAAGATGGGTTCCAGCACGAGTCCAAAAGCTCGGAAGATAAAACCTCCGGTCCAACCCCGATTGGATCCTGTAACTGAATAATCTGGCCAGTTGCAAAATATCACATAAGCCCTATTAATATATTAAACCTAATAAATAAGGATATTTTCGGACTCTGTTACTCTGTTATTGAAGCCTAAGCTTAAAGAAACTTGTCACGTTGAACCTGTTCTTACAAGCTGCCTAGTCCATTGGATGAATGGTCAAAAATGGTAAAAACATGCAACAATCAAAGCCCTATAACATTCAGGGCACATAAATAGGAAGTAACTTCAATTATAGCCATCGTCTTGAGTTGTTTTTTTTTTAATCACACCCCTCCCCAACAGCCCCGTGAGTCTGTTACATATTGAGTCATAACATGATTCTGGGAGCAGAGAATTCACTCAGCCGAGAATCCAAGCAGTGTTGGATTCAGCAATGGAGAATTTGCTTTTTCAGTCAACCCTTCTTTTCGCTTCTTTTTGAGGCAAAATAGATCAGAATAATAGAGTCTGAAGATCTTCTAGTTTAACTCCCCTACTCTAGCAGGAGACACTGAGGCACCAAGCCTGGCTAGGTGGCTCAGTGGCTAAGACGCTGAGCTTGTTGATCAGAAAGGTTGGCAGTTTGGCGGTTCGAATCCCTAACATAGGTCTCCTGCATAACCAGGGGGGTTGGACTAGATGACCTCCAAGGTCCCTTCCAACTCTGCTCCTGTTTGTTTTACACTATACCATTTCAGACAAGTGGCTGTCCAGACTCTTCTTAAAAGTCTCCAATGATGGAGCATCCACAACTTCTGGAGACAAGCCTTTCCACTGGCTGATTGTTCTCACTGTTAGGAAATTTCTCCTTAGTTCTAGATTGCTTCTGTCCATGATTATCTTTCTTTATCTTTCTTTATCTTTATTTGATTTATATACCGCCCTACTCCCGAAGGACTCAGGGCGGTGAACAGCCAAACGATAAAATATATAAATACAAAATTTAAAAAACAGCATAAAACCGAATTAAACAATTTGGCCCAGACAGATTTAAAACACCCCAATCATTTAAAAAACAGATTAAAATTTTCATATTAAAAAAGAAAAAGAGAAAAGATTAGGCCAGGCCCGCCTGGTGGAATAAGAAAGTCTTGAGCGCGCGATGGAAGGTGCGCAGATCCGGGATCCTCCGTATCTCCGGGGGGAGCTCGTTCCAGATCGTAGGTGCCCCCACAGAGAAGGCTCTCCCCCTAGGGGCCGCCAGTCGACATTGTTTGGCCGATGGCACCCGGAGGAGCCCCTCTCTATGGGAGCGTACTGGCCAGTGGGAGGCTATTGGTGGTAGTAGGCGGTCCCGTACGTAACCAGGTCCTAAGCCATGGAGCGCTCTAACCTTGAAGCGCACCCGGAAGACCACCGGGAGCCAGTGCAGTTCGCGCAGGAGAGGTGTTACATGGGAACACCTCTCCTTAGTTAGTTTCCATCCATTGCTTTTTGTCCTGCCCTCAGGTGCTTTGGAGAATAGCTTGACTCCCCCTTCTTTGTGGCAGCCCCTCAAATATTGGAACACTGCTATCATGTCACCCACTAGTCCTTCTTTTCCCCAGACTAGACATATCAAAACCCTGCAACTGTTCTTTATACTGTATGTTTTAACCTTCATTCCCCTCATTGTCTTCGTTGCTCTTCTTTGCACTCTTTCTAGAGTCTCGACATCTTTTTTTTTTTTTATATCATGAAAACCAAAGTAGACTGAATTTATTCCCAGACAGACAGATTGGTGTTAGTTGTGCATGGGTCAGCCAAGACAAAGGAGACCAGACCAGGAAATCAATTCCATCGGAAAGCTAAATCTAGTTTTATTGAGATTGGTTCAGAGGTGGGTTTTGGCAGGTTCTGACCAGTTCTGCAGAACCGGTAGCGGAAATTTTGAGTAGTTCAGAGAACCGGTAAATACCACCTCTGACTGGCCCCGCCCCATCTATTCTCTGCCTCCTGAGTCCCAGCTCATTGGGAGTAAACGGGGATTTTGTAGTATCCTTCCCCTGCCAGGCCCACCAAGCCATGCCCACCAAGCATGCCACGCCCACCAACCCACACCCACAGAACTGGTAGTAAAAAAAATTTGAATCCCACCACTGGATTGGTTCTAATGAACAAAATCTTACAAGTCTAACTGTGCTGGACTTCCCTCCTTCTTATATCTCAGTAAATTAGAGGGACATTTGTCTGATCTGCTTCTCAATGTTACTTCGCTGCTCCCAATTTTTCTAAAAAATGCTTCACGCCCTTTTGTGTAGGTAGTAATTCCAGCCTATCTCTTTCAAAGCCGACCTCTTTATCCTCTACAGTATAATTTAATCAGCTTAGCGCTAAATTTAACTCTGGTATTAGTTGACTGAGTCAATTATTCCTTTTTGTGTTCTCATTGACCCAGTTAAATGGCTGTCGGGAAAACATTCCTGATTCTGCTTTGATATTCCCAGGCGTAGCCCACTTCCCACCTCTGTCTCTGATCTTGCTATAATTAGTGGCAACTGTCTGATGTTTGCTCCTGTGTGAAGTTTGGATTTGGTGCCCAACTGGGAATCCAGCTGAGGAGAAAACCCCACATGACCGCCAGCTCAGCTGCCATTCAACCAACTCCAGGAAAATCTGTTTGAGAAGCTCTGCATTCTGCAAAACAAGTGTGGAGGCAGAAAGAAGAGGCTTGAGGATTTATAACAGTAACAGAGTTGGAAGGGACCTTGGAGGTCATCTAATCCAACCCCCTGGTCATGCAGGACACCTATGCTAGGGATTTGAACCGCTGAACTGCCGACCTTTCTGATCGACAAGCTCAGCATCTTAGCCACTGAGCCATCTAGCCAGTTTACAGAACCTAAGCCCAGACTTGATGGCTTTTCATGACCAACATTTAACAGGCGGATTTCCCTGCTCTTTGAAAAATAATTCTCATGATTGCATTGGTAGCCCCAGCCATCGATGGGGTGCCGTTAAGTGCCTAGATCAGGGGTGTCAAACTCGATGGCATTGAGGGCCACATCAGGGTCATGTTTGACCTTGAGGAGCCGGGATGGGCATGGCCAGCTCAAACATCACTTGTGTCGGGGGCACCTGTGGTGGCCTGAGCGCTCTGCCAGTGAAAATGGGCACCCGAGCTCCATTTTCGGCTTCCACAGCCTTTTGCAACCCTCTGCCAGTGAAAATGGAGCTTGGGAGGGCCACACACAGCCCTCGCAAGCTCCATTTTCACTGGCAGAGGCACTACGGAGTGGTCCTTTGCTATCTCCAGAGTGGCCCCGCAGGCCAGATCTAAGTACCCGCAGGCCAGTGGTGGGTTGCCTCCGGTTCGGACCGGTTCGCAAGAATCGGTAGTAAAACCGGCAGGAGGCCTCGCCTATTGCCCCGGATGTCATCATCGTCTGCACCTGCGTAGAAGAAGCACGCGATCCCGTTGCGAACTGGTAGTAAAGCTAAGTAGAACCCACCCCGGAACGTGGGCCAAATCTGGCCCCTGGGTCTTGAGTTTGACACCCTTGGCCTAGATGATAAATGGAAAGAACCAATGATTGTACAAGGAGCCTTGGTAGTACAGTGGTTTAATGCACCCTGTTATTAACACAGCTGCCTGCAATTTCTGCAGGTTCGAATCTCACCAGGCTCAAGGTTGACTCAGCCTTCCATCCTTTCTAAGGTAGGTTAAATGAGGATCCAGTTTGTGGGGGCAATAAGCTGACTTTGTATAAATATACAAAAGTATGAAGGCTATTGCTTAGCGCATTGTAAGCCGCCCTGAGTCTCCGGAGCAGGGCGGCATATAAATCAAATTAAAAAAAAA
This sequence comes from Arizona elegans, assembly GCA_022577455.1. Taxonomy (NCBI): domain Eukaryota; kingdom Metazoa; phylum Chordata; class Lepidosauria; order Squamata; family Colubridae; genus Arizona; species Arizona elegans. The sequence goes on from JAKOOJ010000016.1 coordinate 8,503,935, forward strand.
AAGTCTAAAAGATCTCCCGAGCAAAGTTCTCATAATCATTCTTATTTGGGGTGGAATGGTGCGGTGGCCTAGAGGTGATGGTCTCACCTCACTATCGGGAGTCTGTGAGTCCGATCCTAGGTAGCAGCAGATATTTCTCTCTTTGGGAGCAACGAGTAATTGTCTGCTGTGAACTCTGCATAGGCGTCAGGAAGGGAATCCGGCCAGTAAATGCTCCCGATGCAAGGGATTACAGGGTTGTTAAAAGAAAGGGGGGAAAAAAAGAAACTTATTTGGGGTAATGTTGCTTAATGCTCATTGATTGAGTGACCTGATTTTACCCCTGGCTTGAGTGAATCCTTGTCATGAATAATTGAATGTGCTTTCTTGAAAAATGTCAGTTTTAGGTTTTTGGGTTTTTTTTTTTAAAAAAATCCACTTTGGAAATGACATTAACCTCTTCTATCCGTGTTGGATATCTGATGCCTAACCAACCCTGTGTGCACTACAGGAGTCTTCAAAATGGCTTCTCATTCTTGCACAAATATTTCCAAGAGACTGGGTTTAAGTTTAATTTTCCACGGGGTGGCAGCAGCTGTTCTCCCGCAGTGTGGAGTTTGGCAGTAAGGGTGAGCTTCCTTCCTTAAGGAGAGAGAGAAAAGAATCAGCAAGCCGGCTTTGCAAAACAGAATAAAAACTCGAAACTTGCTGTAGATTTATTTTTAGTCCTTCTAGAGGAAAGGGTGTTTACACTGTAATCTATCAATTACACTTCTGCAATCTGCATGGAGGCCATTTGTCTGAAATGGTTTACGCTCCGTTGCTTGAGCAGAGCTGAGGGCTGGATTGAAAGACCTCCAAGGTTCCTTTCAACTCTGTTATTCTGCATTCTGTATTCTGGAATTGGTCTGGGGTCGATCGAGGACCACCTCAAGATGTTTTGCTGCCTTAATCACGAACAATCAGGAATGTGCGGTGGTCCACCACTCCGTGCTCAAAATGAGGAGGGTTTTTTTTCCGAGTCTAACAATTTTTAAAGCAGAATTTTAAATTCAATAAAACTTCAAAATGTATTTGAAACTATTTATTTATTGTAGCACTATACTTAAAATATAGTATATTAGGGGACGCATTGGCTCAGTGGCTAAGGCGCTGAGCTTGTCGATCGAAAGGTCGGCAGTTCAGTGGTTCGAATCCCTAGTGCCGCGTAACGGGATATTACAGGGTTGTAAAAAATGTATCATACAGTTGTTGTTGACTGTTAGCAATCATACATATAGGTTTTCATCCTAACTTGCCCTTATAGGAATTCCAACATCCTAAAGCTACTAAAGCTACTAAAGCTACTAAAGGGACACAGTGGCTCAGTGGCTAAGACGCTGAGCTTGTCAATCGAAAGGTCGGCAGTTCAGTGGTTCGAATCCCTAGTGCTGCGTGACGGGGTGAGCTCCTGTGACTTGTCCCAGCTTCTGCCAACCTAGCAGTTCGAAAGCAGGTAAAAAATGCAAGTAGAAAAATAGGGACCACCTTTGGTGGGAAGGTAATAGCGTTCCGTGAGCCTTTGGTGTTGAGTCATGCCGGCCACATGACCATGGAGACGTCTTCGGACAGTGCTGGCTCTTCGGCTTTGAAACGGAGATGAGCACCGCCCCCTAGAATCTTGAACGACTAGCACATATGTGTGAGGGGAACCTTTACCTGTATACTTAAAATGGTTGTAATTGTAAACTTAAGGTAACTTTTTAAATATATATTTGTAGGGCTAAACTAAGTTGGGGTTTAAATGGGGATGGGAGGAGGGGGAGATCAAGAGCTGCAGGAAAACTTGTCCAACTAGCAAATGCAGGGTGTTCAAAATCCACTGTGGTTTGTTGAGATCTTCAGAGATACAGTAACAGTAACAGAGTTGGAAGGGACCTTGGAGGTCATCTAGTCCAACCCCCTGCTTACACAGGAGACCACCGGATTGCCAACCTTTCTGATCGACAACTTCAGTGTCTTAGCCACTGAGCCACCTAGTCAGGCTAACCTGAAATATAACCTGAAAGCTTTTGAGGTACAGTTAGTCCTTGACATATGACCATAATTGAGCCCCAAAATTGAAGCGAGACATTTGTTCAGTGAGTTTTGCCCCATTTTATGACCTTTCTTGCCACAGCTGTTAAGTAAATCACCGTAGTTGAATCATTGCAGTTGGTTACTGCAGTTAATGATCCGGTTGTTAAGTGAATCTGGCTTTCCCCATTGACTTTGCTTGTCAGAAGGTCACAAAAGGGAATCATGTGACCTTGGGACACAGCAACAGTCGTAACTATGAACCAGTTGCCAAGAATTTTGATCCCATGAGCATGGGGATGCTGAAAAGGTGATAACTGTGAAAAACGGTCATAAGTCACATTTTTCAGGGCGGCTGTAACTTTGAACGGTCACTAAATTTAAAATTTAAATTTAAAATTTAAAAGGTCACCCTGAAGACCTTTCTATTTCACCAAGCTGGACTGGCATAAATTTTTCAGATTATCTAAATTCTACGCTGAAGATCTTAATTGATGAGCCAAATTGGTTTAATTATTTTAAATTATTTTTATTTCACATTATATGTATGTTATTCTGACTGTTCACTGCCCTGAGTCCTTCGGGAGAAGGGCGGTATAAAAATTAATTAATTAAATAATTAAATAAATAAACAAATAAATAATTAAATAAATAAATAAATAAATAAAATGAAGCGTTGTAAGTCGAGGACTATCTGTATAGTACGTGAGTTCAACCATCTCTCGTTGAGTTCGGCCGGCAAAGTTTCAGAGCATTTCTATCTTCCGGGCCACACCATTCTGGATTTCAAAGTTGCCGTTTTGGGAAAGAGAAACGTTGCCAGCCCAAATGACTGACAGGTTGATGAATTTGCCTTCCCCTCCACCTAGTCCCAGTTTCTATATGTATTTGTATTTATTATGGCTGTTCACCGCCCTGAGTCCTTTGGGAGTAGGGCAGTATACAAATATGAAAAATAAATAAATAAATAAATAAATAAATAAATAAATAAATAAATAAATAAATAAATAAATAAATAAATAAATATAAATAAATCCTACATCAGTTCTGACCGCTCCACTGGATCTGAGCAAATGAGCTGGAACTCAGAAAAGCCACATGCCTTTAATAAAATGGAATCATCGGGAAAAAGAGCTATCAGCCTCCTTCTGATTTTTTTTTTTTTTTTTGAGCTGCCCTAGATTAATAATCTGCATTCAGAGGTCACTGAGAACGGGCAGTTGCACTTGTCGGTGGGCACGACAAAGGAATCAAAACCGCAGCTCCATCACACATTTCCCTGCTGCGTCTGCTAGCTGAGAGGCGTGTTTGTTTCTGCCTTAACGGCAGAAGCAGCTATCGCCAGGGACTCCCACACCTGAGCTGCAAATCTCGAGGCAATAATTAGATGCCAGCCAAGGGATGCAAAATGCCTTCCCCCTTTCCCTTCAGCTAATTGCCATTGGGGGTTTTGCAGCCTAGAGACGATGGACCAATGTTTGGAATATCTCTCCAGAATCGCAATAACTTACAGAGAAATCCTAGATCTGTGATGGCAAACCTATGGCATGTGTGCCAGAGGTGGCACGCAGTGCCCTCTCTGTGGAAACGCGAGCCGTCGCCCCAGTTCAGTTCCACCATGCATGCATGCACACCTCCCGCCAGCCAGCTAGTCTTCGGGTCTCTGCCGTGCATGCATGATGTGGCATGACGTAGGGGGCCATTTGCACATGCTCAGTGGAGAGGCACATGCAGGGGGACACATGTACGGGGCGCATGTGGGGGGCACCCGTGCATTGCATTTTTGGGGGTTCGAGCATGCACGCTTTGGGCACTCGGTCCGGAAAAAGTTAGCCATCACTGCTCTAGATTGACATGTCCATAGGTCTGGAGAGGTGACTTACAATTCTGCAGGAATGACTGGAAGGTCTAATTTAATAATCCCATTGCTTAGCAACAGAAAATCTGGTCCCAATTGTCATTCGTGGGTTGAGGGCTGCCTATATTTCTTCGCAAAGAACTGCTGAAACTCCTTCCCCAAATCTGCCAAGGTTCTGCACACAAATTGGGTGTGAATTGTACAGTAAGTGTAGGGTCCTTGGTGCTTTCTGGACTTGGCTGTTTTCTTGTAAACGTTTCATCACTCAATTAGGTGACAGCATCATCCTTCACTCTGCAAATCCTTCTCCCTTCTAGCACTGATGAAGTTACCTAGCTGGGTAAGGAAACGTCTGCAAGAAAAGAACCAAGCTCAGAGAGCACCAAGGACCCCACAGTTCAACCCTGACCTACAAATATTCTCTTCCATTAGTGGCACAGTGAGTGTCCTATCGCACTGAAATGACCCTAACACAACTTTTTGTGTTGTATTACTCACAACATGTCCAGCATGAAAGATTAGGGTCACACGTTAAGTTCCAATGATTTATTGCTCATGCCTATGCACAGGAATCTAATCAACTGAAGTTTAGCATTAATTTGGCCCTAGGTAAGGGTTAATGGAATTCAAGAGACTGAGGCCACTTGTGGGAACGTAAGGATTCCAGACTGATTCCTTTTTTGACTCTGCCCTCAGTTTCTACCAGTCCTTCTCCTACTGAACAGTATATATTTTATGAAAATCTTGGACCTTTAGGATGCCACCTGTGACATACCTGATGCAACTCTCAAGGCAGCTGGGTGTCCCTGGACTAGACAATAGACAAAGCCTCCCTCTGAGGAATGCATAATTGAGCAAAAACATTCTTGCAGTGACAGGTAACGTCATTCTCATTTTGCATGTGGGATGGAAGGTGTGTCTGTTTGACGTGTGCCTACTGAGCTACACAGTTTTCATGCCTAAAATGGAGCTGGTATCAGAATAACAAATTTGAAAGAGACCTTGGAGGTCTTCTAGTCCAACCCCCTGCTCAGACAGGAAGCCCTACACCACTTCAGACAAATGGTTCTCCAACCTCTTCTTAAAAACTTCCAGTGTTGGAGCATTCATAACTTCTGGAGGCAAGTTGTTCCGCTGATTAATTGTTCTAACTGTCAGGAAATTTCTCCTTAGTTCTAGGTTGCTTCTCTTCTTGATTAGTTTCCTTTCAACCTACCCTCCATGGAGGACCTGTACACTGCACGAGTCAAAAAGAGGGTTGGGAAAATATTTACAGACCCCTCGCATCTTGGACATAAACTGTTTCAACTCCTACCCTCAAAACGATGCTATAGAGCACTGCACACCAGAACAACTAGACACAAGGACAGTTTTTTCCTGAACGCCATCACTAAACAAATAATTCCCTCAACACTGTCAAATTATTCACTAAGTCTGCACTACTATTAATCTCCTCATCATTCCCACCACCCATCTCCTCCCACTTATGACTGTATGACTGTAACTTTGTTGCTTGTATCCTTACGATTTATATTGATATTGTTTGTTTCCTGATTACTTATTTGTACCCTATGACTATCATTAAGTGTTGTACCTTATGATTCTTGACAAATTCAAGAATTCAAAGACAAATTCCTTGTGTGTCCAATCACACTTGGCCAATAAAGAATTCTATTCTATTCTATTCTATTCTATTCTATTCTATTCTATTCTATTCTATTCTATTCTATTCTTTCCACCTATTGCTTCTGGTCCTGCCTTCAGGTATCTTGGAGAATAGGTTGATTCCTTCTTTTTTGTGGCAGCCCTTGAGATATTGGAACACTGTTATCATGTCACCCCTAGTCCTTCTTTCCCTTAAACTAGACATACTCAATTCCAGCAACCGTTCTTTATATGTTTTAGCCTTCAGTCTCCTAACCATCTTTGTTGTTCTTCCCTGCACTCTTTTCTAGAGTCTCAGCATTCTTTTTTACATTGTGATGACCGAAACTGGATGCAGCTGTCCAAAGTGTGGTCTTACCAAGGCCTTATAAAGTGATATTAACCCTTTATCAACCTGCCTTTGACTCACGTTCTAGAAATGGAGAAGCAGATGGTTTTGAAAAGAGCTCCTTGAGAGGGTCAACAAATCGCTATGCGTTTGAGAACGGGATGGTGAGATTGAACCCATTTTGCTGTTTTAGCATGGAGATGCGGAACTAAAATCAAGCACCCAGCAGAGCGATTAAAATTAAGTCATTTTTTTAGGCTCTGCTTCCGTTTCTCCTCTGGCTGAAAATACATCTTATTTCACTTCCTCCACTTGGTGGTAACCCAGCCTTGCTGTGTTTGTGGTTACTAGTTATTTCTGCTCTTTCTGCTGGAAAGGTCTTTCAAGAACATTTGCTTAGAAACTTGGCGTTAAAAGGCGCAAGAGCAGCGTAGTCAAAATAAGAAAAAAGATTAAACCTCTTTTCTAGACAGAGAGAAGCCAAACCGCATATTCATGTTTCTAAGAAGTTTGCTTAACCAGGAAAAGAAAAATGCATTGTAGCAGACGGAGGAACTATCTCAGCTACTTTTCCTTCAAAGCAAAAGAAAATCATCCTAAAACAGACTGCTGACATATATTTAAAAGATGGCCTTGTATTGCTACGCAGTCCAGGAAAAACTTGAAGCTGTGTGTCCTTTTTTCAAAAAAAGAAATGTTGCAAAACAGGCTACTATGTTAGGCGGGAACTTTGCCATCTAAGTCACTTCACTAATTTCTCTCCCGACAAGAAACCAAAATGTTTGACAAGCGATGTTGACAGGAGCTGCAGTGGATCATACCGCTTGCCAAGGATGGTAGAAACAGGAAGGTGTTTGAATGTCATTTTGTTTTCTTTTCTTTTCTTTAAAATATCTTTATTAAATATTTACAGTAAAGTTAACACATAATAATGATTGGAAAACAATATAAGAAGTGAAATGTAGGAACACATAAACACAAGACTAAAACGAAACAACAAACATGACTAACCGAGAGTTAAGCTCACTCTCCAATTAATATTAACTAATATCATCCTAACCAAACATTTCAATACAATCAAGTTCTTTTAACTATCTACAAAACAATGTCATTTTCAAGACTATCAAAAATGCCAAGCAATGATTTCCTGGCGGCCAAATAAATAAATAAATAAATAAAATAGATTTTTCTGTATTTCTTTGTTACCAATGAGTGGATGTCCAGATTTTTGCAACTCGCCTGTGAGAACCTGAGAGATTTATTAATCTTCTTAATTGCATCAGCTGAAAAAGTCATCTGCATTTGCTAATGAACATCAAGAAAATCTCCTTTGCAGGAGCTGACCAGATCCCTTATGGCCAAGTGACCTTGGTAATAATTTTACTGGTCAGCAAAGCAGTAATATTTTTAGGTGATCGGTCCTCATTTGCTGGCCATCAAATGTGAATCGCTTGTCCATCCTTTGTAATGCCTGCTCAGGATATTTACTTAATTTTGCTTTGTTGATAATGAAGTAATTAAAAATTTAAGCTGACCTTGCCTCCAACTGTCTTTAATTAAAGCCTCTCTTATTAAGGGTTGCACAAATATGAATGACCACTAGATGGCAGCAACAGGACAATATTTTTCTGCCATCTACTGGTTGTCTGGATTTCTGAAGCTCAACCATCTATCCTTGGTCCTCAACTTAACAAGCAATTGCTTAACAAACATTGGAAGTTACAACAGGCTTCAAAAAAGCTACTTATGACCCATCAAAGTTATGACTGCCACACACAAATACATCTACAATTGCATAATCTCATTTCAGGGCTTGGCAACCCTCTATATTTATGACCAGCTGTAGTATCCCACGGTCACATGACTGCAATTTGTGAGGGTTTTTTTTTTGCTGGCAATGACTCAATTCACTTAAATCACTTATATATTTGCTGTATGACTATCATAAAAACGGTGGCAACGTCGAGTCTGATAGGGTGGTGCCTCGACTCATGACTCCAGGCTTAATTGTTGTCAGAAGTCAAGGACTACCTGTATTATACTCGCACCATGTTCACGCGTGCTGGGAGAGCTTCAAAGGTGTTTTTAGGTCTTTTTGCAAAAGATCTAAAGTCATGGATCCGTGCCAATAAAATGCCTGTCATTCCTTTTTTCCCCCAACTAATTGTCTTATCCTTAGTTTGAGTTGCAACGTAATGGATAACAGTAACAGAGCTGGAAGGGACCTTGGAGGTGATCTAGTCCAACCCCCTGCTCACGCAGGAGACCTGTACTAAGGAGTCGAACCGCCGATCTTTCTTGATTGACAAGCTCAGCGTCTTAGGCCCTTGAGCCACCTAGTCAGGCTAAAATAAAATAAAATAACAATACACTTTGTAGGTTTATTTTCCAGGTTTTATTGTAAAAACAAACAATCCAAACCAAAACAGTACAGGAGGCAATGCTGGGAGAAACCATCTGCTCAGTTATTGGCTATGCCAACAAGAGAGCATGGCGGGTTTTCTCGTGGAAAAGCAGCACGGAGGGAAACGTTGCAGCGCAATGGGAAAAAAAAGGAGTTCCTGTTTCTTTAAGAAAAAGGACTGCGGTAAATTTCCACTGGCTTGCCTACGTGGCCCGAATTGTTTGCAAGGCAGGCATGCCGCAGAGCATGCCGGGAGAGGCCCAGTTCGGATCCTTTTCCCACTGTTGCCTAGCAACTGCTTTTGGTATGCAGGTTGTGTGCCAGGCTCCCCATGGGAGGGCTTCATCCTGAAGTGGGGTGGGGAGGTGCGAGGGCTGTTTGCGCAAGCAGCACAGAGCCAAAGGCTTCCATGCGCCACTGGGAGGAAAGGTCAGCCGTCCCCAGGCACAGCACTGATCAGAACCCAGTCAAAGGTCACAGGGCAAGCCCACCGCTTTTCCTTTAAACAACAACAACAACAGTGAAATATTAAATAAAATACATTTGAGGGTGGATCTGTTGGCATGAAGTCTGTAGCATCTCTCCAGCCCACTGGGGTTTCTTTCTTTCTTTCTTTCTTTCTTTCTTTCTTTCTTTCTTTCTTTCTTTCTTTCTTTCTCTCTTTCTCTCTCTCTCCCTCCCTTCCTTTCTCTCTCTCTCTCTTTCTTTCCTTTCTCTCTCCCTTTTTTTCTTTTCTCTCCCTTTCTTTTCTCTCCCTTTCTTTCTTTCCTTCCCTTGTCTCTTTCCTTCCTTCCTTCCTTCCTTCCTTCCTTCCTTCTCTTTCTCTCTCTCTTTCTTTCCTTCCTTCCTTTCTCTTTCCCTTTCTCTCTTTCTTTCTTTTCTCTCTCTTTCTTTCCTTCCTCTTCCTTTCTCTCTCTCTCTTTCTCTCTTTCTTTTCTCTCTCATTCTTTCTTTCCTTTCTCTCTCTCTCTTTTTTCTTTTCCCTCTCTTTCTTTCTTTTCTCTCTCTCTCTTTCCTTCCTTCCTTTCCTTTCTCTCTCTTGATCTCTTTCTTTTCTCTGTCTCTCACTTTCCTTCCTTCCTTCCTTTTCCTCTCTTTCTCTCTCTCTCTCTTTCTTTCCTTTCTCTCTCTCTTTTTTCTTTTCTCTCCCTTTCTTTTCTCTCTGTTTCTTTCTTTCCTTCCTTTGTCTCTTTCTTTCCTTCCTTCCTTCTCTTTCTCTCTCTCTTTCTTTCCTTCCTTCCTTTCTCTCTCCCTTTCTCTTTCTTTCTTTTCTCTTTCTTTCCTTCCTCTTCCTTTCTCTCTCTCTCTTTCTCTCTTTCTTTTCTCTCTCATTCTTTCTTTCCTTTTTCTCTCTCTTTTTTCTTTTCCCTCTCTTTCTTTCTTTTCCCTCTCTTTCTTTCTTTTCTCTCTCTTTCTTTCCTTCCTTTCTTTCCTTTCTCTCTCTTGATCTCTTTTTTCCTCCCTTTCTTTTCTCTCTCTCTCACTTTCCTTCCTTCCTTCCTTTCCCTCTCTTTCTCTCTCTTTCTTTCCTTTCTTTTCTCTCTCTTTCTTTCTTTTCTCTCTCTCTCTTTCTTTCCTTTCTTTCTTTCTTTTCCTTTCTTTCTTTCTTGCAAACCCAAGGCTTGCAATACTATCTTTATTCGATGCATTCCCACTGGACCATTGATGGGGGGTTGTAACACATTTTCCCTTCCCTTTTCTTTTGTATCTCTGCAAAGCATTTCACAAGAGAGAGAGAGGCGGCTGCAGATATGGTTCTTTCCTTCCTCCACGCTTGTCTATGCGGGACGTGGATGAATGTAAAAATTCTTGTCTTCATGGCTCTGTATGACGTGGTCAGCATTTCACTGGGGTGAGGCTTTTCTGGAGAAATTAGAATGTGTCTGTTGTAATAAAGACAGTACAGTGTTGAAGTTTTGGAAGTCCCCCTCCCCCAACACACACAAACATTCACAAACACACCTCTTCGTTTACTTAGCGGGTCCAGGGTTTGTGATCTTTTTCACAGGCCATGCTCTGCATTCTCAAGGAGCTTTACATTTAAAAATAGGAACAAAGATGTAAACAGGAAGAATGTGATTATGACAGAGTCTTGTGACTTGGCCGAGGAACAAAGTTTCAGAAGCGTTTTCAGATTAACTCTGATCTCGTTAAAAAGGTCCCCACCCCCCCACCCCCACCCGTTGAAGCAAGTCTGCATCGTGAGTTTGGGCCTTGGAAGATGAGAACAGTGAGAAAAATCAGCCAGTGCAACAGCTTTGCCTTCAGAAGTTGTGGGGGTTTTTTTGTTTTGTTTTTTAATTTGATTTATATGCCGCCCTTCTCCGGAGACTCAGGGCGGCTAACAATGTGCTCAGCAATAGCCTTCATCCTTTTGTATATTTATACAAAGTCAGCTTATTGCCCCCACAAACTGGGTCCTCAATTTACCTACCTTAGAAAGGATGGAAGGCTGAGTCAACCTTGAGCCTGGTGAGATTCGAATCTGCAGTAATTGCAGGCAGCTGTGTTAATAACAGGGTGCTCTAAACCAGTGTACTACCAAGGCTCTGGTTGCTCCATCACTGGAGGCTTTTAAGAAGAGACTGGACAGCCACTTGTCTGGAATGGCATAGGGTCTCTTGATCGAGGCCCTATACCAGGGATGTCAAACTCAAGGCCCGGGGGCCGGATCTGGCCCACCCTGGAAACAGTGAAGGATCGGCCCGCAGTGCCTCTGCCAGTGAAAATAGAGCTCGGGAGGGCTGCACCAGGGGTGAAATCCAGCAGGTTCTGACAGGTTCTAGAGAACCGGTAGCAGAAATTTTGAGCAGTTCAGAGAACTGGTAACGGAGAGCCGGCAAATACCACCTCTGGCTGGCCCCAGACTGGGGTGGGAATGGAGATTTTTCAATATCCTTCCCCCAGGAGTGGGGAGGGAATGGGGATTTTGCAGTATCCTTCCCCTGCAGTGGAGTTGGAATGGAGGTTTTACAGTATCCTTCATCTGCCACACCCACCAAGCCACGCCCACCAAGCCATACAACGCCCACCAAGCCACGCTCCCAGAACTGGTAGTAAAAAAAAATTGGATTTCACCACTGGGCTGCACCAGTAGTGGGTTGCCCCTGGTTCGGACTGGTTTGCAAGAACTGGTAATAAAACCGTCGGGAGGCTCCACCCACTGACCCCGATGTCATCGGGACACTTCTGCACATGCATGCGGGAGCAAAGTGAGCGCACGCACGCGGCCCCATTGCAAACTGGTAGTAAAGGTAAGTAGAACCTACCCCTGGGCTGCACACAGCTCCGTTTTTGCTGGCAGAGGGTTGCAGGAGGCCATTGCAGCCGAAACAAAGCTTGGAAGCTCGTTTTCGCTAGCAGAGCGCTTGGGCTGCCACAGGCGTCCCCGACACGAGTGGTGTCGAGCTGGCCATGCCCACCTTGGCCCTACAAGGTCAAATACAACCCTGATGCCGCCCTCAATGAAATCGAGTTTGACACCCCTGCCCCATACCATTCCAGACAAAAACTAGACTTGGGCTAGAAGACTTCCAACTCTGTTATGCTGCTAAGGTGAACCCCGCCCATCTTTGCAATCTCTGACTACAAACCAACAACTTTCATCCCGCACAGGATGGGCCTGTCATGCATGTCTCCAAGGTGGTTTTCACATCTTGGGAGGGGAAGGAAATGACACTCATTGTCAAGTCCTGCCTTGAAACTCCGAGCTGCATGTCTCAGAAACATCTTCTCTTATGGTAGCACATCCATCCTAAGGCTCTTCCATAAAAGGAGCAGAACATGCACCATTCCTCAGATGACGGTGTCATCAAGACTTTGGGGTTGCAAGATTTCCAGGAATTTGCTCATGCTAGATCTTCGTTGCTGATGCAACAAGCTTCTTATTTCTAGCACTGAGTGTCTCTACAGAAGCAGTGATCTCTTGCTAGCTATGTCTCTTGCCTCTCTCTCTCTCCCTATAGAGATGGATTCTCGTTGTTTCCTACTCAAACACATGTTGTTTTTTTCTCTGTCTTTCCTGGTGAGCTCTTCATTCTTCTCATAGCTGGCCTCACTTGTGACACTGTCATGAATTCTCCATTCCAGACAACATACAGTGGGATAAAACACCTCCATGAATTGGCCATTCTCCTGGACATGATCAAATATATCCCACTGAGCTGCATAATTGGAATGAGAATTGGGTATGTCTAGTTTAGTGAAGAGAAGGACTAGGAGAGACATGATAGCAGACTTCCGATATCTCAGGGGCTGCCACAAAGAAGAGGGAGTCAAGCTATTCCCCAAAGCACCTGAGAGCAGGAGAAGAAGCAATGGGTGGAAACTAATCAAGGAGAGAAGCAACTTAGAACTAAGGAGAAATTTCCTGACAGTGAGAACAATTAACGAGTGGAACAACTTGCCTCCAGAGTCCAGACAGAGGTTGTGAATGCTCCAACACTGGAGGTTTTCAAGAAGAGATTGGACAACCATTTGTCTGAAATGTTATAGGGCAGGGATGGCTAACATTTTTGCCGTCGCATGCCAAAAGCAGGAGGGAGCACAGGGGGTCGAGCACCCATAATTCAATGTGCCCCATCCCCCATGCATGCACGCGCAAACCCCCCCCCCCCCTCGGTGCTCCCCCTACTTTTGGCATGCGATGGCACAGTGATGGAACAGGTAGACCAGGTTTTTTGCCCTCCCCAGGCTCCAGAGGCTTTCTAGGAGCCTGGGGAGGGCGAAAATGGCCTTCCCTTACACACACACCCCCGGAGGCCAGAAATGGCCCGTTTCCTGATTTCTGGTGGGCCCAAAAGGCCCAAAAATCAGCTGGCTGGTGTACGCATTCACGCTGGAGTTGAGCTAGGGCAATGCTCACGTGTCCACAGATATGGCTCCATAGTTATCACGCCATCACGGTTATAGGGTTTCCTGCTTAACTAGGGGGTGGATTAGAAGACCTCCAATGTCTCTTCCAACTCTCTTAATCTGTTATTAGCTCTGTCTATGACACTGCAGGTTGCAGGTGGTGGGCCCTGAGGGCATAATCCTTTCATTTCCCCCCCCCCCATATATTCCCTACACAAAGAAAGCTAGCTGTCAAAATAACTTTTACCAGATATCTACTGCGCAGTTTGTTATTGCGAAAGAAGTTGCACACGTGAATTTTCCCCATTTCCTCAGATAGTCTGTTCCTTATCAAACCTAAGTCTCTGGGCAAAATTAAACACAGCTGATGTTTGAATCAATACTCAAAAAAAACGACAACAGATGACTTTTTCCACTTGAAAATTGGATTAGAAAATCTGGACTTTTCTGGCTAAAGTAGCAAGTTTATTGCTGTCGTTTTGGAAAGAGAAACAACTCATGCAAGTTTTATGAAGGTGCCCTGAATAGCCCATCCAGTGAAGGCAGAATCGGATATCTCTGCTTAGAAAATGTTTCCAACTCTTACTTAGCTTGATATTAATAGCTCTGGTTGCATTCAGGCCTTATTAGTCTTAAAGGAGAACTCTTTTGCTGTATACCAGTCAAACTTGTCAAACTGGATTAGGAGCCAAATAAAGCTACTGGGAAGATACTCAACCCACAAATTAAATCGGCTGACATAACTCTGCCTTGGGTGAGTTCTTCCTAAAGCTTACTCTGTAAAATAGAGTCTGCTTTGGAAGTTGGATGTAAGAGCTGCGGAATAAACTATACAAAAGATTGTAACTAGCACTGGTATCAGTTTTTTGTTTTTTTTTAGTTTATACTAGGGGTGAAATCTACTTACCTTCCCTACTGGTTCAAAAGTGCGTGCGCACACCATCTTTATGTCTGATTTTGGACCTTCTGTGAATGCGCAAAGCCTTTTGCGCATGTGCAGAGGTTCAAAAATGGGCTACTTCCTGGTTAAAACCAGGAAGTAACGATGTCTGGGCAGATAGGCGGAGCCTCGTCCTGCCGCCGCTCCTGCCGCTGCTACCGATTCGCTGAACCATGCACCATCGCCGCTACCAGTTCGCCTGAACTGGAGCGAACCGGGAGCATTTCACCCAGCAGTGAAATGCTCCCCGTTTGGACCGGATCACCTGATCCAGTAGCGATGGCAGTGGGTGGTTCGGCCAAAGAGGTTGTAGAAAAAAAAATGCCTTTAAAAGCCTCTGATGATCCCAGCTGAGTTGCCTGATCGTCAGAGGCTTTTAAAAGCATTTTTTTCCTGCAAACTCTTAAGGTTGTGGAAAAAATGCTTTTAAAAGTAAAAAAAAAAAAAAAAGTTGGCCATGCCCACCAAGTCACATTACCCCCCACCACCACCAAGCCATGCCCACAGAACTGGTAGTAACAAATTTTACATTTCACCATTGATTTCACCCCTGGTTTATACCAGTGGTGAAATCTAAAATTTGTTACTACCGGTTCTGTGGGCATGGCTTGGTGGTGGTGGGGTAATGTGACTGGGTGGGCGTGGCCAATTTTTTATATATATAATAAACCTAGCAGTTTGAAAGCACGTAAAAAATGCAAGTAGAAAAATAGGGACCACTTTGGTGGGAAGGTAACTGCGTTCCGTGAGCCTTTGGCATTGAGTCATGCCGGCCAGATGACCATGGAGACGTCTTCGGACAGCGCTGGCTCTTCGGCTTTGAAACGGAGATGAGCACTGCCCTCTAGAGTCGGGAACGACTAGCACATATGTGCGAGGGGAACCTTTACCTTTACCTTTATTTCCTATTCAGTTTATGATTTTTAATTGTGGGGGTTTTTTTTTCCATTTTGCAAAAATCATGCCACTGAAGATCAACATGTTTAGAAGAATTCTAATGCTTCGACAAGAATGGGCCTAAGTGAGAAATAAACATAGGACTGACTTTGTAGACAGGGATCAGCTGTGGAAATTTGTGGGCTGCCACAGAGAAGAAGGGGGTGGGTCAGTCAACCTATTTTCCAAAGCACCTGAAGGCGGGACAAGAAGCAATGGATGAAAACTGTTAGATAGGCGCAGGGAAAAGAATATGCAAGCAGCAAGTGGTCCGTTCAGCACTTTATTTAGGAGAATCAGAACAACCGACTGTGCTGCCGGGCTCGCCTTATAAAGGGAGTCGGTAGGCAGGCCGGCCAATGACAGATCTTCAAATCTCCCGCCGGTAGACTAACCAATCCGGCGGGGATGCCCATATAAGGACATAACAAAAACTAACGAAGGAGAGAAGCAACCTAGAATTTAAGGAGAAATGTCCTGACGGGGAGAACAATGAACCAGTGGAACAGCTTGCCTCTTAGAAGTTGTGGATTCTCCATCACTGCAGGTTTTTAAGAAGAGATTGGACAACCTTTTGCTCGACATGGGATAGGGTTTCCTGCTTGAGCAGGGGGTTGAACTAGAACAGGGGTCAGCAACCCGTGGCTCTGGAGCCGCATGTGGCTCTTTCATCCCTCTGCTGCGGCTCCCTGTCGCTCAAAATATGCATCACAGCTGCCAATGTGCGACATCCATTGATGTGCAATTTATTAAGCTTTTTGATTGGCCCAGTAGGCTAACCATGGATAAATCCAAGAAAAGAAAAATATCAGAAGAAAACAGAACGTTTAATTCAACTACATATGCTAGATTTGTAGCCACTCAGGAAATAGTCAGGTACAGGAAGAGTTTTGTGGCTCCCGGTATTTTCTTTTCTGTGGGAAACGGATCCAAGTGGCTCTCTGAGTGTTTAAGATTGCCGACCCCTGGACTAGAAGACCTCTAAGGACCCTTCCCAACTATGTTTATTCTGTAGCGCCCTGATCTGTGTGAACTGATGCAAATCCAACGACCACCAAGCTTTCTCCTCTGCTGCGTGCTGAACCTGCCAAGGTCTTTCCATTTCATATGAAAGGCTGTGCTTGTCAGCCTGTAACCGGCATGTGGGCCCTGCCCATCCATCCTTGGAAGGTGTGGTGTGAGGAATTGTGCTGTTTTCCAAGCTTTCATTGGCTGGGCCTCCTGAGGGAAGCACACAGACTATATTTAGTGCTCGCAGATGTGGGAGGAAGCTGAAACAACAAGCCTCTTGTCCTTCTGGTTTTCCTTGCTGCTAAATTCCCCCACCTAGAACTGCTGAGGTTTTTCTGCCCTCAGAAAAGCAACCAACACGAGGAAGAGAATTTGATTTTGCAGTTCGAGACAAATTTAATTCCCCCCCATCCCCCTCACTCTCAGAAATGGATATGAGTGCATGTCCCCACTTCTACCAACAGTGATCGGTCTTAAGGACAGGACAAACTGCCTTAGTTGCTTTGTAAGAAAATTAATGTTAGAATATCCAAGAGGTCCTATTTTGTGCGTATAAATCCAGCCTTTATGCCTAGTTCGGACTCTCAAAAAGAGATAAATATTTTTAACAGATTTAAAGTTTAGAGCACAAATATACTGTAGGCAGAGGCTCAATACAGGAACTGTTGTTATATGTCCAATGGACTTTGATATGCAGTATTTATGTTTTTAGTATTTATAAGGAAGGCTGAGCACCAAAGAATTGAGGCCTTTTTTTAAAAAAAAATTGATTTATATGCCGCCTTTCTCCGGAGACTCAGGGCGGCTTACAATGTGTTAAGCAATAGCCTTCATCCTTTTGTATATTTATACAAAGTCAGCTTATTGCCCCCACAATTTGGGTCCTCAATTTACCTACCTTAGAAAGGTACCTTTTTTAAAAAAAAAATATTTTTATATGCTGCCCTTCTCCAGAGACTCAGGGCGTCTTACAATGCGTTAAGCAATAGCCTTCATACTTTTTGTATATTTTTATACAAAGTCAGCTTATTGCCCTCACAAACCGGGTCCTCATTTTACCCACCATAGAAAGGATGGAAGGCTGAGTCAACCTTGAGCCTGGTGAGAATTGAACTTGCAGTAATTGCAGGCAGCTGGATGTTAAATGCTGCCTTAGTAGGAGGCATTAGCCTCCTATGCCACTCAGGCTCCTTTGAACTCTGGTGCTGGAAAAGACTCCTGCGAGTCCCTTGGACTGCAACCGGTCAGTCCTAGAGGAGATCAACCCTGACTGCTTTTTAGAAGGCCAGATCCTGAGGATGAAACTCAAATGCTTTGGCCACCTAATGAGAAGGAAGGACTCTCTGGAGAAGAGCCTAACGCTGGAAATGATTGAGGGCAAAAGAAGAAGGGGACGGCAGAGAATGAGGTGGCTGGATGGAGTCACTGAAGCAGTCGGTGTGAGCTTAAATGGTCTCCGGGGGATAGTAGAAGACAGGAAGGCCTGGAGAAACGTTATCCATGGGGTCGCAATGAATCAGACACGACTTCGCAACTAACAACAACAATTATTTATGTATGGCAAGCTGGCTCTTTTTCTTTTTCCTCAAGTTTTTATTTTTTATTTTTTTACAAACCTATCAATGTGTGAACAGTGTGGCACTTGAGTGCCTTACATTTTAGTACAAATAAAATAATATTCTTCATATTTACTACAATTGACAATCTTATGTAGTCTTGATCAGTGGTGGGTTGCTACCGTTTCACCCCAGATCGGGCAAACCGGTAGCGGTGGTGGTGGGAGGCTCCGCCCACCCGCCCAGATGCTTCTGTGCATGCCCGCACTCGCCCACAAGCGAACCGGTAGCGACAGCTTTTGAAACCTGCCCCTGGTTTTGATAATAGTACACATATTTTGTTGAATAATAATCTTACATTATTTGATTATTCAATATTTCAATGTGTTATTTTTATGCCAATCACCATATTCTAAATGTCACTCCTTTTACTACAAACAAAATATCAATAATCATATTTGTTGTATTTAACAGACTTATATAGTTCTAATAATAATACACATATTTACGTTAAATTATAATCTTCCATTGTTTAGTTATTCAATATTTCAGTATGTTATTTTTATGCCAATCACCAGGTTGTTCAAACATTCTCAATATTACCATCGTTCAAATTCTAATTTCCCTTGTTATTACTACTTCACCCAGGCGTGGGCTTCAAAAATTTTAGCAAGGGGTTCTCTGCTCGTTTGCTGGGTGGGCATGGCCATGGAGGCCTAGCTTGGTTGGCCTCCTGCACCACGGTGGGAAGGGGCATTTTTGCCCTCCTCGGACTCTGGAGGCTTTCCTTGAGCCTCCGGGAGGGCGAAAACGGCCTCCCCAGGCTCCAGAGGTCCTCTGGAGGCTGGAAACAGGCCCGTTTCTGGCCTTCATGAACTTCCGGTAGGCCCATTTTTTGCCCTCCCCAAGGCTCTACATGCACCCTGTACTTAACTGCATCCAAAATGGGCTGCATAGGGACTCCTGGGAGGGGAGGGGAGGGGTGGGTAGGGCCAGCCAGGAGTGGGATTTAGAGGTTCTCCAAACTGCACAGAATCTTAGCTAGAGGTTCTCCCGAACCCCTGCAAACCCCTAGCAACCCACCTCTGATTTACTTTATTATATAAAAATATGTATTCCACTAACCTCCCTCTCTCTAATTTCCATCTGGCTGTTTCCAGAAGGAAGGAAAGACAGTAGTATAATTATCATTCAAGGTGTAGAAAGTCTGAACATCAGGAAGTGCCTGATCCCACATTATGTATAAGATAACAAGGCTGGGCTGTTTTTTCCACTGATCTCATCCTGATCTGATCATGTGTCCTTGATGCAAGGATAAGGTGACCAGACGTCCCGCTTTTGGCGGGACAGTCCCGCTTTTGAGCAATTTGTCCCGCGTCCCGCGGCATTTTAAAAAAGTCCCGATTTTTCATTCTGCCTCCTGAATCCCCGCTGATGGCTAGAGGGAAAAAAAACTCTTTAAACTCTTGCCGCGGGGCTTCAAAGGGCCGACCTACAGCTGATCAGTGTTAAAAAAAAAAAGAATAGACCCATGCCTGCAAAAATAGAAAAAACAGCCCCTGTTAACAGCTTCCGCTAGGTTAATTAGCTGCAAAAAGCTGCAAAAAGTTCCTGGAGCAGATTTCCCCCCCCCTAGCTATACTGAAAACAAAGGCGAAAGCGAAACTAAACCTGCAACATGACAAAATGAGGCAGAGAGAGATTTCTTTCTTTTTCTTTTTCTTTTTCCTCACCAAAAAAGGTAGGTACAAAACTGCAAACAATGGGAAATTTTGGGCAAAAGAGGAGAGTTCAAGATTTTAAAACACAAAAGAAAAAAAGCTCTATTTAACTAGGGAATTGTAATAATTGAGATGCTATTAATAATTGTATATTGTGTTGAAAGCAGAAATGGTTAAGTTGTGGTTTGGAGGAATATATGGGGGAAATTATTTGGTTTATTATTATTGGTAAATATAATTAATTGATTTGTAAGAAATTGGATTGCATGGAAATAATTGGAATATTCATGTTCATATTGATTAATATACAAAAAAGATAGTTATATAACTAATTGATTTATATTAAAATGTTGAATTTGTATTAAACAACTGTATTACATAATTACATAATTAACCAATGTGAGGATGGATATAAAAATAGATGACAATGGGAAGGGGTATAATATAGAATAGAAGGGAAAAATTGAATTTGATTAAGATTAAAGATGAGGATGAAGGGTAATATTGTTTTTTTAAAAAAATAGATGAGGAATAAATATGGCAAAAAGGAAATATAGAAATTGTAAATTTAATTGAAATGACTAAACGCTGTTTAAATTTGTGAACCAGCCAAATATTCTGTTCAAAGAAAATACATTGCATGTTTGTATGTGTGTTTCTAATTATTGCTATTTATTCATATTTGTTCTCTTTTATTCTTTAAAGTTTAACAATTCATTCTTAATCTTAATATCTTTATATTTGCTTGGGGTTGGCTTTCTTCCCTTTCACCTTTTTTATTGTACAGCAATCTTTCTCCTCAAACCTACCACCACTCTCTTTTCTTTCCTTCTTACTTTCTCTTCCCCCCACCCTCTTTTTCTCCTCCCTACTTCCTCTTCCTTTCTCCTTCTCCTCCTCTCTTCCTCCCTCTCTTACCCTCACTCCTACTCTAATTTCCATTCCTTCATCCCTCTCTATTGCTGTATCCTTTAATGCATATGGACTACTCAGAGGGCTGAAAAAGTTATTTTTGACTGGTCCTCACACTTTTGACCAGTCCTCGAACTTACGACTGTCCTCACATTTTACATTTTTGCCCTATCTTGTCATCATGGTGAAGAGAAGCAGTTGTGAAATGAGTGACATGGTTGTTAAGAATGCTGCATGGGCATAAATATGAGGATGGTCATAAGTGTGAGGACCAGTCAAAAGTGCGAGGACCTGTCAGAAATGACTTTTTTCAGCCCTCTGGTTAGTCCTTTTGTGCATATGGACTACTCAGAGGGCTGAAAAAGTTATTTTTGACTGGTCCTCACACTTTTGACCAGTCCTCGAACTTACGACTGTCCTCACATTTTACGTTTTTGCCCTATGTTGTCACCATGGTGAAGAGAAGCAGTTGTGAAATGAGTGACATGGTTGTTAAGAATACTGCACGGGCATAAATGTGAGGATGGTCATAAGTGTGAGGACCAGTCAAAAGTGTGAGGACCTGTCAGAAATGACTTTTCAGCCCTCTGAGTAGTCCCTATACACATAGCCATGGCCACCCGGTCACATGACCAGCTAGCCACGCCCACCCAGTCACATGGCCTCCAAGCCACGCCCACACAATAAGTCATGCCCACAATGGTGTCCTTCTTACCAATGTTAAAATCTGTTCACCTTACCCTATACGCATAGCCATGGCCACCCGGTCACATGACCAGCTAGCCACACCCACCCAGTCACATGACCAGCTAGCCACGCCCACCCAGTCACATGACCAGCTAGCCATGCCCACAAAATAAGCCACGCCCACAATGTCCCTCTTTACCAATGTTAAAATCTGGTCACCTTATGCAAGGAACATATCACAAATCTCGGGTTCCTCCAAGAGTGTCCATTGTGGTGTTTGCTGGTGTTGTGGTTGCTGCTGTGTCCAGTCATTTTGTGGGCATAAAGCAGTGGTGGGTTTCAAAAAATTTTTACTACCGGTTCTGTGGGTGTGGCTTGGTGGGCGTAGCATGGCTTGGTGGGCTGGCAGGGGAAGGATACTGTAAAATCTCCATTCCTCCCCAATCCAGGGGAAGGATATTGCAAAATCCCCATTTCCTCCCCAATCCAGGGGAAGGATACTGCAAAATCCCCATTCCCTCCCCAATCCAGGGGAAGGATACTGCAAAATCCCTATTCCCTCCCCAATCCAAGGGAAGGATACTGCAAAATATTCCTCCCGATCAGCTGGGATTTGGGAGGCAGAGAATAGATGGGGGCGGGGCCAGTCAGATTTTTTTACTACCGGGTCTCCGAACTACTCAAAATTTCCGCTACCGGTTCTCCAGAACTGGTCAGAACCTGCTGAAACCCACCTCTGGCATAAAGTACATGAAATGCCTCCCAGCGCAGAAGGTCACATACTTAATGGAAAGTGGAAGGATACATGGATAATAAAAGAATGAGCCAGTTTGATCTAGTGGTCGAGGCACCAGACTAGAAAGCGGGAGACTGTCAGTTCTAGTTTTGCCTTAGCCATGAAAGCCAACTGCATGACCTTGGGCCAGTCACTGTGTGTCAGCCCAACTTGCCCTACAATGCTGTTGTTGTGGGGGAAATGGGAGGAGGGAGGAGTATTAGAGATGTTTGCTGCTTTGAGTAATTTGTAAAAATAATAATAATAAAGGTGGGAAAGAAACAAACAAACAAACAAGAAATCCTTGGAAGCATATTTAAAGACCATTAGTGCAGTTGTCTATTCATACAAATAAATATAGCTAAAGTTAAAGGTTTCCCCCGCACTTATGTGCTAGTCATTCCCGATTCTAGGTGGCAGTGCTCGCCTCCGTTTCAAAGCCGAAGAGCCAGCACTGTCTGAAGACGTCTCTGTGGTCATGTGGCGGGCATGACTAAACGCCAAATGTGCACGGAACACTGTTACCTTCCCACCAAAGGTGGTCCCTATTTTTCTACTTGCATTTTTTACGTGCTTTCGAACTGCTAGGTTGGCAGAAGCTGGGACAAGTAACGGGAGCTCACCCCGTTACGCGGCACTAGAGATTCAAACCGCTGAACTGCCGACCTTTCGATTGACAGAACTAGTAACCAGTATGCAAAAGCATTGTGGGTTTTGTTTTGTTTTTTGTCAGTTCCAAATTCCAAAGGGGGTCCCTATTTTTCTACTTGCATTTTTTACGTGCTTTCCAACTGCTAGGTTGACAGAAGCTGGGACAAGTAACCTCACCCTGTTACCTGGGGACCTCATCCCGTTACACGGCACTAGGAATTCGAACCGCTGAAATGCCGACCTTTCGATCAATAAGCTCAGTGTCTTACCCACTGAGCCATCGCGTCCCCAGTTCAAATAAATATAGTGGTAGACAATTTGTGTTTGAGGCATGAGGGAAGACCTGATTTACTTCAGCAGATGCTTAACAGCGTTTGGTGTTTTTTTAAAAGATTCCTGTGTCTTTCTGAGGAGATAGAGGGGAAAATGAACAAATACAGCATCTCACTTGGTGCTATCCACCAATTGCAGTTATTTATGGATCATTGTTATGAAAAGGGTTGGCAAGCTGCATCCCCATTCATTTTAACATAGATGAAAGCAAACCTTCGGATATAGGGGAAAGCTTTTGAGTTGTCCTCCTCCTCTCAGTTGGGAAAGTAAGCTTTAAAAGTCTGTGGTCTCTTCTTGCAGGGTTAAGGTAGACTGTTTGCAATGGGGCAAGCTGGCTGCTGGCACTGGTTGTGCATGGTATGTATTCCAGATATATATTTCAAGACCATCAGATCACGCCAGAAGCCATCAGTTTGTACAGCAGGTGGTCTAGCCCCCAGAATATAGGTTGGGTTTCAACATCTAGGGCTGTGGCCAAGAATGAACAGATGGCGCTGAATCAGACAGAGGTTAGCAGTTACTACTCTCAAAATAATCCCAGGATGCCTTTTGTGTAAAACTCAGATAGAACATAAAATAATAAGGTCGAGAAAGACCTTAAAGTTCTTCTAGTCCAAGCCTCTGCTCAAGCAGGAGATCCTATACCAGTGATCAGGGGTGGGTTCTAAATTGTTTTACTACTGGTTCTGTGGGCGTGGCTTATTTTGTGGGTGTGGCTTGGAGGTGACGTGACTAGGTGGGTGTGGCTAGCTGGTCAGTCATTTCTGGAAGGTCCTCACACTTACGACCAGTCCTCGCACTTACGACCCGACTTATTTGTTTGCTTTTAACGCTGGTCAGCTGTAGGACGGCCCTTTGAAGCCCGCCGGCAAGAGTTTAAACAGTTTTTTTCCCCTCTAGTCATCAGCTGGGACTCAGGAGGCAGCAATAGATTGGGGGTGGGACCAAATAAAAGGTAAGATTAACGTGGGGGGGTTGGGGGGGAAGGTGGGAGGGGAGAACCGATTCAGTGACATCATATCGCCACCACTACCGGCTCGGCCGAACCGAACCGGGAGGAACCCACCACTGCCAGTGATGGTGAACCTTTTCCAAACCGAGTGCCCAAAGCGCAAACTTGGACCTGAACCCCTAAAATGCAAAGTACGTGCGGGCCTGCACATGCGCCCTGCCCTGTGCATGGCCCCCTGCATGCACCCCATCCCCCGTGCATGTGCATGAGCCCCCCACTCATGCATGTGCTGCACCCCTGCACGCACCACACATCCTGCGCATGCACGGCTGAGACTTGAAGACCAGCTGGCCGGTGGGAGGCATGTGCCCATGCACAGCAGGGCTGATCTGGCTGACGGCTCGCATGCCATCACGGTCATATACCATCCTGGACAAATGGCTGTCCAGTCTCTTCTTGAAAACCTCCAGTGATGGGATACCCATAACCAGGGGTGGGTTCTATTTACCTTTACTACTGGTTCGTAATGGGGCTGTGCACATGCGTGTGCTTTGCCCAGACATGTGCGCACTTCTGCACATGCGCAGAAGCTTCCTGATGATGTCGGGGTCAGTAGGCGGAGCCTCCCACTGGTTTTACTACCGGTTCTATAGAACCGGTCCAAACCAGGGGCAACCCACCACTGCCCACAACTTCTAGAGGCGAGCTGATCCACTGATTAATTGTTCTGTTAGAAAATTTCTCCTTATTTCTAGGTTGGATCTCTCTTTAATGATCTTCCACCCATTACTTCTTGTCTTGCCCTCGGGTGCTTTGGAGAATAGATGAAGCCCCTCTTCTCTGTGACAGCCCCTCACGTTACTGGAAGACAGCTAGTATGTTCCTTTGACTTTTTTTTATTTTTATTTTTATTTTATTTTTTTTAATTTGATTTATATGCCGCCCTTCTCCGGAGACTCAGGGCGGCTTACAATGTGTTAAGCAATAGCCTTCATCCTTTTGTATATTTATACAAAGTCAGCTTATTGCCCCCACAAACTGGGTCCTCATTTCACCTACCTTAGAAAGGATGGAAGGCTGAGTCAACCTTGAGCCTTGGAGAGATTCGAACCAGCAGTAATTGCAGGCAGCTGTGTTAACAACAGGGTGCATTAAACCACTGTACCATCAAGGCTCAAGACTTGATGAAGACAGCTCTATTTTCATTTTCATTTAGACACCGAGAAGCTCTGAGCCAGGTTTACATGTTCGTACATCTACAGATCATGCAGAGAACAGTGAGCCAATAGGGATGAGCTGTTTCTAGCCAACAGCTAAGCCGAGAAAATTCTCAGCTATTTAATTTCCTACTTGCCTCACTCCATCCCTTAGATAGGTGCGTTAGCACCTATCTGTTCTTCCTCTTTGCAAAAAATAAAGGTGAATATATTTCTGTGCTCATTTTTATTTTATTTATTTTATTTATTTAATTAAATTTCTATACCGCCCTTCTCCAATATAGGACTCAGGGCGGTGCACAGCCAGAGTAAAAACAGAGCATACAAAATTTAAAAAACAATATTAAAATAATTTAAATATTTTGGCCATAAATTAAAACAACCCAATTTAAAACAATTTAAAATTTAAGTCAAGCCAGCCCAGCTAGTTGAAATAAATAAGTTTTCAGGGCCCGACAAAAAATCCGGAGGTCTGTTATTGTACGTAACTCTGGGGGAAGGTTGTTCCAGAGGGTGGGCGTCGTCACAGAGAAGGCTCTCCCCCTGGGGGTCGCCAGCCGACATTGTCTGGCGGATGGCACCCTGAGGAGGCCCACTCTGTGCGAGCGTACTGGCCGGTGGGAGGCTATTGGTGGCAGAAGGCGGTCTCGTAAGTACCCCGGCCCTAAGCCATGGAGCGCTTTAAAGGTGGTCACCAACACCTTGAAGCGCACCCGGAAGACCACCGGGAGCCAGTGCAGCTCGCGCAGGAGAGGTGCCACATGGGAGTGCCTCGTCGCCCCCATAATCCCCTGCGCGGCCGCGTTCTGGACCAGCTGGAGCCTCCGGGTGCACCCCAGGGGGAGCCCCATGTAGAGAGCGTTGCAGTAGTCCAGGCGGGAAGTGACTAGTGCCTGAGTGACTGTGCGTAGAGAGTCCCGATCTAGAAAGGGACGCAACTGGCGTACCAGGCGAACCTGATAAAAAGCCCCCCTGGCCACGGCTGTCAAATGGTCTTCTAAAGACAGCCGTGCGTCCAGGAGGACGCCCAAGTTACGAGCCCTCTCCATGGGGGCGAGTAATTCGCCCCCGATAGCCAGCGATGGCGTCAGCTGGCTATATCGGGACGCTGAAAGCCACAGCCACTCGGTCTTGGAGGGGTTGAGTCGGAGCCTGTTTCTCCCCATCCAGGCCCGCACAGCCTCCAGGCACTGGGACATCACTTCAAGGGCATCGTTGGGGTGGCCTGGGGTGGAGATGTACGGCTGGGTGTCATCAGCGTTTTTGTCTTTGTCGCTTTTAAAATTCCAAATGCTGGAATGCCACCAGTTCTTTGCCTGACCCTGTCAGCATGGTCTACTATGCGATCCTAGGAGCTGAGAGATAAATGTTTTTTGAAGTAGCATTTACTATTTTGGGGTGACATTCCCCATTCATGGCACCAAGTCACGTGCATTGCTCACTACTGCAAGATCCTAATTACATCATATGATTATCAGGGGATTTATCTCACATGAGGACCAGGTTTGCATCTTTGTCTGGAAGATTCCTTAGTTAGCACTAACTGGAATTTGGAACTGACAAAAAACAAAACAAAACCCACAATGCTTTTGCATACTGGTTACTACTTCTGTCAATCAAAAGGTCAGCAGTTCAGCGGTTCGAATCCCTAGTGCCACGTAACGGGGTGAGCTCTTGTGACTTGTCCCAGCTTCTGCCAACCTAGCAGTTCGAAAGCATGTAAAAAATGCAAGCAGAAAAAATAGGGACTACCTCTGGTGGGAAGGTAACAGCGTTCTGTGCACCTTTGGTGTTTAGTCATGCCGGCCACATGACCACAGAGACATCTTCGGACAGCGCTGACTCTTTGGCTTTGAAACGGAGATGAGCACCGCCCCCTAGAGTCGGGAACGACTAGCACATATGTGCAAGGGGAACCTTTACCTTTACTAGTTCTGAAGCAGAGAATCTGCTGTGGAAGCCTAAAAGAACTGGTCTGAGGCCCTGTCGCTTTTTCTTAATTGTGCTGTGAATATTTGAACCAGGAACAAGGTTGGTGTTTCTCCTACAATTCTATTGCTCTACAACATTTATGGGGGTGCATTTTCCCATTGGTGAGAATTCTGGCTTACCTTGTCTCCTGAACTGCTGGCTGGCTGGTGCCCTTTTACCTTTGGATGTGTTTAAATGCCCCCAAAGTATGCTGGCAACTTGAAGATGTATTATTTCTTGATTTATTTCACAACAGTCCCTTCCATTGCAATATCTGTGAGGAAGATGGGTAGTCATTGTTTTTACTTCCATTTTGCACGTTGTGAGGATGATGGGATCCAGAATAATTTAGCAGTTGGGCAGCGATATCCAGCACTCTTCTCTATAATATCTTACAGGATTGATTGAATGAATACTGTTTAACTAATGCACATGCTCAGTATTTCAAGGTGGATCAAAATAGGGTTGACATTATTTGATTTAAAATGATGTTGTGAGAAAGCAGGGGATGCAAACACCATTATGTAGATATACTTTAATAGCACTAGCATTAGCACTTAGATTTATATACCACTTCATAGTGCTTTTACAGCCCTCTCTAAGCGGTTTACAGAGTCAGCCTCTTGCCCCCAACAATCTGGGTCCTCATTTTACCCACCTTGGAAGGATGGAAGGCTGAGTCAACCTTAACCATTCATTGTGATCGCATGATGGGGAATAAGAAGAAACAATGCATGTTTATTAAAAGGCAATGTGTTTTGGCAGTCTGTGTGAAAGTGAAGAAAGCACTTTCTTTCCCTTAATAGTGAAATGGACAGAATTGACCAATTCTTGTCCTCCATCCTTTCTCTCAAAAGACACATTATTGTAGCATGTATCTAAGTTGAAGGACAAGAAGCAATGGGTGCAAACTAATCAAGGAGAGAAGCAACTTAGAACTAAGGAGGAATTTCCTGACAGTTAGAACAATTAATCAGTGGAACAACTTGCCTGCAGAAGTTGTGAATGATCCAACACTGGAAGTTTTAAGAAGATGTTGGATAACCATTTTTCTGAAGTGATGTAGGGTTTCCTGCCTGGGCAGGGGGTTGGACTAGAAGACCTCCAAGGTCCCTTCCAACTCTGTTATTCTACTTTAGTTTTCTTTATAAAAGAAAGAATAAAGTTTGGAAACTCTTTAGAGAATTACATTTCAACTGCAGTGCTCTAAAACCAACAGAATCTGTTTGGTTTTGGAGATTCTAAGACTAACTAAGAAGCTGATTGGTTTTCCATCAGTGGACCCAACCCCTAGTCCTTTAAAGGTTCTCCTTTAATCGTGAAAAGACATTAAGTATTTCCCTCTCCTAGAGAGCACAGTTGGCAGAACAAGGAATGGTCAAGCAGGGACATTTGCCTATAAGAGATTGAAGTGTGAATTTTGTATACATAAGGTACTACTAATGAGGAGAACATTCTGAGGAGAACCACTGAGATTAATGAGGATTAGGTGAAGTATCTGAAAGTAGTTTTTAAAACCTTCACTTTCAAGGAGGTAGTTGCTGGAACTATGTATATTTATCTGTCTGGTGTCCTTTGTAGAATATGATCTATATCTAATCTATGTCAACTTACAACTAAGGAGAAATTAGAACCATTAATCAGTTGAAACAACTTGTCTCCAGAAGTTCTGAATGCTCCAACACTGGAAGTTTGTAAGAAGAGATTGAATAACCACTTGTATGAAATGGTGTAGGGTTTCCTGCCTAAGCAGAGGGTTGGATTAGAAGACCTCCAAGTCTGCTATTCTATTCTATTCTATTCTATTCTATTCTATTCTATTCTATTCTATTCTATTCTATTCTATTCTATTCTATCCTATCCTATCCTATCCTATCCTATCCTATCCTATCCTATCCTATCCTATCCTATCCTATCCTATCCTATCCTATTCTGTCCTGAAGTCTCTTTTATATATAATGCACTCCAAAACTGGTGGTATTCAAAGTGCAACTCAGTTCAGTGTGATCTCCTCTCTGTTCCAAATGCAGGCGAACACTTTAGGATTGGTGTTATGAAGTGCTAGAAAGGCCAATTATTTTGACCATCCTGCATTTCCAGGCTCCAGCTGGTACTGTGCTTCTTCTTCTTCTTCTTCTTCTTCTTCTTCTTCTTCTTCTTCTTCTTCTTCTTCTTCTTCTTCTTCTTCTTCTTCTTCTTCTTCTTCTTCTTCTTCTTCTTCTTCTTCTTCTTCTTCTTCTCCTCCTCCTCCTCCTCCTCCTCCTCCTCCTCCTTCTCCTTCTCCTTTTTCCTCCTCCTCCTCCTCTTCGTCCTCTTCCTTTTCTTCTTCTTCCTCTTCTTCCTCTTCCTCCTTTTCTCCCTCTTCCTCTTCCTCGTCTACTTCTTCCTCCTCCTCTTCTTCTTCTTCCTCCTCTTCTTCCTCTTCTTCTTCTTTTTCTTCTTCTTCTTCTTCTTCTTCTTCTTCTTCTTCTTCTTCTTCTTCTCCTTCTCCTTCTCCTTCTCCTTCTCCTTCTCCTTTTTCCTCCTCCTCCTCTTCCTCCTCTTCCTTTTCTTCTTCTTCCTCTTCTTCCTCTTCCTCCTTTTCTTCTTCTTCCTCTTCCTCGTCTACTTCTTCCTCCTCCTCTTCTTCTTCTTCCTCCTCCTCTTCCCTAAATCAAGTTCTCCGTGTTTCAATGTGTGAAGCCACTTTTCTTCCTTTGTGTCTTTGTTGTGTCTTCTTTCCTGCTCAGCAATCTTTGGGAGAAGTAAAGACCAAGGTTGGCACCTCCTTCCCATCCTCTTGCTGATGTTTTGCTATTTCTAACCAAGGCTGCTGTGATATACTTAATTTCATCCTGTCTAACTTAGCGCAAATAGAAAATCCCTTCGATTGCTTTCTTATCTTATGCAACCACGCACATTTCCCGAGCAGTGTTTTACAAACTGATAATGCCATCCCTCTGAATTACATTGTGCTTGGAAGTGTATAATGGCTACTTGTGCTGTAGATCTATTATAAAAGTGGTAATCGAGAGATGGGGGAAGAGATTGTTGGAAAAGAAAAGGGAAGACAAGAAATTGGATCACTGTTTCCATGATACTCACTGTTTCCATGGATATAGTATATTCTATGAATATACTATAACACAGTGGTGAAATCCAATTTTTTTTACTACTGGTTCTGTGGACGTGGCTTGGTGGGCATGGCAGGGGAAGGATACTGCAAAATCCCCATTCCCTCCCCACTCCTGGGGGAAGAATACTGGAAAATCCCCATTCCCTCCCCACTCCTGGGGGAAGAATACTGGAAAATCTCCATTCCTACCCCACTCTTGGACCAGCCAGAGGTGGTATTTGCCGGTTTTCCGAACTGCTCAAAATTTCTGCTACCGGTTCTCCAGAACCTGTCAGAACCTGCTGGATTTCACCCCTGCTATAACATCCTATTAATGTAATGAATTCCATTCATTGCATTAATAGAATGTTATAGTTATAGTATTAGAAACATTATTATTCTATCTTGCTGCTGGATTATGGGTGTATTTATATTTTATTGGGGCATTTTGAACTTTGAAGTGATCTTTTGCAAAGCCCTTGCTTCTCTGTGGCTTCATCTGATCCCAAATAACACCTGAGATTAAACATTACATAGCTCTGTTTAAAGCAAGTCAGGAGATAAGGCTGTTGTTTAAACAGGTGGTGACCAAGACTATACAGTGCCAGGATTTTAGGATTTTTCTAGAAGCTTCATCCATAAATCCATTTCATGGGATTAGACCATTTGATGGGGTAAATAAGGCTGATCTAATTGTTCCCTCTCTCTCTTTTACATCCTGACTGCCCAGTTCCAAACCTTTGTTATCTTTCAAGTAAAGGCTGCATGGGAAACCTCTCTCAAGTTGGATAAATAGCTCGCATGAGTGATTTCTTTCACCGTGGAATAAGATCATATAAATGGTGCATTAAGCTTCTTGTGTAAAATGGGCAATGCAGATACAATACAAGCGACAGAGTCAATGAGCTAAGAAGCGAAGAAGGCAAGACAAGAAACAATGGATGGAAACTAATCAAGGAGACACCCAACCTAGAAATAAGGAGAAATTTCTTGACAGTTAGAATAATTAATCAGAGGCACATCTTGCCTTCAGAAATTGTGGGTTTTCCATGAGTGGAGGCTTTGAGAATGGACAATCACTTGACTGGGATGGTAGAAGATCTCCTGTCTTGAGCAGGGGGTTAGATTAGACGATCTCTGAGATTCCTTCCAGCCGTATGATTCTATATTCTTTTAATATAACCCCATGATGGCGAACCTATGGCACTCATGCCACAGGTGGCATGCATAGCCATATCAGTTGGCACACCAGCTTAGTTCCGGCATGCATGCATGCGCCAGCCAGCTGATTTTCAGGCCTTCTGGGCCCACCAGAAGTAGGGAAACAGGCTGTTTCCTGCCTCTGGAGGACCTGGGGTGGGTGGGGAAGGCCCGTTTTTCTTTCTCACCTGGCTCCAGATCCTCTCTATGCATCTGGGGAGGGCAAAAACAGCCTTCCACACTGCCTCGGAGACCCTCCGGAGGCCTGAAACGACCCATTTCCCAACTTCCGGTTGGACAGGAAGTTATTTTTTTGCTGTCCCCAGCGTCCAGAGCCTCTCTAGGAGTCGTGTGCCAGGAGCATGGGTGGGGGTGGGGTCACATGCACATGCACACGGTGGGGCACATAGAATTATGGGTGTGGGCATGCACATGTGTGAACCTCCCCTGCCCCCCCCTCCTGGCACGCGATGGCAAAAAGGTTAGTCATCACTGATATAGCCTATCCCAACACAGTGCAGCTCTGGTGTTACTGTGGAGTTGATTGTCTTGTTTGGTCTGAAGCTTAGATTTTAGAGAGAGAAACTAGTAATTCAAGGAAGTTTTTGATTATCACCCAACAACTCTCAGCTCCAGTTCTAAAGATTTCTCTGGCATGTTGTCCCATTTCATCATTCACAGTAAAAAAATTTCATCTGAAGGCAGTCGATAGGATGATTTGGAGGTAGACATTGATAAGGTTTAATAGTCTGTGAACATCCAGAGCATAATGTGTACCATGCTGTCTCTGGTCTCTAGTTTCTTCTTAAAAGCCTCCAGTGATGAAGCACCTACAGCTTCTGAAGGCAAGCTGTTCCACTAGTTAATTGTTCTCACTGTTAGGAAATTTCTGCTTAGTTCTAGGTTGGTTCTCACCTTCGTTAGTTTCCATCTATTGATTGTTGTCCTGCTTTCTAATACTTTGAAAAATAGGTTGACTCCCTCTTCTTTGTGGCAGCCCCTCAAATATTGGAACACTGCTATCATGCCACCCCCTAGTCCTTCTTTTCACTACACTAGACAAACCCTTATTCCTGCCACCGTCCTTCTTCATATACTTTAGCCTCCAGCCCCCTAATCATCCCTGTGGCTCTTTTCTGTACTCTTTCCAGAGTCTCAACAGTTTTTTTTTTTCTTTTCATAATATGGTGACTGAAAGTGAATGCAATATTCCAAATGTGGTCTTAGTTCTTGGTGGCGCAGTGTTTAGAATGCAGTACTGCAGGCTACTTTTACTGACTGCCAGCTGACTGCAGTTTGGCAGTTCGAATCTCACCAGGCTCAAGGTTGGCTCAGCCTTCCATCCTTCCGAGGTGGGTCAAATGAGGGCCCAGATTGTTGGGGGCAAATATGCTGACTCTGTAAACCGCTTAGAGAGGGCTGTAAAGCATGTAAAACGGTATATAAGTCTAAGTCAGGGGTCAGCAACCTGCGGCTCCAGAGCGACATGCGGCTCTTTGGACCCTCTGCTGTGGCTCCCTGTTGGGTGATCCCACCACTGGCTGGCCCCGCCCCTCCCCTCCCAGTCACTCATCGCCTGGCCTGAGAAGGTAAAGGTGACGGCAGGGGATGGAGAAGTGGCCGGGACAGAGACAGAGAGATACAGAGAAAGGGTGAGAAAGATATAGAGAGATACAGAGAGAGAGGGAGAGAGGGGGGAGGGAGGGAGGGAGGGAGGGAGGGGAGAGAGAGAGATGTCAAAAGGGTTTTGTGGTTCCCGATGTTTTTTAACAACGGGTTCTCTGCCCTAATGACCGGCTGGGTAGGCGTGGCTGGGGGGGGTCATGTGATTGGTAGAAGTCAGTGACATCGAGTTGGCCACACCCACCCAGGTTTTGTGGCTCCCAATGTTTTCTTTTCTGCAGGAAAGAGGTCCAAATGGCTCTTTGAGTGCTTAAGGTTGCAGACCCCTGGTCTAAGTGCTATTGCTATGCTATTTTTCATTGAATGCTACTCTCACTTTCGCAAATATAGCTAAAGGGGAAATAATCACAGAAGGAGTGCTATTAAAGGACAATAGAGGGTTTACACAAACTTCTGACCCAACCCTCCACAGTCTTTCCATGCAATTACTATCTAGGCTGTTGGCGTTCCTGTATTTCCACCCCCCACCCTCCACCCTGGCTGTATTTACTTTTGTTTTCAATTTGGCTGTGATTCAGGTGTGATACAGATCCAAGGACTATTCCATAGGGCAGGTTAAAGTCTTGCTGAATGGAAAGCCTGAGAGATGAGATTGCAAAGGAAGATTCGGTTTCCTAGCAGCTCAGGACCTTGTATTTGAATGAAGCATCATATAGCCTGCCTCACTGCTCAATCAAGGCACACAGGTGGTGCCAGGGGGAGAAGGAAGGCCCTAGAGGGGCACAGAAGGCTTTGGTAGTTGAAGTACCTCTTCATCAAATGTATTCTCCTGAGAGAAGCATTTGATGTCAACAAACCTAGTCTTCTTTCAGAGAATGGAAATCTGGCTTTTTCAGGAGACTGGTAGAATAGAATAGAATAGAATAGAATAGAATAGAATAGAATAGAATAGAATAGAATAGAATAGAATAATAGAGGATAGGATAGGATAGGATAGGATAGGATAGGATAGGATAGGATAGGATAGGATAGGATAGGATAGAATTCTTTATTGGCCAAGTGTGCTTGGATACACAAGGAATTTGTCTTTGGTGAATAAGCTTTTATTTATTTTTATTTATTTATTTATTTTGTCAAGCATATATAAGATAACAGGTAAAAATATAAACATAATTGGAATACATGAAAAGAGTAAGTAAAAAAAGGAATATTAGGACAGGTACGGTAGGCACGCTGGTGCACTTATGCACGCCCCTTGCAGACCTCTTAGGAATGGGGCGAGGTCAACAGTAGACAGTTTAAGGTTAAAGTTTTGGGGGTTTGGGGAAGAAACTACAGAGTCAGGTAGTGCATTCCAGGCATTGACCACTCTGTTACTGAAGTCATATTTTCTGCAATCGAGCTTGGAGCGGTTTACCTTGAGTTTGTATCTATTATTTGCTTGTGTATTGTTGTGGTTGTAGCTGAAGTAGTCATTGACAGGTAGGACATCGTGGCAGATAATTTTATGTACTATGCTTAGGTCAGACTGAAGTCGGCATAGTTCTAAGATGTCTAAGCCCAAAATTTGGAGTCTGGTGGCATAAGGTATTTTATTGCAGGTGGAGGAATGGAGGACTCTTCTTGTAAAATATCTCTCAGTGTACATAAAAAATACATTCATGAAGAATCATAAGATACAATACTTAGTGATAATCATAGGGTACAATTAAGCAATCAAATCATACGAGGTATAGATGAATAGAATCAAGATCATGTGAATTGTTAATACCACTTTATAATGCCTTGGTAAGACCACACTTGGAATATTGCATTCAGTTATGGTCACCACGATGTAAAAAAGATATTGAGACTCTAGAAAGAGTGCAGAGAAGAGCAATAAAGAGGATTAGGGGACTGGAGGCTAAAACATATGAAAAACAGTGGCAGGAACTGGGTATGTCTAGTTTAATGAAGAGAAGGACTAGGGGAGACATGATAGCAGTATTCCAATATCTCAGGGGTTGCCACAAAGAAGAGGGGGTCAAATTATTCTTCAAAGCACCTGAGAGTAGAATAAGAAGCAATGGGTGGAAACTAATCAAGGAGAGAAGCAACTTAGAACTAAGGAGAAATTTCCTGACAGTTAGAACAATTAATCAGTGGAACAACTTGCCTGCAGAACTTGTGAATGCTCCAACACTGGAAATTTTTAAGAAGATGTTGGATAACCATTTGTCTGAAGTGGTGTAGGGTTTCTGCCTGGGCAGGGGGTTGGACTAGAAGACCTCCAAGGTCCCTTCCAACTCTGTTATTCTATTCTATTCTATTCTATTCTATTCTATTCTATTCTATTCTATTCTATTCTATTCTATTCTATTCTACTCTACTCTACTCTACTCTACTCTACTCTACTCTACTCTACTCTACTCTATTCTATGGTAGCAATTAATAATAGCTTGTCATCTGTGGGTTTTGGCAGTTTAGGTTATTTTTGTTACTGGTGATTTCCTTGGGTTCCTCCCCCCCCCCCACTTTAATGTTTTACCTATGTTTTCATATGTTTCATCCTGTTGCTAGCTATGCTACGTTTCATATTGACATTTTGATTAAGCTCAAGCTGAGGATATAGATGGCTAGATGGAAAGTCAGGTTTCATCTTGCTAGAAAGGGTTTATCCAGCTGTTCAGTTTAGCCAAAAAAAAAAAAAAAAACCCAAAAAAATCCCAGCTTGTTAGGACTTGCTTTGAAGCTTTATAGACCATACATGTCTCTTGGTACAAGACAATTAGAGGAGGGTGTGGACATATGTTGAGAAACAGGTTTATAATTAAGGAAAAAATAATCAGAATTGCACAGAAATGCTTCATTCGGTAACGTACATCGGGTGCAGAAACTATTATCTTATTTATAAAATTGGAGGTGTTGCATATAGTTGAATTTGCCCAGGATGTAAACATTATTTTGCGAGTTCTTAAAAAGTTAGTGAAGAAGAAATATAGAATAAAAACCACATCCTTTGATGAACTGCCAGTCTTTCAAGTAGGCTATAGATTAATCATGCTACAACTTCATTTTGTAAAGGACGGAGAAAAGCAGTGGCTAAGCTGCATAAGTCACCATAGGCAATTTTCATCCTTGCTTTAGATATTAATGTGTGCAGATTAGACGACTAAATTAATGTGTTAATTTTAGACGACTGTCCCGGTGTATTCTGTTGTCCTTGTTGCTATTCTGGTGAATGTCATTTTATCAGAGTAAGATTTTAAATCAATCTCCTAATTTATTTATTTTTATTTAGCGTATGGAAAATACATGGATTTATAGTAGTTCAAATGTTAATGCCCAGTCCACCAGCCATTCAAGGACAGGGTGATCTATGTTGAAAATAATTAGACATTCTCCTAATAATTTGAGTAAAGTTTTCTCTCTTTCTCTCTCTGCCTCTCACTTGCACATATACATGTATTAAAAGATTGTGAAATTTTTGCAAAACAGCGTAAAGATTAGATAGTTGTTGATGCTGCTGGCTTTTTGTAAGGCCTCAAAAACCAGGGTTAGGAATCCAGATATGTTGTATTGAGTTGTTGCTAATCTTTTTACCTCAATATAGGCAACATATCTGTTGGTATACAGCACAGGTTTTCAAACTTGGCAGCTTTAAGACTTGTGGACTTCAACTCCCAGAATTGAGAGGGAGTTGAAGTCCACAAGCCTTAAAGCTGCCAAGTTTGAAGACCTCTGGTATACAGTATATTTAATTTTAATGGTTTAACCATCAAATGGTTATCCAATATCTTCTTTAAAACTTCCAGCATTGGAGCATTCACAACTTCTGGAGGCAAGCCATTTCACTGGTTAATTGTTCTAACTGTCAGGAAATTTCTTCTTAGTTTAAAATGGTTTTCGGTACCCACAATCATGAATCTGAGATGGGCAGCCATATAAATTGAAATGTATATAAATATGCTAAGATAATTGCATCTTAATGGATATTTTTTTTAAAAAACGATGAGGTTACCCCATCAGGAGATGTCCTCTAAATATACTGGTACATCTCTAAACCACGGTTGGTGAATTGTAAGGAAGAGCCTTATATCTCTGTAGCCACCTGACCCCTTTATGGCAAAAATGATTTTTTTTGCCATTAGTTTCTACAATGAAGTATATTGAAGTTCATCATCGAAACCTCAACTTTCCATTTATTATGATGGGGCTGTAAAACCCACCATTTGTTGCAATTCATGGAAACAGAAGGAGAAAAATGTACTATTATATGTACTGTAGCTGTAGAATGAATAGAATAGAATAGAATAGAATAGAATAGAATAGAATAGAATAGAATAGAATAGAATAGAATTCTTAATTGGCCAAGTGTGATTGGGCACACAAAGAATTTGTCTTTGGTGCATATGCTCTCAGTGTACCTAAAAAGACAAGATACATTCGTCAAGAATCATAAGGTACAACACTTAATGATAGTCATAGGGTATAAATAAGCAATCAGGAAACAATCTATAATAATAATAATAATAATAATAATAATAATAATAATAATCATAATCATAATCATAATAATAATAATAATTTTATTTCTATACCGCCCTTCTCCCGAAGGACTCAGGGCGGTGTACAGCCTATTTAAAAACAGAATAGACATCGAATTAAAATAATTAAAAAATATTAAATAATTGGCTTAATTTAAAACCCCAAAAATTTAAAACATCCAATTAAAAATTATGTTGCTAACCCAGCCTGGCGGAACAATAGGGTCTTCAGTGCGCAGCGAAATACCCGGAGGTCAGAAATCTTACGAATTTCCGGGGGCAGTTCATTCCACAGGGCTGGGGCTCCCACAGAGAAGGCCCTCCCCCTGGGTGTCGCCAGCCGACATGACTTGGCTGATGGCACCCTGAGGAGACCCTCTCTGTGGGAACGGACTGGTCGGTGGGAGGCTATTGGTGGCAGAAGACGGTCTCGAAGGTACCCGGGTCCTATGCCATGGAGCGCTTTAAAGGTTGTGACCAACACCTTGAATCGCACCCGGAAGACCACTGGGAGCCAGTGCAGCTCGCACAGGAGGGGTGTCACGTGGGCGCAACGGGTTGCACCCATAACCACCCACGCGGCCGCATTCTGGACCAGTTGGAGCCTCCGAGTGCTCTTCAAGGGGAGCCCCATGTAGAGAGCATTGCAATAGTCCAACCGGGAGGTGACAAGGGCGTGAGTGACTGTGCGCAGGGCGTCCCGATCCAGAAAGGGCTGCAACTGGCGAATCAGGCGGACCTGATAAAAGGCCCCCCTGGCAACGGCCGTCATATGTTCTTCTAAAGACAGCCGTGCGTCCAGGAGGACACCCAGATTGCGAGCCCTCTCTGTGGGGGGCAAAGATTCACCCCCAATAGTCAGCGATGGCACCTGCTGACTATAAATCATAAGGATACAAGCAACAAAGTTACAGTCATACAGTCATAAGTGAAAGAAGATGGGCGATGGGTGATAGGAATGATAAGAAGATTAATAGTAGTGCAGACTTAGTAAATAGTTTGACAGTGTTGAGGGAATTATTTGTTTAGCAGAGTGATGGCGTTCGGAAAAAAACTGTTCTTGTGTCTAGTTGTTCTGGTGTGCAGTGCTCTGTAGTGTCGTTTTGAGGGTAGGAATTGAAAGAGTTTATGTCCAGGATGCGAGGGGTCTGTAGATTTTTCCCAGCCCTCTTTTTGACTCGTGCAGTATACAGGTCCTCAATGGAAGGCAGGTTGGTAGTAATTGTTTTTTCTCCAGTTCTAATCATCCTCTGAAGTCTGTGTCTGCCTTGTTGGGTTGCAGAACTGAACCAGACAGTAATTGATTGATAACATACAGTAAGCATGAATAATACTGGAAATATTCTGATTAGAGCAAGAATAGATGGCGGTCTCTTAAGGCTGGCATTCCACTGGTACACCTCAGCAGCTTCTTCAAGATCAAATTTGAATGCTGAGAAAGGCTAGACTGAAGTTTTTGCAGTATTTCAATGTCTTTCTTATTGTAATTTGCACCAACCAAATAGTTAAAATATATAGTCATTTTTTCCCCCCTCAAAGATTCGGTCTCCTGTCAGAGATTATTAACACAAGAATAGCTTTTATTCCATCCCACCACTTTTACAAATATATATATTCTCTGTTGAGAAACTATATACCACCTAGCGCATTGCAGCTAGAATATTTCAGTTCCAGGGCAAATTCACAAGGTTTTCTTGTGTTAGAGAGTAAAGGCTAACCTTTCTCTATCTGAGAATCGAAGGACAAGAGCATTTCTGGTAGCTACACAACAAACTAAGTGCACTCTTCTTGAGTAGGTTGTTTTTAAAAAAATACTGTGTGTTGGCAGCTGACACCCAAACCTAAGTGCTATGTAAAAAGAATAATCCATTTTTCAAAACGGAGAACCTCTGACACACTTTAGCATCTCAGTTCTGCATTCAGCAGGCTGCAGCCTTGAGTTTCCTCTTTGGATTTCAACATACTGTACAGTGAAAGAAAAAAGAAAAAAAAAAAACCTTCAGGCTGTTGCTACAATTTATCCAGAAGACTTTTGGGAACTTTGCAAATTAAGGAACCCAGTTAAATCAGCAACGTATTTATTGCGCCATAAAACAAACCCCTGAAATGTGTTTTATCATTGTGTAGAGGATGCATAGGTAATAAACTCAGCAGGATTTCAATTAGCAATAGGACTTAGACTTATATACCGCTTCACAGTGCTTTACGACCCTCTCTAAGCGGTTTACAGAGTCAGCCTATTGCCCTCAACAATCTGGCTCCTCATTTTAGCCATCTCGGAAGGATGGAAGGCTGAGTCAACCTTGAGTTCATCTTTTCCATACTCAGTCAATAAAAGAAACCATAGTCAATCACAATGGGATAAATCTATAGCCAAAGATTAGTGAAAATTACAGTAGGAGAATTTTCCATGATTTGTTTGCTCCTAGCCTTCTTGCTTATTGTCCCCCTTGGTCCATAAATTATCACTATCAGATTAAGGTGCTCACATATTTGAATTGACCCTCTCTTTTTTTTGGCTCCTGCATAGCATCCTGACTAAATACACTGTTATTCTGTAAAAGGACGGTAAAAGAACATGGCCAGGGGTGGGCTGCTGTGGGTTTGCTGGGGTTCGGGAGAACCTCTAGATAAGATTCTGTGCAGTTTGGAGAACCCCCAAATCCCACTCCTGGCTGGTCCTGCCCTACCCACCCCATCCCTCCCAGGAGTTCCCACACAGCCTGTTTTGGATGCAAATAAGTGCAGAGTGTGCACGGAGGCTCGGGGAGGGTGAAAGACAGGCCTACCAGAAGATCAGGAAAACATGTCCATTTCCAGCCTTCAGAGGGCCTCCAGAGCCTGGGGAGGCCATTTTTGCCTTCCCAGAGGCTCGAGGAAAGCCTCTGGAGCCTGGGGAGGGCAAAAATGGCCCCCCACCATGGTGCAGGAGGCTGACTAGGCCACACCCATTATGGCCACACCCACCCAGCAAACGGGCAGAGAACACCTTGCTAAAATTTTTGAAGCCGACCCCTGAACCTGGCACACTACTTTTGGGGTTTAATCTATCGTGTGAATGTAGTCTTCGTTTTGCAGAATGGCCTGGAAAATATTTACTCGGATATTGATAGCTTCACAAATGATTAACTTGTCTTTTGCAAATGATGATGGGAGAGAGATGTGATTCCACTGAAGCTGAGTCACAGTGGCTTTTCCAAGACCTCTGTGACCATGGGTGTGGGGTTTAAGAGTTTCCTTTAATAGGAAATCTCATCTTGGAAGATGACCTTGCACTTTAATGAATGTATTCGGTCATCTGTGACCCGGAATATGTTGGCATCGGGTTCTTTTTCTTGCTTCCCACTTTTCAAATGGGTTGGTTGATTCCATACAAGACTTCCTAGCCTTCCTTCAGAGGGTAGAAATACGGCTTGCATTCTTACTAGAAAGAAAAACGGGGCCTTCTAGAACTTCCTGCTAACATCAAAAGATGGTAGACGAAATAGTTTGCAATAGCCATCTTCATTAGCTAACAAAGGTCTATTTTGCTGGGACGTATAGCCTTAGAATACAGAATAACAGAGTTGGAAGGGACCTTGGAGGTCTTCTAGTCCATATGGTGTTCCCAGTTGCAATATATGGCTGTGAAAGTTGGACCATAAGGAAGCCTGAGCGCCAAAGAACTGAGGTCTTTGAACTATGTAGGGAGAGATTCAATACAGGGACTGTGGTTATATGCACAATGGACTTTGATATGCAGTATTTATGTATTTAGTATTTATAAGGAAGGCTGAGCGCCAAAGAATTGAGGCCTTTGGACTATGGTGATGGAGAAGACTCCTGTGAATCCCTTGGACTGCAAGGCGATCAAACCGGTCAGTCCTAGAGGAGATCAACCCTGACTGCTCTTTAGGCGGCCAGATCCTGAAGATAAAACTCAAATCCTTTGGCCACCTAATGAGAAGAAAGGACTCACTGGAGAAAAGCCTAATGATGGGAAAGATTGAGGGCAAAAGAAGAAGGGGACGGCAGAGAATGAGGTGGCTGGATGGAGTCACTGAAGCAGTTGGTGTGAGCTTAAATGGACTCCAGAGGATGGTAGAGGACAGGAAGGCCTGGAGGAACGTTGTCCATGGGGTCGTGATGGGTTGGACACAACTTTGCAACTAACAACAACAACAACCATTCAGCCAACCAATGCAAAGACCTAGCTCCCTTGAGAAGTCCATCATGCTTGTAAAAATTGGAAGAGCAGAAGAGGATGGTCAGAGAAACAAGGTGGATGGACTCAAGTGATGGAGAGCGATAACATTGGAGGACCAGAAGGAGGACCAGGTTGGGCACAGATCTTCCTAGAGTTCTATTTCTCCAGATGATCAGGAGTCAGGAATGACTTGATGGTACATAACCATTCAAGCCAACCAATGCAAAGACCTAGCTCCCTTGAGAAGTCCATCATGCTTGTAAAAATTGGAAGAGCAGAAGAGGATGGCCATAGAAGCAAGATGGATGGACTCAAGTGATGGAGAGAGACAACATTGGAAGACCAGAAGGAGGACCAGGTTAGAGACAGATGTTGCTGGAGAAGGTCCATCTCAAGTCAACAGACTTGATGACCCACAACCCATCAACTATTTGAAGGGTTGTGGGTGCGTAAATACACAACCACCAATGGAGTGGAGCATCCACAAGAATTTGTAGGACGCATCTAGGCGGAATCCTCGAGGGAGGGGACGCTGGTCCCGCTTTAAGGTCCCCCACCAATCAGCGACGCCAGATTGTCCCCCACTCCCCCATTATTTTGAGGGAGGAGGGCTCCACCTTTAAGAGGCATGTCGTCATCCGAAGGGCGGGGCAACAGCTGCGGGGAAGAAGAGAGCGCGAGAACAGCTGCCCGCGGACCAATGGGAGCCCGTTACGCGTTCGTGGCAGCCAGCTCAATGCAGTTGGTTAAAAAAAAAAAAAAGAGGGAGGGGGGAGTGGAAACGCCGCTGGTGCACAAAACAACGAAACGCATGGGCGGAGGGGGGCGGAGGGAGGTGGAGGGGCGGGGAAGAAAACACAGCGAGAGAGAGAGAGAGAGAGATAAAAAAAAAAGAGAGAGAGAGAGAGAAAGAAAGGCGAGCCAATAGCGAGCCGTAGCCTGGGGACAGGCGTAGCGCGAGCTCGAGCCAGGAAATGCGGCCAATAGGTTTCTGGAGGAAGGCGAGCCAATAGGGTGGCGGCCCGGGCGCAGGCGCGGCGGAGAGGAAGCCGAGGCGCGCGCCGGCCCCGCCCCCACTCTCCCTCCCTGCCGCAGTAGTGGCTGAGGGAGCGAGGGCGGCCATTTTGGGAGTCTGGGCAGGGGCGCGGGGTGGGGGAGGGGAGGGAAGCTTCGCGGAGAGACGGCAAAGACAGGCAGAGGCTTCCCTCACACACTCGCTCGCACACGGCGCAAGATGGCCGGGCGGACGGCTGCTTCGCGAGCGGCTGCGGCTTTTTACTCCCCCCCACCTCCGTTTTTGGGGGTGCCTCTCCCGCCAAACTTCCCGGGCCGAAAGCGGCCTCAGGGTCGAGGGGGGTGTCCGCCGGCCCGGGGTCCCCGAGCTTGTGGGGTGGTGGAGGGTATCCTGTCCCGGTTGAGGCGGACCCGAGAGCCAAACCTCTGCGGCAAGGCAGCCTCGGCTCTCCCGCCGCCCGCCGTCCCTCCCTGCGGGAGGGGATGTCTCCGCTCGACTCGCCTGGCTTCTTCCCTCACCCTCAGGACGGTGAGTATCGCCTCGGCTGCCGCCCTGCCATGTCCTTCTCCTCCGTCTCTGCCGACGCCCTCCGCCATTGTCTCTTTGTCCTTGAGGAGGAAAACAAGATGTCCTTGGAGCCGCCGGAGAGAGGGCGGGCGGGCGGGTGTGTGGAGGGAAGAAAGTCGGCAAAAACCCGGCTTTTTTGCCCGACTCCCGTCGGGGTGTCTGTGTGTGGGGTGTGTGTGTGTGGAAAAAAAGACCCCCGACCCGAACGCCTCGAAAGCAAGAGCGGGTCCCCCCCCCCCCAAACTAGACTCGGGTCGCCGAGGCTTCCCCGCCGTTAGGAATAAGGAGCCCGCGCTTCCAAGGGAAGAAAAGAAGCCGCCTCTTCTTCGTCGGATTGGGTTTTTTTCTGGTAGAAAGCCGGGGAGCCCGCATTTCCCACAGTCTCGGGCTGCCCCCCCCCCAAATTTAATGTGTGTGTTGTGTGATTGGGGGGGGTTTATAGAAGGACTAATTAGAAGAAAGAAGGATCGATGCCGGCGACGAGGTGGGATTCCTTGTTGCCCTTCATGGGTTTTGTTGAAAAGTCCACATTTGTGGGTGTGGATGCTCCTAAAACGATTTTTTCTTTTTTTTCCCCTTTTTTGAAAGGCGGGGGGGGATGTTACATGGAATGAAAAACGTAATGTGGACTTCAAGCTTTGCCTTTCTTTCCCCATTCGTGGTAAAAGAGGCTGTTAAAACGCCCTCTTGTTCCATTTTTGTTTTAAGAGAGGAACCCCCCCCCCACCACCACAGTTTTGAATTGGGGGGGTTCCGGGTAAGAGATTGCTGGTTAGGCACAGCAAAAAGCCTGACATATCAAGGAGGTTGATGTCAAACCAGAGCCGCCATTGAACTGCAGTTTTCCTCCTTTCTTTTTCTCCCCCACCCTCCCTTACCCAGCAGAAATCTAGGGATTATATGACAACCCCCCTTTCCCTAAATATCAATGGGGTCCATACAATTCTTCCCCATACAGATTTGCAAGGTCTGGGTGTTGGATTTCTGTATTTTTTTCTTAGAATAACTGAAGGGCAGGTAATCTGAGGGTAGTTTGCTATGGAGCTACAGAGGGTGGGGGGTCTGCAGCAAATTGGGACAACACCCTCTTAAAATACTTGGAGCAGGGAAATGAAAGGTATACTGTGATTCCGTATACAGGATGTCTGCGACAAAAAGTC
Organism: Arizona elegans; assembly: GCA_022577455.1. Taxonomy (NCBI): domain Eukaryota; kingdom Metazoa; phylum Chordata; class Lepidosauria; order Squamata; family Colubridae; genus Arizona; species Arizona elegans. Next base: position 8,548,111 of record JAKOOJ010000016.1, read on the forward strand.
TCCAGTTCTTTAAAGACTCGCCGTCCTCCATTGTGATTGAAAGAGGAAAAGAGCCCTGTTTTATTTTTTTTCCTCCTTGTAAGAACAAAAGACGCCATGGCTGCCTCTTTCTCCAAACAAATTTGTTTTTCTGTATTTGGGTGTTGGCATTTAACTCTTTCTCAACTAGGTATGTGGAAACAATTTGCAATGAGATTTTTTTTTTTTTGGTCGTTGATAACAAAACTAAAGAAAGATTTATCCAAAATGAAAGATTCTAGTGAAAGTTTAGGATGAAACGTATGAGGTTCTTTAAATACGTGCATCTTTTAGAAGTATGCCAGTTATCTAATTGAGTAAGCTAAACTGTAACTAGAGTTGGTGAGTTAAAAAGAACTAGCAATTGGTAATGAGGTATACATGAAAACAGTTTAAAAGTTGGAGAATGTGTCTTTGTGATGTGTTGCATTTGAAGTTTGAATTTTCTGACATTTTTCTCATGCAAATTTAATCTTTAAACCTTCATTAAGCGAAAGTAAAAGCTTAAAATGCTTTGTTACTTTTTTGTTGGTTTCAGCCTTATTGTTTGGAACTTAACTGTTAAAATGAAATTTGGATGATAGGCTGTCCATTTTTAAAATAGTTGTGTTAACTAATTTGTCTTAATGTGTTTATTTTCCTTCTGGATCAATATGTAATATTTCTTAGACTTTGTACTGTTAAAAGTTTACCAGATAAAGTTCTGGCATGTAGCGACCATTTGGTATATTTTTATAATATTAGCAAATATTTTACAATCCTTTGGAGATGTGGCTTTACCTGATTAATCAATCAAAAGCTGTTGTGAAGCATATATTTAAACATTCTATATAGAATAAGTAGCTCTGAGGTTTCACTGAAACTTTAAAATTATGATTATGGATTTGAAAGTCTTTTTGTATGATTGAAAAATTGTAATAAAGCCAACAGTTAAAAATGGCAAAGATTTTTTAAAATTATTTATTTTACAGAAAATTAGGTTAAAGCGAGAGTAAAATTTGGATACTTCTGTGGATTATAAAAAACTTAACTTTCAAAACGGCTTTATAAAATTATCTCAGGTGAAATCTCAGTTAAGATAATGTAATTCCATCGCTTCAAACAGTAGAAGTATATTTAAATGTGTGTAACCTTGAGAATAAGAGGAATCTAAATATGTTTGACTTTTTTCATAGTTGCAGTTGCATGACTATTGGTTTTGGGATAGTCTTTGTTATGACACTTCTGTTGTGTCTTTCTTAAGAGATGGTAAAAAAACATTGCATTAAGCAGAAAACTTGTACAGAAATACTTTTTTATAGCCTGAGAAACTTTAAAAAATAGTGCTTAACTTTATAGATAGCACTGACATAATTTTAAGTATTTTATTTAATAGGTATCTGTAAATATTAAGAGAATACATGTTTGATTAATCTAAATATATTTTTCTTTAGGTGTTCTATGAATATTTGACACCTCAATAACAGATGGCTTATAAGAGCTGCCCAGAATTTTTTGTAGGTAAGAATTAACTCATTTTGTTTCTCAGCTTTGAAGAAATGTGTCCCTTATATATAAAATATTTACCCTAAAAAGAAAAAAAAACTTCTGAAACTTCATTATGATTATATTTAATTTATTTGATTAAAATTGAAAAAAATTGGTGAATTTTTGATTAGGTCCTATTGATCTTACTGGTGCATATCTCCTATAAGCCTGTATTAGAGAATGTAAGCTTCCAATTGAAACTTGCCTAGGCAATTTACAAGTAAATTATTTTCATTTTAAAATACATTATGATCAAGTTTCGTATCAAATGAGGAAAGTAGTCGTAATACTTGCACCAAAGGGATGATCAACTTAAATCCAAAATGTGCATTATAAATACGTAGAAATAAATACACACACACACACACACACACAGAGAGAGAGAGAGAGAGAGAGAGAGAGAGATCAAACATTTATGTGTTTGAGGACTTTTCTGTAGTTTTTCTGCTTTAAGTCTTTTGATGTCTATGTTGAATGCCATTTTTGACCCAAACATGTACATATATATGTATACTTTATATATATTTTCTTTTTTTAAAGATTTCCCTGACTTCTAATAACTAGAAGGATCCAGATGGAGCTAAAGGAGAACATATTAGCTGTTTCAGGTATTTTTTAATTTATTCTTATTTGAATAATGCAGATCTTTTACATCTTGGTTTCTTTCTAGCCTTTATGTCTTTAACAGAATCTTTGCTTGCAATTTGGAATACCCTTCCAAACCTTAAAAATAAAGTACTTTCAATATTACTACAAACTCATTATAATTGTTAAATATTATAACTCTTAATATTTTTAGCACTAGAGATGAAATTAACAATATTTGAAAATGATTACTCTGCTATCATAAAACAAATGCTCATTGAGTAGCTCATATTAAATTTAAAGTTATCTTTAATCTTTTCATAGACATGTTGAAATTTTAAGTAAACTTCGTCTATTTTCCTAAACACTGTGATACTTCCAATTATCCAGTTGATGGTTTCTACAATCCCACTTATCTGTTGCATCAATTTATTTATTAAATTTTACATTAAAATCTGAAGGTCATCCTGATGAAGCAAATTTTGTTCACACAGTCATTTGCTTAATGCAAAATTTATCTTATAATACACCTAGATACATTTTCCTTTGCAAATCCAACTTTGAACAGTAATTGACTGTTGATACAAGATATTGTTAAGTATGAACACAGAAAAGAGATGATAGAATTCATTCACAGAGTTTTGGTTCTCAACTGGTTAATACTTGAAAAATTAAAAAATAGAGGTTCTTAAAACAAAATGCATGTTTTGCTTAGAAATTGATCAAACTTATATTACTGGTTGTTTAGATTTTTTTCCCCTGTTTTTACTAAAATCCAGTCCTTTTAAATTATTTAAACTGAGTGACCATTTATCAATTTAAGACGTTACCTTCAAATGTTGAATCTGACTATTTATCATATTTGCCATATGAGCTACCTGGAAATGGAATAGAGAAGTAGAAAGATAGTAAATTATTAAATATAAAATGCTGATAAAAATAATGCAATCCTTTATTTTATAAGTAAATAATTACTACCAAGGATAATAGATTAGATTGTATTTCTGTTTACATGGTTTTAATAGTGAACAGAAAACTGACAAAATATCATCCCTTGTGTCATTTTTAGGACAAACTTTATAGACCTAGAATAAATTTTGAGAATAGGTAATATATTTTTACCCTCTTTTGTCCTTTTCAGAGTTCTAGAACATGCATATTGCACATTCAGGATAGAATGAAGGAACATTTAAATTAAGTTTCATCATTTTAATTGATGATGACTTTGGCATATTTTCTTTATTTTTGACAAAATTCCATTGTAAAACAACTTGTATTTTTTTTCCGTAAATTAAGTATAATTTCTATACCACTGTAATTAATGTTGTAAAAGGGGCACAGGAAATTTCAGTGTCAAGAATCAAAGCGACGTTACTGCATTAGTTTAGTCATTCAGATTACTCTAGATTCAAGGAAATTGGAAAATCTTAGATCTCACCTAAATCTCTTTAGAATTGTGAATCATTATAGCATTCTATATTAATTCCCTTGGTAAATATTGTGGCATTAAAAAACATCTAACACTTAAGCGCGTTTTCCGTGCTCTAATTGAAGATAAGTATCAGTGTATGAAATGTTGATGTTTATAGCATTCACTAGTTGATAGCATAACAAATTCTGTTTATTGGGAAGGTTATGAATGCTAAAAAAGAACGGTATGAAAATCTGGACTCTGTATTTTTGAAAAATCATGTACCTGTAGTGTGTTTCTTCTGAAATGTATTATATAGTCCACTACATGGTGAGGTCAGACTAATAAAATATTTCAATCTCTAAAGTTAAAATGATGGAATGTAAAGACAACCATCACGTCACCACCACCTCCCAAAAAAGAAAGGCTGTTAAATTTGCAGTTATACGAAAATGTATCCCAAAATGTTTGGTGGGATTTGCTTCAGACAAAATATGCCTAGGAAAATGATATGGAACCGTAATGAAAAACCATCTGTTAAATAAATCCAGAATTGACTTTGCTACACTAATTTATGAAAATTAGAATTGTTTGCAAATTGAAAACATATACATATTTTGTGAACAAATAGAGGTATCTCATTAGAGTATTGCCTGAACATGTCTAGTAATATGTGAATCCCCCCCCCCCCCATTATTGAATGAAATTACATGAAGGAAATTAGGTGATCAGATGCTAAATACTTAAGTAGCTGAGAAATTCAAACGTTTATCATCTTCCCAACATGTATCAGCTTCCTATCTTCCATACTAAGTTTCAAAATTGTAGATAGAATGTTTCATCTTGGAGACTTCTGAAGCTTGCCAATATGTTTGCAAATAGTTTACAGTTTCCAGAATTGTCACTTTAAGAATTCTGGTACTTTTGGTCCAATACATATGGCAGTTCCAAGATTATTCTTGGAATTTTAACAATCTTGCTAAATTTAGAATTTAGCAACAATGATAACAGGTTTATTAAATTCATTCTGGATTTTGAAAGATGTCAAATAGTGTTGTATAACATCAGACCTATATTTGGTTAATAATAACTTTGATTAGCTTCCTTGACTTTTCCCCTTAAAAATTTTATTCTGTTACAAAACTTAAAATTTTTAAAATATTCAATTTACAGAGTTGGTATGGTATTGTGATTAAGGTGTTGGACTAGAAATTGGAGATTTTAACCTACCCTTGGTGGCGGAGCTCATTGGGTGGTTTTGGGCCAATCTCATTCTCAGCCCAACCTACTTCAGAGAAAACAAGTAGGAGTGAGTTCTTAAATACTCTTCCTTGGGTTTCTGTACAAAAGTTGGGATACGCACCTAATAAATCTGAATTGATTACCTAAATGTGCATTTTAAAATATTTAAATATTGATTGGTTGTATTTAAAGTCTAGGTGCAATGTTAACACTTACTTTAAAAGACATTTCTATGAAAAAAAAAATAGTCCCAATACTTACACAGCACATGACATTCATAATCTATTCATGTTTGTACTTTGTTATTGTCCAAAGAACCGTTGGGTTCTCCTCATGTTAAGGAAAGACTACAGTATAAAGGTAGTGGGACCTTCCCTAGGGCTGCCCTATGAGTAGTCATTATTGTAGTAGTGGTCAGTGGGATTGATGTGTGGTAATTTTTTTTCTGTTGCTAGATAGCATGATAGGAGAAGGGTAAAAAAAGAAAGCCCTAAAACGTAATACTCACAGGCTTTCACAAAAAAAGCCTATTGTACATTGGATTCATAATGCATAAAGTAGTAAGTCTGCTTGAGAAAACAGGCAGCAACGTTATGCTTTAGTCTTGAACATAATCTTAGTATACTAAGAGCATTCAATGAAATCACAATTTTTTTCTGAATACATGTAGATAGGATTTTATTGGTGATATATTAAATTAATTTATTAAACAAAAGATATTTAATTTTTCTCTTCAGGTACATTGAACTGATTCCATAAAATACCTGATTCTGTATGGTGTACTGGTAAGTTGCTACCTCAGTATATTACTATGAGTCCTTTTGTAACTGTGTTTTAGCATGTTTTGTAGAAAAGATCTAAAATTACAAAACTCTATTAATTAAATGAGCCATGTTTCCAGGATAATTTTAAAAGAAACAATCCATAATATTCTTGGAGGAAATTACTTTATCATTAGGAAAATTGTTTTAACAATTTTCCAGATAGCATAATAAAAATATACCTCTGAATCTACCATATTGATGAGGAGTCCGCTTAACCCTCTTTATCAATACATGTCTTTTTTATTGACTGCCTTTTTTTTCATATATAGTATGCCAATTTTTGGTTTAAAGTAGTTTGCTCCAAGAAAAGCATTACCTGCTTCTGTTGATTGGACAATCACTTGAACAAGTTAATTTTGAAAGTAATTAGATATCTAACTTATAGTCTATTACCTGTTTAAAATTGTTGAAAGGTGTGTTCTGGCATCTCCTGGGTTACCTATAATTATCCTATTGCATGGGGCTGGAAATAAATTTTAACATTCATTGAGATACATAGAATCTAAAGCTCCTACTTTTTAGAATGTGGCATATCTGATCATATAAAAGTTCTATAACACTATCACTGTAATAACGGACATTTTGTTAAAATATACTAGCTGGTTTTCTAAAATTATTCAGCGTTAGAAGCAAGACCATGTTATTTAAAACAAGGTTTAAAAAAATTGTGCTATATTTTCCTTTGGTCAACAAAACCTGTTGATCAAAAATTATGCTCGTGTTTTAGGGTATATGTTTAACGTGCTATGAGACAGAATTATCACTGGTGTTTGTATATTTGGATTCTAAGAAAATTCTTTATAAATCAGGTCATCTCATTGAAGGATAGCATTTGAGTGCAGTAGCTACTTCAGTATGTTCTGTTCAGTAAACATTTTTCTGGAGTGATTAACTATGCTCAGAAAGCCAAGTTGGGTAATTCCTCCAAAATCCTGCATCTGAATTAGTATATTGTTATGTGATGAACTCATACTCCATGTCAGCAGTTCTCAACCCTTTAAAAAAATCGCAAGAAGGGTAATGTTCAGGCATTCTGTTGATATATTTATTATTTATGGTAAATTTGAAGACTTAAACATTTCAGTGCTTTACCCTACTCTTACCTAGAATTCTTCTGCATCTCACAATTGAGAACAACAGTTCTATATATTGCATTGTTCAGATCAGCCTTATTCCACCCAGTTGCCATTGGTTAAAATACAGTGGTGACTATACCTTCAATAATATGGAGAGCACTAACTGGAAAACAATACTTTAGACAAACCAACTCAGTTGATTTAGCAGAGTTTTTGTACAGAAAGTTAAGCTTTATTTGCTTAACAACAGGATGCTACGTCTGAAAAGGTTTAAGACGTAGGAGAGGAATACCCAGTCTTCCAAATATTGCTAAACTGCAATTTTAGCAGCTTTCACATTGAGCTTTGCTATTTGGCTTGGTGGGAATTCTATTTGAACAACAACACCTTGAAAGCCACAGTATCCCAAACTCTTTATTTCATTACAATAAACAGCTTATTTGAAAGTACCATTGAACGTAGCAGGATAAACTCAGGAATAGATCTGGAATTATAAATGTGAAGTATAATTTATAATATCAGCATATCTCCCTTGATTAATAATTTTGTTGGAGATTCTAACTCAGGATGATCCGAACCATGTAATAATTAGATATATGACTTTTACACATTAATATAGCATGCTACAAACAAAACAAGAACTAGAAATGTTTGAAAATGCAAAAAAAATTAACTGTATGATTGTTTTATGGGACAACACATTAAAAAGGACAAGAGAAACCTGTGATGAAAAATGGAAATATTTTATATGCACCTTCAAGTAAAAGGTGTTTATTTTCTAAATATCCCTTTCTGTTTAACTGAAATATGTTTAAACAATAACTTACCAAGAAAATAATGGTTTCATGTTACAGGTTCACATTGCATTCTGATTAATTTGAATGCGGAGATTCTATCATAAATGCTTTTTATTTGTTATTCCAGAATTCTATAACCATTATTTTACAAATATTAAAATGAATTAAGTCCCATATGGCAGTAGTCTTACTTTTTGGCATGCAGTCCCCAAAACATATTTACCATGAATTTTTAGTCATATTTTAACTGTGATAAACAACCAGCAATCATAGAGCACTGGCCAGATCTTAGGTAGTTGATGTGAGTGAAGTGTATCTTAAAATATGTGTGCTGTATTCCCTTGTAAGCAGTTCATTTGTAGGGATGCTTACAAAAAAATGAAGGTTAAGATGAGAAATGTTGGTTCCTTAACCAAAAAATTCACATGATTTGAGTGCATACACATCTATACAGTAGTGACAAAATATAATAAACTAAATTAATAAATAGTAAGACCGTGTCTTTCATCCAACAGAACCGTTAAAATGGGAATAGATAATCCTTAAAAACACAAATCAGTGTTTATTTTCTTCTTATTATTCCTCCATATTTCTTCCTCTTTTTGACTTTCACCTGCCCCCATTGGGTTATCATTCCAGAGATACTTCTTTACCAGATTTCTCAATGCCTTCAAAAATGGCAGAACTTCTAATGTTCCAGAAAAAATCTTAAAATTTCTGGGAGATTTTCCAAACTGTATCTGCCTTGAAAGTAGCCCATATTGAACTGTATAGCACAAAGAAACAACAGGAGTTGATCAAAGGAAATATTTCATAAAGTTTTGTATTATGTAATAAAATGTTTTATGATAATTTTTATGTCATAAATGTTTTATAAAATTTGTCAAATTTCAATCCATGGGTTCCAGGTTTTGGACTCAGTCTGTAAATTAACCCATTTGAGGTATTTTGGTTCAAAATTAGTTGCTCTACAATGCACCATTTTTCCCAGTCAAAGGATGCAGACACAAGAGTTTCAGTAGTATAAAATCTCTTTGGGAAAACCTTGTTTGCTTGCTGCCTATTTCTCAGTCTGTTCCTTACTGAAGAACATCCTATGTCACCCATAATTCTTCAGCAACTACTGGGAGAACCTAAATGAGTGTTTATCTCAGTACTTTGCAAAAGTGATAATAAGAATTAAACTTGAACCTTAGTATCGTTTCTAAAAATGCTACTTTGGGCTAATTAAAATTCTGAAATTCTTAAAATTGTCAAGATTTTCTAAGCAGCAAATAATTGGGATTTAGATGATCTCATTTTTAGGAAATTGCATATTAAATACAGTTTAGAATACCTGGTGATGTCAATTTAAATGATTAATTTTGAATCTTTTACTCATATCACCAATCATACTATTGTTCATTTATTGAACAAAAGCTTTAAATATTGACGCAGTACTATATCAGTATTAATATATGGAATTAACTCAGTATTGCATTATCAGCATACCTGGCGAATTATAAAATTTAAGTATTAAGGGTATAATTTATGAAATAATATTTTACACAATCAAAAACTTGTGGAGTTCAATAGAAATGAATTTGTATGATGTGTCCTGACATGTTTATTCTGTTGTTACTTGTTATACAATCTGTTGAACCATTGAGGTTTCTAAAGTAAAAACATGTACATTGTTTTTGTAGAAAATGATCACTTCTGTCATTTCCTTTTGGATTAATACAACTGAGTTATGGGAAAATGCTAGTTAAATTCACCTTAAAAATGGAAAATGACAACTATTCAAAATTTTGTAGTTATTTATGTCTGAGATGTCCAGTTTATTAATGTGTATCTGATACATTTGAGAGTCCAGTTAACATATCTCTGGATTGTGGTGTTTTCATAGAAGTAGAATGGATGCAGTGTCATTTGTGGTACAGGCCCTTCAATTGGATTGTACCCAAATATAGAATATAAGTAATATATTTCTGTTGATAATTAAATTTAAAACAGCTTCACTTGAATGTTTTTGTGGTTGGACTCTATTAAATCATTGGCATATGCTATATAGTCTTTGGAATAATAACAGAAACCATCAAGTATTCTCAACTTTACTTTTTAGGTAGGGGTTTTTCTTCTTCTCCTTTGATCTGCTTTTGTTACCATGAAACATTTTGCTAGATTTCTAGTCATTGCAAAAACTGAATAGTTTTGACTTGGATGAATTTAAATTTAACATATCTATGTTGTCAATATTTTTTTGTTTGAAACAATTGAAAATAATTTATATATTACCATGGGATGAGGAGAATAATTAAAGTTGATGAAGGAATCCAAGGTGCCTTTAAGATACTTGGTTGCAGCAAAATGGTGGCTTGAGTTTATGCTATGTTGCTGCATATACAGTATAATGTAATAGTGGGTAGTGGTAAGAAAATGGGAGGTTCTTGATATAATCAATCAAGGGATGACATGTTCTTGAACCAATCACAATGGATTCTCCATCCCTAGCTTCCCATTTTTTTTATTTGATAGCTACATTCGAAACGCATCATGAATAAACCATTCCCTAAAGTTTTATCCCTCATAGTTTTTAGGGATCAATATGTTTTGCTGGTGCTTTGCGAGAAAGAAATTTCTTCATTTCTGAAGCTTTTTTTGGAAACCCAATTTCAAGAAAATGTTGACTTTGACTTGAAATAGGTCTTAGACATTGATTTTGGCAGATCTGCTGAAATTCTTCAGTAATTGTTAGGTATTCCACAGAAAATCTCCTCCCTTCAGATAAGCATATTTGATGCTGCTTCATCTGTTGGATCCTGCCCCTAGAGTGAAATCAGATGGGGATAATTAAGTTATGGTTAAGGGACAAAAAATAATGAGGCTACAATATCATTTTGATTAAACAAGCCAAGCTACTTGTCCACATAAAATTGAACCTGAAATAATGTAACTTTCAGGTGGTAAGTCATACTTTGGGAGAATAAGATAATTTATTATTAGGAATTTTATAAAAGTCTAAATAGTTTTCTCAGTTTTTACTTACATAAACCAGAATAAAAGAATCTTGTATTAGAAATAAACTGAGATAACTTTGAATACAATCAGTTCTCTTAGAAATAAGCTGAGATAACTTTGAATACAAGCAGTTCTATTTTCTGAAAACATTACTTGTTTAGTAATTTTCCTTAGGCTTTTCTTTTGGATACCTGTTATATCTTCAGCGGGAGAGCTATCTATTGGTTTCTCTAGTAGTGCTACATTGCTTGCAAAAGTAATATGCTTTCTAACATTGAGGCCTCCATTTTGCTTTTATGTTGCCCATTGAAATTCCAGAAGTCATACCTGTTTGCTTTGGAGTTTTTCTAAGATAGATTCTACTTTCAACAGAAAGCAGGGAAATGCACTGACATTAATATTGTTAAAATATTACTACTTGTTCAATAGTATTAATCTTGATATTGATTTAGCGTTTTACAATGTGTTGAAAATATATTCAAATATGCTCAGATATGAGTTAAAAATGTTGATTATTTTAAATTTAAGGATAAAATTACCTGCATTCCAACAGCATTTTCTTTTAATTTTTTTATAAAGAGTCCAGAGAAAGGAAGAAACTCAAAGGGAGACAACGATTTCCAAATCAAGATGGTAGCTCCACTGCTGAGAGGTTCAGAAAATGAACTAGTGCATGATTGCTGAGTATGCCCTTCCAAGAAAGGGATTCTTTAACATGGACCACGATTGTCTAATCTACAGAAAATTTGAGCTAATTGTAATCTTATATTCTGTTTTTATTTTTAAAAAATCTGTGTTTCCAGGCTCTTGGGATTAGCATTCAGTTGGGGATGAAGGGCTGGAAGGGGCTGATCAAATTTTGCAACAGGGATGTATAAAAATGTCTGTCCCTTATTTAATTGGCATAAGTGCATTGCTATTTAAATAAAAGTATTTTTTTCATATTTATTCTTGTTTGTCATCTTTTGGGCTGAAACAATCTTATATGATTTGTTGGTATTAATAAGAACAGTTTGATTATTGAATGAGCTCAATACTTTCACCAACTATTTCAAAACTTTAAATGATTCCTCAGTTTGCCTTTTCAGTAAGATTATCAATTTAAGAAAGTTCTGTATTATGATTCTTATTACTGCTTGTAAATGTCAGTTACATGTTCTCTTAATATTGGTTAAATGAAGATGGGCATAGTTCACATTTGTGAATTGGTGCAATTCTTAGAATGGTACAAATAAATGATGTGTTTTCTGTGGATCTATGGATGGGCGCTGTGGTCTGGACCTTTCTAAGGCTGGTTTAATGTTCATGTACCTAAAAACTGACACCTGCTTTTCTGAATACTTGTATACTTAGATTTCCTCGTTGTTGTATGTGGGTTTGATCATATATAACAATACTATTTGGTTTACTGTTGATACAAGTGTCCAAAGCATTCATGGTGTTGTTACATTGATGCTCCAGTTCATTAAGAGTTGGATAAAGAACTTAGCCAAAATCTTTAATTCAGTTGTCTTATGTTCTCCATAAAAATTAATCTTACCATTTTTACTACATTTACTAAAATCTTTTAAACTTTCCATTCCAATTGACGCATACAAGATTCATTTTAGTGACATACTGATGTATAAAAAATATTGATGGAAATGTATCTAAAATACAAAATGAATGTGTGATGTTGACTTTATTGACAGGAGTAATCATGCTTTTGAAGTAAATGTGGATGGTTGGCCATTTATGCCATCTTTTGATGTGTTTGTTTGCTTCATTGGTGGCTTAATTCTAGGCTAATGGAATTTCTTGTATATCTAATTTGGTTTTAAAAACTGGTATGAATAATGGTATTAATTGACCTCTTCCCAAATCTCTAATTGGGCAACTGTGTTAAGTACTTTGCTATCAGATTGTTCACTTAGAGTGATTTGGACCTTTTTTTGGACTGAAAAAATATGGAGAAATGACAAATGATGACTACTATAAATAGTAGAATTTGTGATTCATTTTGATTGTCTCTCGCTCTAGATCAATATCTTTGTCCAGATATTAGGGGTCATGATAAAACCCTAAAACTTCCAAGTATGGAAATGGTTGAAGACAGAATGCTTGTTTTATTTTTGCTCATGAGTTGGAAGCAGTTTTGCTAATATTGATATTTGGTGCTGAGGTTCCGCATGTGCAGAAAAATCATTATAATTCAGCTACATCCCACGATCAGTTTATGGTCTTTATGTAGACCAGTTGACATGGATTTATTTAACAACTACCTTGGTACCAGATGACCTAAACACAATGGATCTGATTTTGCCCCTTCCAGATGGAACCACTAGGGGGGCGCCATTGAGTTTTGAGGGGCTGATACATAAAACTTTTGTTTCTATTTGGAATTCTCATAAAATTAATGGCTTAGAACCAACAGATTGCCATAACCAAGTAGAACCATTGAAGAGATGACTTCTACTGAAATTACCCATTGGGGTGCTTGCCAACCCATGTACCCTACCAACGCTAATCCAGGAGCCCCAAGTCCCACTTTCCTTCCACCAAAATGGCCCTTTGTGCCACAACTTCCTGTCCAGGGAGGAAGTAATTTTAATCCAAGGGCATAAATGTAAGCCAGCCCTTTTCCAACAAAAGCAACCAATAATTTCTCTTTTGGCTTAGAAAGGGTGTCTGAACCAGATGGAGTTAAGTTGCCCCCTCCACAGATGGGAGTTGGCTGGAGATAGTAGTGATGGGGAGTAAGCTCCCTTTAGATGGAGGCTCCCTTTTTCTTTCTTTTTCTTTTTTTTTTTTTTGGGTGGAAATGAAGGGGTGGGTCTATGGTACATCACCTGAGTTGTGGGGTAAATGTAGAGAGTGTCAATCAAAGGCAGAGCTCAGAGCTGGGAAGAAAGCTCTAGATGGCGGCTGTGCCTTGGAGAGCGCGCTGAGCCTCCTGCCTTTTTTTCCCCCCTCTCCGCCACTTTTGCGCAACTTTGTGTAACTTTTGGGCGTCCTCAAGGGGCTCCTGCGGCCCCTGGTCTCTTGTGGAGGCCGGTGCGAGGGGGATCGCGCGTTTTTCGGGCAGAAAAGGAGCTTTGGGGGGACTCTTTTTTTTCCTCTCCCTTCGCCTGGTTAGAAAGAAACAGCCCAGGTCGTTGTTTTTCCCAGCTTGGAAGCCATGGCGTACCTCCATTTTTGTGCGCTCTCTTAATGAGCTTTTTCCTCCGGATCTTTTTTTTTTCCCTTCTCCCTTTTTTTTTTTAAAAAAAATATTCCTTTACGGCTTTTAATGATTGCCGGTGGCGATTAAACAATTGCGGAATCGTATGGATTAATTTCGGATGTGTTATTTTTAAAAAAAAAAAAAAAAGAAAGCGGATTTCTTTCTTTTTTTTTTCCTGCGTTGCGTTTGGAACGTTCGGAAGCGAATGTTTTCCCACGACTAGAAACCGGGTTGGGGCTGGCGTTGGAGCCTGGCTCAGGTAGGTGGGCGATGATTATCATTTTTTTAGGGGGGATTTTGCCCCCTTTTTTTCGTTTTTTTCTTTTTCTTTTTCCCTTTCGACCGATTTTCAACGATCCTGGAATGACGCAATAAAATACCGAGAATACTTGCTTCCAGGGTTACTTCGGGAAAGTTTTGTAGGATGCTCCCCAGGGCTGTGTTTTCTTCGCGTGTTTTTTTTTATTTTTTAAAAAAAGATAAATATTTTTATTTGTTTTTACCGTGCTGATGTCCCCCTTCTGTATTATTGTTCTAAGAAAGCTTCGCAGCGTCGGGATTTTTTGTTCTTACTGTTGAAACCTCAGAAGCAAAAGTGGGAGCTTACCTTTCTTTCAACTTTTGACAGTAAATACCTGGGCACAGGACTCCAGCCATCCTTCTACCTTTCCCTTAACATTTTAAGAATTGAAAGATGTTGAGAAATACGGACAAAAGCCAAGGAGAGGAGGGTTCAGTCCACAGCCATGCATCGAGGTATGATCTCTCAACTTTTATTTTTTTTAAATTATTCTGAGCAACTGTTAACCTTTTGACAGCTTTGACTTACCATCATTGATAATAGAAATAAATACATTTCAGTGCTTTTGATTCTTTTCTTATGAAATGACCTTGAGACTGCTAATATGCCACACCCTGTTTTTTTTTTTTTTTTTTGGATAACAATTTCTGAAACTTGTAGTGTGACTGAAAGGCCCCAAGCTCTACTTAAAAAGTAAAGCACCTTTACACAGATGGAACCCTGTATATTATGCAGTTTCAGCTGCTAAATGTTGCTTTTTGAGGGGTTTTGTGCTGTGAAAAATGACCTTGTTCCCACTGCTGCATTGCACCATTTTATATACAAGGGATTTTTTTCTTTGAAGAATTTGTGGAGTTTAAACTTCAAGTTGAAGGCCTGATAGAAGCCTGATGGTATTTGTAAATCAGAAACTACAGAAAGTTTTATGAATGAAAAAATGTTTATTTTAAAATAAAAAAAAAGAATATGTGTGTTTGCTTGATCCTCTTTGCTTGTATATTCAGTTCCGGATAAGGAACTTTGATACTATTTCAGCATTTTAGGATATTTTGATACTGTGTTTCCAAGCTTTCTCATTGATGGGGTTTGCTTATATTTTACAAAAAGATGTTATCTTAAGACATAATTTTTTGGAATCTTAGGTTCTGTGCATGTCTATTTTAAATGCATATTTTGTTGCTGAATATATGTATGCTGATATTTATAAGGGAAGCAGAAGGACATTTATTGGGGGTTTTTAATATTATATTGACCACACTTTGATGGAAACTAATAGTTATGAGGATTTTTAATATTTTTGCAATGTGTTTATTGATCTTTTCCTGGCTTGTTATTGATATCCCTTTTTAGGTTTTGAATATTTTTATAATTATAAAATACACATGATACTTTATGAGGTCTGTTTCTCAATGCATTATATACATTACCATTTAAAATAATGCCTTTTGCCAGGAAAGCGTTTGATGTAAAAAGTACAATGGAAGAGGGCACTTAAATTTTAAAATCTTCTATATGGAATTGACCCGTGATTTTTGGATGCTGGAGAAGCTGCTTTGATTCTCAGAAAAAGACAAAAAGGAACTTGGTTTGTTTTGTGTTTTTTATTGCATAATTTTCAGATCTTTGAAGCTCAACTCCAAAAGACAGTGGTAAAATCAAATTGCTGACATTGTTAAAAAGTTGGTTTTGAAATTAGCATGCCAATATCCACATTAAAAGAACATAATTTTTTTATATATATAAATTGAAGGAAGAGTTTCAACACTGATGAGAACAGCTATCTATTGTAAACAACAGGACTGAGTTGAATGAAAAGAGATTAATTTAACCAGCCCTTTTACCTTTCTCCCCTCCCCTCTATTCTCTTGGGTATATTATTTGCATAGCATCCACACTTGAAGTTTAGCTTTCTTGGTAATAAAGGAGTACTACATCAAGCAAAATGTTAACACCCAACTGAATTAAAATAAGACAGTCATTATATTAGCAGCACACAGTTCACATGAACTGTGAAAGCATAACTCAGCCTTGCTTGAAAGTTTCTGTTGTAAAGCTTGTTTTCCGAACTGCAACTACTCTTCAGACTGTGTAAAATGAACCTTTTTTTTTAGGGGGTGGGGGAAGTTAAAAGTTGTGTTTGTGAAGAAATTGTTTTATCAAGACATCCTGGAAGTTCTGTGTACATTGCATTGGAAACTTCCTGCCTGTAAGCACCTAATCCATTTGTGACATCATTTGTTTGAGATGGGTGTGAAGTTGGGTGGGGGCCAGATACACTTAAAAGATGGGTGTAACAAATGGTAAATTTTAGGGGAAAAAACTTTTTCTTCCTCACTGTCAAAAAATACCATTCTAAGTACCTCCCACTTCCTTATAAATACAAACATCCATTGTCCAAAGAAACCATTCTTCTTGGGAGTATTTAGGTCAGGTATGCTTTATCGAAGTAAAAGTTTCATTAACCTCCCCCCCTCCCCCCACTTCACAGCTTCAAAGGATAACTCTGGCTAATGGTGCCTGGAATTACCCCTTATTATTCAAATAGGACTAATGGAAAAAAATATATAGCTTGCTGAAGTGAGCTTCACATCCATGTTCATCTATAACAGGGGTGTCAAACTCGCATGTCTCCCCCACCCCCCCCCCGGCCACATGCATCACGTGCTGGCCATGTGGTTTAGTGAAGGGGGGGGGAGTTGGGATACGTCACGTGATCACAATGTGTCTTGTGAGTTTGACACCTCTGATCTACAACCTGGTATGTTACAAATGGTCAAAATTAACTCTTTTTTTCTAATCCTGGAAGATTGTTTTAAATAACAAGAGCCATGACCAAGCCTTTTCACTTAAGTTTAAATATGGCAGAAAGATACTTTAGGTGTTGCAAGCGAAACATCTGAGATAGTCCACCAAGAATGTTGAGTTTATAAAAAAAATGCTATCGCTTTTCTTCTAAAACAGAATTCATGTTCAAGATGGAATGTACCAAGTCCTTTAAAAAAAGGATGCAAAGCCCCCACTCAAAAGGAGCTGTTTTTAGGATGCTTCATTAAAGCCACACGAATACATTTGTACCATTAATGGATTTGCATTTCTACATCACTTTCTAGCAGTGCTTTTTCTGAGGGGGTTACAGTGTAAAATGCACAATAGAAACATGGTAACGTTGAAGAGCAGAAAGGCAACCCTGAATTAAAATTTTAAATTATCTGTGCAGCCCGTGCAAGGGGCGTACCCCCAGTGGGCTGGGCTTGTGAGCGTGCTGCGTCTTGGTGCGTTAATCAAAGTTCTTCTTAAAACGAAGATTTTTCACCTCCGAAAAGCAAGGACAAGGATGCCCACATGTATTGTCATAGCAAAGGGGTTCTGTAAATAAGGAGCTTCTGCTAGAAATATATAAACCTCAGATATTGCAAGTACTGGCCTCTCCATATTTCTGTAAAAGTTTGGGCTAGAGATTGTATTCAAGCATTCCTCCCTCTCCTCCGACTGCATTCTCATTCTCACCCCAAAACATATTTTTTCACCTCTTAAGTCTGAATTCGGTATGGATTTGCAGTTAGCCTGACTGGCCTGGCCTATGCCATAATAAACAGTGTTGGGTCAGATGCCTTGGATTGGGCCAAGCATAAAATGATAAGGACTCTTCCCTTCGGGTTATATCAAGGATAAGGTCTTCTGTTTTTGGCTGCTTCTCCACCCATTGTGGAACGATGCCTTGAGACAATGCAGGGTCGAACCCTGGCTGCTAAATGCATGCTTGTCTCCCAACTGAGGTCCTTGGGGTAGTCTCCTGTAAGCCCTTTCCTCTGCCACCTTCACATTCACGCAGCCCTGGCTCCCACTAAATGCTCAGCCAGTGGCAGCCATTTTATGAAGCAACCCTTGCAGCACAAAGGAGAGGATTATTTAAAGCAGGAGGCGAAGACCAAGGCAGGCACGAGGAGGAGGAAGAGGGTGAGGTTTGGAGAATTGAGGATTGCTGACATTCTGCCCGATGCCAGCTGTTTCTCTCTCAGGGCAGTGGAGAATGAGAATGGAGGAGAAAGAAAAGGAAAAAAGCATTAGGCATTTTCACTGCAGGGCTGGATTGTCACAAAATGGCTGTTCCTTTGTGCCGCAGAGGCTGACAGACACATACTGCATTGCACTGTGTACTTTTTTTTTTTTTTGAAAAAAAAACCCTCAGCAGGAAGTTGGTGGAGAGTTCAAAGGCCATTTTGGGTTGGACGCAGGCTGTGGTTGGCTGCCGTCTCACTTGCTAACAGGCGGGTCTGGAGATGCTGCAGTCCTGCCTTCGGGATGACGTCGCCTCCCTTGCGCCTCCCCTGCACATCCCTTCCAGCCTCCCTCCTCTTGGCTAGTGATGCTTTTCTGCTTGCTCAGGCAGCCAGAGAGAGAGAGAGAGAACAAGCAAGCCAGCCGCTGCCAGCCCTGGTTTTGGAAGAGGGAGAGAAAGCAGCTAAAGGATTAGCAATCCGTGCAAATTTCTTTGTGCCTTCTTTTGTCTGGCGGTGGGTGGGGGCGCTTTGAAAACTAGCCCCCGTCCTTGTCAGCTGCCAAATGATCAAGCCGGGATCAATTACAGAAGGATTGTGAAAGAGCAGCACAGAAAGTGTATAATTTGCCATGCGGAGAAAGCGCACCAATGTGTTTTATGAACTGTATTTATGCAATGAAGAAATGGATTAGAATGTTTTGAAGACCCAGGCTTCAGAAATGCCCTTTTCTCTTGAGGCACGGATCATTTCCTGCAGGAATAATGGAAAAGTTCTCACACACATAACACACACACACACACACACACACACAAGCAGGGTAGACTTGAAGAAGTCTAAACTTGTTTAGTCCTCTAAAGCTTTGGCTGTAGTTCAGCCCATACATTTCGGTGGATGATTTCATCTTGTGATATCTTGTTCTAACACTTAGTGTGGGTGACATCTCGCTGCTTTGCATGTCAACCTCCTTGCCCATTTAGGAGATTTACCATAAAAGGGGGAGGGAGGGGAATGTCTCACCTTTTAGTATGTGTAATTGGGGGAGAGGGAGGAAGAAGGACAATATTCAATGGGTAAATCTTTAACCCTGGATTTCCGAAGGCTGAATGTACGTAAGAGGGAGAATAGATTACATTCCCTATCATCTGGAGCCCCTGGATGGTTGTGTGAGAGTTCAAATGAAACACAACTTTATAGAGAGATGACATTAAAAAGTAGAACACTTTGCAGACAAGGCAGCTGACAAATTGTGCATTTTATCTTGGAAGCTCATTGTTTTTATCTTGGAGATGCGCTTGGCACTTAATTTAATTAATTTGCTTGGGTCCAAGTATGATGTAGTTTCAAACAGCTTGGGTTTTGTTGCTTGACACACATGGGATTGTAATACAATATTTAATATTGTCCTTTTGGCTAATTCCAAAGTATTTCTGCCAAATTGAATCTCAGTGCTCCTGCAAAAATGTTGGGTTTCTGCAAAAGCTGGTGCTTTCAAGGCAACAGATCTCTTCCTGTTACATCTTAGCAACAGAGTCTGCAGAAAAGATATTTCATTTAGCTAAGAGGAATGGGTTCTGGAATGCTGAAAAACTACTTTTATCTTCTTTGCTCTTATGAGTTCCCTATTGTTATCTTCATTACCATTCAGATGTGATTTATGGATGGTTTCATTCGTTCTGCTTGCTTGTTCTGGAAGAGAGCTATCTTGCTAATCATAAGAGCAGATCAACCCCTGGATTTAATTTCCTGAAGAGAAAAAAATAGTCTGCCTTAGCTGGCTTATATTATTTGAAGTTCCTTTGTAAGCTCTCTTAAATTTTCAAGCCAGGTGTTATTCCACAATCTTGTCATTTTGGTTGAAGCTGATAGAATCTGTAATCCAGTTTGCATAGAAAACCCTTAGAAGATGGGGAAATCTGTTCAACTCAGTTTCATCTGTTTTACATCTCTTTGAAATGTTTCTTTCATTAAAAAATGATTTTTCTGAAAGAGGTACATTTATTTTTTGGAGATCGATTTTCAAAACTCTACAAAAAGCATCTATATTGCATAAGGCGGTTAGTGCCTTTCAGCTATTTTGGATTACAATTTTCATATTGCCCTGAAACGGATTGTGCTTGATGGAAAGGGTAGGATTTATGACTATGTTGAAGCTCTCTTAAAAAAAGAATTAAAAGAAAATCAAAACCCTGGTGCATTTCAACACCATCTTGATTTGGTTTCAACTGTTTGTTTTCAACCTTTTAAATGTTACTTTATGTATTTCTCTGTGCTTTATTTAATTGTTTTAGTGCTGTTTGAAGTCTTCCAGAAACTAGCAACTCACACGAATATCCACAGGGAGAAAAAAATGGTTGAAACAAAACAAATATAAAATAGATTCAAAGTACCGGTAGCCTAATTCTTCTGAAATTGAAATAACCCCTCTTTTTCCAATATCCCTCCTGTGTTTTGAGAAGTTGAATTGAGGTCCCAAATCTAGGGGATTTTTGGGAGATCTCAGTCATAGGATGGGACATTCCTGATGGTGTCATTCATCTCATCACACTTCAAACCCAGGCCGCTCAATATTTTTTTGAAATTTCAGACCAGAATACAATGCATGAAGTTTTTTTTTTTTAATTTGATTTATATGCCGCCCTTCTCCGGAGACTCAGGGCAGCTTACAATGTGCTCAGCAATAGCCTTCATCCTTTTGTATATTTATACAAAGTCAGCTTATTGCCCCCACAAACTGGGTCCTCAATTTACCTACCTTAGAAAGGATGGAAGGCTGAGTCAACCTTGAGCCTTGGTGAGATTCGAACCTGCAATAATTGCAGGCAGCTGGTCTTAATAACTAGCTTAATAACAGGGTGCCTTAGACCACTGTACTACCAAGGCTCTTGATATTTCAGTGGTGCAGGATTGAAGTAGAAGCTTTGAGGTATCTGTGCATAGCTTCCACTGATTGTACGGTTTGAAATATAATATGTATAATGGCCCTCTGGAAGATAGTTTTATTATTGGTTAATGAGTGGGATAGAAAGCAGGATAGATTAAGGGGAATTTGGGGAAGGATATATTTGCTAAAGGTTGACTTTTAAAATAAACATATCTACACCCTCTTCCTAAAGCTAAGGGATCCACATTGTGCTAAACTCAAGGAATGAAGTCATTAAACCATAATTGGTTGGTCTTAGACAACATCCCACAATTGGTTGGATTGCCATCACAAATGAAGCCAAACAAGGGTGTCCATTTGGCAATGATGGATGTGGTTTGTTACAAGGAACCAGCTGCTCTGTGGGTGGGTAGAGCTAAATTTGATGGAGGTTTTTTACAGAACAAGCTTGGTTGACCCCCCCCAACCTTCCAGAGATGTTGATGCTTAGAAAAATAATATAATGGTTTTGATACTGAGCTCTGAGGAAGTGAGGAAAAGCTCTTTTAAATGGCTTTTTTTTTTTTTTTTACAGATGTGGCTTACCAAAACCTTTTGAGTTTGTGCTGCATCCATGTGCCATTTAGTAACAAATGAAACAGTCTGAGGATTTGTTGCTACAAAGCTAGAGATGGGGGTCTGAAACATATCCAGGTTGGACACAGATATCCCTATGAGCAGCAGAGTTAAAAGGGGAACACCCATCCGGGTGTTTTAGGGGACTTCCCAAGATCATTTTTTGAGTTGGTAAATACAATTTGTTGTGTAGTTTCCTCAGATTCTTCAGGAAGAAGAAGGGAGCAAGCAAGCTATTTTGCTTCGTCACGCTTCTATGAAGCGTGGCTTGGCCTCGTGCCTGGCAAACCTGGGATAAATTAATCAGCCTTTTTGTTTTTTTTTTTAAAGTACAGGTAGTCCTCAACTTACAACAATTCATTTAGTGACCAAAGTTACAACAGCACTGAAAAAAAGTGACTTATTTTTCACATTTCTGACCATTGCAGCATCCCCACAGTCATGCGAATAAAATTCGGATGCTTGGCAACTGACTCACATTTATGACGGTTGCCGTGTGCCGGGGGTCACATGATTCCCCCTTTTGCGACCTTCTGACCAGCGAAGTCAATGTGGGAAGCCAGATTCACGTTAGCATCAGCGTGACTAATCTAACAATTGAACGATTGCAGCGATTCCCTTAACAGATGTGGCAAGAAAAGTCGTAAAATGAACCAAAACTCACAACATTTCTCACTTAGCAACATAAATTTCTTTTAAAGAAGAAATTTAAAGGCGACCCTTAGTGACAAAAATGGATGTGTAGATGTTAAATGAGCCACATTCTTCTGTGATTAGCATTTATGCCTGGAGTTTAAATAGACAGCTAGCCTTTGTGTCTCTGGTTGTTTCATTCAGCCCAGTAATCCATAGTTAAACTACAGTTCATTGAATAAGTCTAATTGTTCAGATCGTCAAACACTTTGAACTCTTAAGCTAAGCAATGTTGATATTGGACAATATGAAGAACGGGATGGCATCCAAATTGAATAGTCTCAAATATGCCACTTTAGCATGTTGTGTGAAGCCTTCCTGTCCCTTATCCTTAGGTATAATTCCATATATCGGGTGTCAAACTCGATTTCATCAAGAGCGACATCAGGTTGTGTTTGACCTCGGAGGGCCGGGGTGGTGGTGGTGGGACATGGTTGGGGTGGGCATTTGACACAGGCTCACGATGCATCCCCCCCCCTTTGCATTCAAAACAGTTATTCCACACAAAAGGAGATTTACTTTCTGGCATAAATAGTCTCAATTCCATAATGTACAGACTAAAGACATGTAGAGCTGTCCCCAACTGCTATGGGGCTTGGCTCTTGTATAGGAGCAGAGCCTAAATGAACTGACAATTTCTCCAGATGTCTAAAAACTGGTCTTTTCCAACAGTCGATCAATCTTTGTTACTACCTCTGTACACAGCCCTAGAGGAGGACTCAATCCTAGTAATAATTTTACAAACTGGATATACCACCCAATTCTCAATGAACCTGGGTGGCTCACAACAATAAAATAAAAAAATAAAAATACAAGTGAATCAATCACAAGTAAAAGATTAAGATAAAAGATGACAAACTCAGTGATACGAGGGGACTCACTCTTCCACCCATCATCTGGGTGAAGAGCCAGATGATGTTTTTGGCTCTTCTGAAGAACAGCCATCCAGGTTTTGGAGGTTACTTAGTTCTGTTTGGCAGGTGCTGCTAAAGAGAAGGTGAAGAAGGTTACGGTTAGTGTCTGCCAGCTAAAATGCCCCCCCCCCCCCCCCCCCCCCGTTTTCAGTCGGCAGAGTGCTGCAGGAGGCTGAAAGGAGTCAGGTTCTGACAGTTTCTGGAGAACCGGTAGCAGCAATTTTGAGCAGTTTGGAGAACCAGTAGCGGAAATTTTGAGTAGTTCAGAGAACCAGCAAATACCACCTCTGGCTGGCCCCAGACTGCAGTGGGAATGGAGATTTTGCAATATCCTTCCCTGAAGAGTGGGGAGGGAATGGAGATTTTGCAGTCTCCTTCCCCTGCCACGCCCATCAAGCCATGCCACGCCCACCAAGCCACACCCACAGAACCGGTATTAAAAAATTTTTTGGATTTCACTACTGCCTGCCATAACATATGATCTGAGAGAAAGGATGAGCAGCCAGGCTTCCTTGAAGCTTGATGGCGCCGAGGGATAGAATCTTCTAAGGCCGCAATGGCAAACCTATGCCACGTGTGCCCAAAGTGGCAGTCATATCGCCTGGCACACGCAGCCTTTGTCTTCTGTGTTTCTGGCGCGCATGTGCACGTGACAATCAGCTGTCCTTCGCGTGTATGGCAGTGCCGAAAACCGGTGTGCATATGCGCGCCGGCCAACTGATTGGCGGGTGTACATGTGTGCCAGAACCCAGAAGTTTGGCTTTTCTGGAGCACGATCCCTTTGCGTGCGTGCCGGTGCCGAAAACTGGCCTGCGCATGTGCACTGGCCAACTAATCATCTGGCGCGCATGCGCGCTAGAACCCGCTAGAACCACTTGTCTGAAATGCTATACGGCAGTGATGGCTAACCTTTCCTGGATCAAGTGCCCAAAGCATGCACACGTGGGCATGAATCCATGTATGTGCGCCCGAACCCCCAAAATGCAATGTGGGTGTGGTCCCCCACATGCATCCCGCCCCGTGCATGTGTGAATGGCCCCCTGCACACACCCTGCCCCCAGCGCATGTGCATCATAGACCCTAAGACCAGCTGGCCGGCGGGAGGCACGCATGCATGTGCGGTGGAGCTGAACTGAGCGACGGCTTGTGTGCCCACAGAGAGGGTGTGCGTGCCATAGGTTCACCATCACAGCTATAGAGTCTCCTGCTTGAGCAGGGGGTTGGACTAGAAGACCTCCAAGGTCCCTTCTAGCTCTATTCGGACAGCACGTAAAATATCTAGAGGCAGGACTTTATTCGGTTCAATTTAGTTTATAATTTAATACTCTTCCTCCTCTCTCAAGAAAGTTTAAAGGCTGGCTGGTTTTTTGTTGTTTTGTTTTGTTTTGCTTTGCTTTGCTCTGTTTTTGTTGTTGTTCATTCAGGCGTCTGAATCCTAAATAGATCCTTTTCCTTTTTCCCCAGAACAAGGAAAAGAAAAGTTAAACACTTCGCTGTGTTTGGGCAACCCTTTTATTTTTAAGCCCCAGCATTTTCCAAACACCTTCTACCTCACGGTCCTTTTAGCAATGACTTTATCCTTCTATTTGGAATTGCTCAAGAGACAGCAATGCAGGGAGAGCCATAAAATGGTGGCTTATTCACGGATCATGTTTTCAAAATGGCTTCCCTGACTGCTTGCCCAAAGCTTGCTCTTTCCTGCTTTCTTGCTGCCCTCTGCCAGTTTCCTAAAGAAATGCATTTTAATTTCACTCCGTTGCTTTTTTCCATGTTTTGCTTTTCACACCTTTTAAAGTAAAATAAAAGCTCTTAGCGCGCTGTAGTACATGCCGAACGATTGTGTCGTGTGCTAGGTTCAGGGATCTGCTTCTGGAATTATTGCCTTTTTACCACAAGATAAAACCTGGAAGAGTTTCTTTAAAAAAAAATAAAATTCTTCAGCCCAGTTTCTACCGCTGAATTAATTGACTCATCCAAGATATTTTTTTTCTTTTTAAAGGGATTTTATGAGATTCTTTCCTTGATGAACTCCACTTGAGGCAAGAGAAAAACAGGTTTTAATAGCTGTAAAAAATGGCTTGGCCTAATCCACGCCTATAAATTTGGCCCTGCCATAATTTGGTATTATGGCTGATTTATTTCCAGCCTGCTTAGCCTTTTAGCTTTTATTGCTATTGTTTTGTATCGAGTAACATTTAGACCAGGCTGTTTTATAACACGTTTTGAATGTGGTTTTAAAATTGGAGGAAGAAGCATCGGTCTCTCTGCTGTGTGGTTGACAGCAGCATCTTGTTAAGCTGAAAATGCAAATGATCCCTGAGCTCTAGTAATGAATGGCAAGGAGCACCATGGGGGAAAAATGGACTACAATTGAATAAAACCAGACTAATGTGAAAGGGTCCAGCAACCAGCCTAGAATTGATAATGAAGCTACTTTTTCCCCCATGTTTTATTTATTTTATTTATAATTAATAATAATATAATATAATAATATATAATATAATAATATAATATAATAATATATAATATAATATAATATAATATAATATAATATAATATAATATAATATAATATAATATAATAATACAATATAATATAATATAATATATAATATAATATAATATAATATAATATAATATAATATAATATAATATAATATAATATAATATAATATAATATAATAATGTAATAATTATTATAATTAATAATTTATATTGTATGTTTTTATCTGGCTGTACACCGCCCTGAGTCCCTTGGGAGAAGGTGCGGTATATAAATTCGAGATAAAATAAAAATAAATTAAAATAAATAATACTTTTCATCTCCATTGAACAGTGCGTGAACTAGGTACAATTTTTAAAAAATTCATAGTTCACATATTTGTTGTTGTATTTGTTACAATGACATTAATAATATAACTATTATATCAATATACTTTACAACAGTACATAACTTTGTCATAAACTTCTCTCCATGGTACAAATTTCTTTTCTTATATCTCCTCCTTCCTAACTTCTGTTTCTATTCTCTAGCCCCGTGTTAGCACACCTATGGCACGCGTGCCGGAAGTGGCATGCAGAGCCATTTTTCGGGGCACGCAAGCCATCGCCAAACTCACCTGAAACTGTGCATGTGTATGCGCCCAGCTGGTGTTTAGGCCTCTGGTGCGCGTGCGTGCAATGCGTGTGTGTTTGCACATGAGATGACTGGTGCGCAGCACGCAAATGCACAGACAACGTTTGCGTGCGTGCATTGCGTGCGTGCGTGAAAGCTGTGGACATGCGCATATCATGAGATTGTGCTAATGTGCATGCGCAAAAGCTGCACGCATATGCAGATGGTGCGGTTGTGCACGCAGCGCATAGTGGGTGCGTGCAAAAGCTGTGCGCATGCGCAGATGGGGCGGTTGTACGCACAGCACATGGGGAGGAGCTGTGTATTACCACGGATGGCATGTGAGTGTGCAAAGCGCGTGCAGTGCGTTCCTGTTCAGCACTCGGTAAGTAAAAGGTTCGCCACCACTGCTCTAGCCATTGATAAAATACCTCCCATGTCAGAAAATATTCAGTATCTTCTCTGTCCTTAATGATAAGCGTTAATCTATCCATTTCTGCACATTCCATTATTTTCTGAATTACCTTCTCATCTGACGGGATCTCCTCATTCTTCCACTGTTGCATAAATACAATCCTAGCCACAGTCCGTATATGTAAAATCAAAAATGTAGTTTTTTTATCATATTTTTCTGGTAAAATCCCCAACAAAAATGTCTCTGGTCTCAGTTCAATAGGCTTCTTTGTCATTTTTTTCCAGCCAGGTATGTATTTTCGACCAATATTTTTTGATTTTGGGACATGTCCATCACATGTGGTATTATGAGCCCAGTGTTTGGTTACATTTCCAACATTTTGCTGATCTGTCTTTATACATTTTAGCCAACCTTGCCGGTGTAAAGTGCATCTGTAAAACATTTTATACAGATTTTCCTCATAAGCGGTTGACATTGACAATGAAGTTACTGAAGTGATGCACAGCATCTGAGGTGGAGTGGCAAGGGCAATTGCTATGGTTTATTGCTTGGATAGTCTTTTTCCATATACCAACCCTTACGGGCTTTTCATTGCAGAAGCTGCAGGATCTTCTCACAACCCAGCTTAACTAAACTTAGTTGCTGTATTCACATGACTTGTAGTGTCCAAAGAAATAAATTGTGTAATAGTAATGTGATTTGGTTCACACAATAGACTTAAGACAATATTGCTGGATCTCTAGCACATTGTATGGACTTATACACTAAGACAGTGATGGCTAACCTTTTTGCCGTCGCATGCCAAAAGCAGGGGGAGCACGGGGGGGTTGCGTGGGCCTGTGCCCACACCCATAATTCAATGCCCCCCCACGCATGCGCGTGTCCTCCCTCCGCTTTTGGCACGTGTGGGCCTGGTGGGCCTGGTAGGCCCATTCTTTGCCCTCCCCAGGCTCCAGAGGCTTTCTTGGAGCCTGGGGAGAGTGAAAACGGCCTTCCCCACCCCTCTGGAGGCCGGAAACAGCATGTTTCCCGACTTCTGGTGGGCCTAGAAGGCCTGAAAATCAGATGGCCAGTGCACGCATGCGTGCTGGAGCTCAGCTAGGGCAACGCTTGCGTGCCCACATATATGGCTCCGTGCCACAGGTTCGCCATCATGGCACTAAGATGACTGGATGATAGACCTTTCAGGAACCTGGTCTTTTCCTACAAAACTTTATGACTACAGAGATCCTAGAATATCAAGATCTCTGATTTCTCCTTCCCTAAACTCTGTGGTTATTAGACTTAACCAGAGCAGGTTCCTCCAGAAAAATCAATTGCTTATATCATAATTCAGAAGTGAACATATGGGTGTGTTTCTGGAGATCGCTGTGTGTTAACATATAGTGTAAACCTAGCACATTTGAAACCCCTAAAATGGCTCAGCCTATAGGTAGGTGGGCTTTCCAAACCTGAGTATTCTCTTCCCCAATCCCAAAAAAAGAGATAAACTGTAATTTTCAGGACAGTTAACTTCCTCTGAATTGGGGAAAGCTTGAAACAGATCCCACAAACCTATGGATGTCTGGTAAGTCACTCTATGAGTCACCATGTGTGAGTAGGCAGCAATATAAATTTTCTACATAAATAAAGTAAATAAATAATAAATTTCATGATGGAAGTATGTTGACCAAGATAATGAAGTCCACTTAGTTGTGAAGATGTATTGCTCGAAGAAAATAATAAGACCATACCATATTTTGGGGGAGCTCAAAAGACAACCTGTTATATCCTTGAGGGTAAAAAAAATCTCGCTATTTTTCTCCACAGTCACTCGGCGTCTGAAGAGGGCTCGGGTTCTGAATCGGGGAGCCAGTCAGACAGCGAGCAAGGCAGTGATCATGGAAGTGAATCCAATAGCAGTTCCGAGTCTTCGGGAAGTCAGTCCGAATCAGAGAGTGGATCCACAGCATCCAAGTCTCGACAGACCCCTCCGGGAGCTAAAGAGAAACCAGCATCCAAGAAAGAAAGGCTAGCTGATGTCAAAAAGGTACGGCATTGCCTTGCTAAAAGTGGGGATAACTTGGGAGATTGGGAAGCTTAAGGGGTGAAAGGGGTGATAATGTTGCTTGATTGGGACTTGTGTGTCTTCCGAGGAGAATGTTTTGATTGAATGTGTTGGTTTAAAACATTACCGTGTTTCCCCAAAAATAAGACCCTGTCTTACATTTTTTTTTTTTTGAACCCTGAAATAAGCGCTTGACCTTATTGCCATGCACTCAAAAGCCCGATTAGGCTTATTATCAGGGGATGTCTTATTTTGGGGAAAACAGGGTATGACTTCTATCCCAATGCCCCAAGAAAGATCTAATTTACCACCATAAGACCTCCCTGGATAATAAGCCCAACTGGGCTTTTGAGCGCATGAAATAAGCCCCCCAAAAAAATACGCCCCCGAAAGTAAGCCCTACCCGAAAATAAGCAAATAAGCTGCATGCACCTACCCAAAAATAAGCAAATAAGATGCATGCGCAGCTAGTCCCCACCATTTTCTCTGGTTAGGGTTAGTGAGACAGAGCTGGAAATCAGGTAAGAGAGCAAGAAGAGCCCCGTCTTGCTCCACGCGCCCTGAAATAATAAGACCCCCGAAAATAAGGCCAAGCGCCTATTTCGGGGTTCAAAAAATATAAGACAGGGTCTTATTTTTGGGGAAACACGGTAGGAGAACAGGCAGAGCTGGGGGATGGAGTTAAGCATGTCATCAGCTTAGAATCATTACATTCCCACGAACAGTCGAAGTCTAACCCCTCCTGAATTCCATTGGTCCTTATCTGACGCCAATTTAGTGTTGACCTTGAGTTGTCTAGATTCTTGTGTATAGGCTTCCGTGCTGCAACTTCACAGATGGTCCCCATCCTTTGCACCTGACATCCAATTTGTTCAGTCAAGTAGCCCAACCTATATCCCAGGGACACTTCCAGGAGAACATAATGGATGATTTTCTTCTGAGTGCCCTTCGTATCCCTTAATGGAATACAAACGCCAGCTTGATTTATTTTGCAGATGTGGGAAGAATATCCCGACGTTTACGGGGTGAGGCGATCCAACCGTAGCAGACAGGAGCCTTCGCGTTTTACTATAAATGATGAGGTAAGGGGAGAGGAAACCCATAAAGAGCAGAAGCCATCCTTGGAATGAAAGTTGTTATTCGTTGGTTGCATTTTGCAGTCCTGAAGCGCTGTTCCTGCAACCAAAGCCAGGTCAAAAGATCCAGTTGCCCATCGGACCTTTCGTGTGTCCAAATGGGAAATGATATGATCCTCATTGGAGTCTTGGACAATCAGTCCATGACAAGAAACAAGGAGAGGTTTCAGGAACAGCCCTGCTTTGAGACTCCAGAAAGATGGCATGATTAAAAAGCAATGCATGATAAAAGTGTGCATGTTTATATATATATTGTGTTGTTCCTTTGCGTTAAACCTTTTGCCTCCTTTTTTATATTATAGATGTAATCCTCTCTTCAAAAATCCATGCATGAGATGAGTTCAGATGGTTATTATTTTTTTTTTCATCTGATGGCTGGGACATCAAAACCCATTTCTTTCCTTCACTTCCATCCAAAACCGTATTATGGGCAGTGTGGTTATGGAACTGGCCACCTTTTCTTTGCCGCTTTTGTGAGTGACCGATTCTCCCACATTTTTTCTCTTTCTTTCTTTCTTTTTTTTTTTCTGTTTGTGTGCATATTTCCCACTCCGACTAATGTCCAAAGCGAGTAAGCAAGTTTTCCCTTCTGTTTTTTACAGACGGAGAAAATGAGGCTCAGGAAAGTTCAGAATCAGACTGAAAATGTCAAAGTTGGAAGTCCAAAGGTAGGCACCTAAATTTATATTCGAGCACCTGCAAAAATAAGCGGCACCCTCTCCTCCCGTTAAGGAGTCCTCTAAAAATGGGTCCATTTATGCTTGGGTGCCTATATATGGATTTAGGTGCCTAGCAGAAGGCACCCAGATTTGAACATTTTGCATCAAAAAGAATTGTTCTCTTGGCCCTTCCCCGTCTTGTCTTCGAATTCAACTCTCTTCGGTCAGGTTGGATTCACCGCAATGAGAAAAATTGCATAACAGAAATCTTCAGAGGTTTTTAAATCCTCAATTGTCATTAATATAATTATTACTATTCTTTTTCCCTTTGGGGGCCGGTGCACTTAAGGGCAGGTTACGTTTTTTCTAATAAACATTTCTGGATTCCAGGCCTGTGTTTGTGCCACTGAATTGATACTGAAGCAATAGAGGGAAGGCTCTTTGTGAAGTTATCTGAGATAATACAGAAGCAAAGACTTGTCTTAGTTTAGTGACTGAATTTCCTGGCAGAGGCAAGATTTGAAATTGATTTGTAGGATAGCCTTTAATCTGCTTCTTTCTTCTCAAAGCAACTTGGCATAAGGAACATGTCTTCTAGCTGTGTTATACTCAGACCGGCTCTGCCTTCCATTCTCTCCCTGTTTCTCCTCTTCTCTCACATGATCCTGTGCGATCTTCCATCTTGGGCAGTGGTTTTGCCCATGCCATCCGGACTAACCTGTCCATATTCTTTCCCCCTCCCACCCAAAATTCCTCTGAAGGCTCAGATCCAAGGGGTCCATCGATTCTTTTGTCATTAAACAACAGGGTTTTGTTTTCCTTTTTCCAAGTTCTGCAAATGCCAAGCTCAATGGCCCTCTTTTCTCTGTCATAATGGCCCAGGATGCACTGGGCTTTTGATGTCGCACCCACCCCTGATCTCCACTGCAGGCAAGAGCACCCGTTAGGGGCTCAGGTAAGCCCTTTCCAATTTTTTGTTTTACAATATTACGTGGTTTTTGCAAACATTGGATTTTCTGCCTGCTAGATGTTTCTGTTGCCCATGCAACTGGCAGTGGCTTTAT
The DNA here is from genome assembly GCA_022577455.1 of Arizona elegans. NCBI lineage: Eukaryota > Metazoa > Chordata > Lepidosauria > Squamata > Colubridae > Arizona > Arizona elegans. Next base: position 8,579,633 of record JAKOOJ010000016.1, read on the forward strand.
TTGTACCTTATGCGAAAGAAAAATATGTTTATGGTTCACTATTCATTATTGCAATACCACACAATAATGTAAAAATAAAAAATAGAAAGCTGCTTTTCCTCCTGAAATGGAAAGGATTGATTATTCTGATGGGAAAGGGAACAGTACACAACCTTCACTTTAACAGTGTGCTTTAATTAATGGGATCTTGCTTATGCAAAATTGTAGTCTGTAAATGCTGCTTTTGTCATTTAAGGAATCTAATGAGGGTGCTTCTAGGAGTCCTTAACAATTTCTTGTTTCATGGTGAACTACTTTTGCCTGCATAATATTTTTCCATTGGGTGTATCTATTTTCAAAAACGCATAACTACAGCACCCTCACACATGCATCCTAGGAAAACAGAGGTCCCTTAACTTCCCTCCGGATGAGTTCCCAAAATTACTCTTCTCTATGGACTTTTTCCACTTTACGATTCCACCTTGCAAAGAAGCTCCTGCTATTTTGTCTGATGTGGCTTTGAGAAAAAAAACCATTCTGGCAGGATTGTGCACAAAAGCACTACATAAATTAGAAAAACTATCGAAAGTATATCTCTGTTCCGCTGTGATGAGGTTAGGAGTTACTTCATTGTGGACAATGTGATGTTAAAAGGGCAAAGAAGTCAAGAGTTCCACCCAACATCTTAAACCGCAGTTTAAGACTGAACTCTTGGTTAAAGTTTGCCTTTGGATTGTTGGCTTAAACTAGTGTGAATGTTTGGATAAGCAAAGCCATGCAAAGATTGTCTCGAAGGGCTTCAGAAAATTTCATCAAGTGCACTAAAAACTACCATGGTTCTCCCAGCTTCTTCCACTATCTGTGTACACACAATATCTATAATCTGTTTTTTGTGTTTGGGGTTATTGCAGGGTAGGGAGCTGGGCTGGGGAACCAGACAATATCAAAGAGTGAGTTTTGAAGGAGGATCGATCACCACAAGAGCTTTACTTTCTACTCCTATGTTTGGGTTCTTGTTTATTGCCAACTGCATCAAGGGGCATATATAATTCTCAATTCAAGAACAAGGTTACAGCTTCTCAGTTGGAGAAGACATATGCAAGTTTCTGGGGAACTTTATTTTGATGGGATTTTCTCCAGTAAGGGACAGAACAGGAAGCTGAATTTACAGTAAAAAGAGAGAGAGAGAGAGAGAGAGAGAGAGAGAGAGAGAGAGGGAGGGAGGGAGGGAGGGAGGGAGGAAGAAAGAAGAGAGAGAGAGAGAAAGAAAAAGAAAGGAAGGAAGGAAAGAAAAAGAAAGATAAGAAAGAAAGAAAGAAAGAAAGAAAGAAAGAAAGAAAGAAAGAAAGAAAGAAAGAAAGAAAGAAAGAAAGAAAACCCAACCAGTCCAAGAAAATTGGATTCACTCTTTGGATGTTTTCCTTGATGGAGGAAAGTGTGCAGAAGATGATCTACGTCGTAGGATGAAGGAAGGTTGGGGGCCAAATTCCTCTGTCCTGGAATAGCATGATGTGCAAACCTATCCTTTTGAGTTTCACATAACACAATGTCTTATTATGGATTTGCCTTTCCCCAAGCAGATAAATAACAAACCATCTTATGGCTACACTTTATGTATGAGTGCCTTGAACTATGTTTTTCTGCCCCTGAAGGGCAAGAGAAGATGATGGCCAGGAGGATAGAAGGAAGGTTCCCTTCAAAGCTTGGGAGCACCAGTGAGGCAAAGCTTTTGTAAAGCTACAAAAGGGATAACTTCAGCTCCTATAATTCCATGCCAGCATCTGGCTCCTGTAATGAAGCTCTCATCTGGATCTGGTGGAGGATGAGCCAGTGCAGTGCAGAGGCTTTGTGACAGATGGGAGTCAGTATACAACTTGTAATTTGGGGAAGGATCAGAAGAAGAAATAGATTTGTGGTTCTTTTTTGGTGCAGAGTGCTTGAATGAGCACTTCAGATATGGAGAGGTAATTACTGTTCTGTGTATTTGGATGCACATTAAAAATTGGGGATTGTTTTCAAAACTTGCAAGGGACACGCTTTAACCTTTCAAGTTTCATAAAGATCCTGGAAAGAGACAGATGTGCCCAGCTGTTGGCTGCAAAGATCTTATTATTCTCTTTATCTGTTTCTAATATACTTGGGTTCCTGCATCTAACATTGCCGCTCATTTTCTTAACTCTCTTGTCATCTCTAATTTAAATAACGTTGCCCTGTTCTCACAGGGAAAGAAAACTGAAGAAACAACGGATGATTCCATTTCTAAGTGTGTTTTTGTCAATCTCAAGCAGATTTTTTTGGTGGGGTCTTTGTTCGGCGCCAGTACCCGTTACCCTGTTACCCGTGAGAACTGTTACATACATGATGTCATGCAAATCCCACGCTTGACATTCTGGCCTCTGAGCAGCCATCTTGCGCTGAACGAGCTGTCCATCAATAGGGCAATTTATTACTTTGAAAAAGGTTATCCAGATTTATGGGCATTTAAATGTGGTGTATAGTTTCTTTTTCCTTACTATTGAGTGAACGGAATGTTGTGTTAATACACTGCTCAAAAAAATAAAGGGAACACAAGCAGAAGAGATCTGAGATCTGAATGAATGAAATAGCCTTATTAAATACTTTGTTCGTTACATACAGTAGTTTTGTGTTCCCTTTAGGTGTTTGAGCAGTGTATAAACTACTGTATGTAAAGAACAAAGTATTTAATAAGGCTATTTCATTCATTCAGATCTCAGATCTCTTCTGCTTGTGTTCCCTTTATTTTTTTGAGCAGTATAGTTTAATTGTTTAAGAAGATTTAATAAATATATGTAAGCATAAGAGTACTCTGTCATAAAAATTAAGAGATGTATTTTAAGGGCTTCCCTTCCCCTTCTCCTCCTCCTCTTTCTCTTTTTTCCTTTTATTATTAATATTATTAATTTTATTATTAATATTAATACCTGTGTCGGGTAATTAATCAATGGTTCTCTACCCACTGCAATTGACAGACTCTCAGTGACTTACTAATTCCATTCAATGCAAAAACAACAACAAGAAGAAGATTTTGAAAGAATGAAATTGAAATTGTATGATTTTAAATTGAAATGGAATTTTAGAAGTGTTTATTCAGCCCTTCCCCATTTTTATTTTTTTTGGGGGTGGGTTGTTCCTGATCCCTCATAATTTTGGGAGTATGTCTCATCATGATGTGCCTTTGAAAGCCATGTATGGCAGTCACCTGAACTGACAGAAGAGAATATTTATAGCTCAGGGTTGAACTGTTGGGCCCTTGGTGCTCTCTGAGCTCGGTTGTTTTCTTGCAGACGTTTCATTACCAAAGTAGGTAACATCATCAGTGCACCAAAGACCCCACATTACTGATCCTCCCCTGAAGGGGGAGCCCATGTACAGGTGAGCAGGACCGTCCCTTCCTGCAGCTTGCATCCTGTCTTCTGCAACGCTTGGAGAGCCTTGGGTGTGTGGCTGCTTATTCCTTCTTTTTTGACTATTCTTTGATCCTTTTGTCTTCAATTTGGGTTTCTTTTTCCTTTGCCCACTTGTGTTCACGATGTAAAAGAGTTCCTGGTTTTTTTTAAAAAAACAAACAAACGAAACAAACCACAACACCACAGAACTGCTGGGATCGTGGGCCAAAAAGGGTGTTGCCTATTTATTTGCTGTGTGGTAGCGAATGCCTCCCCTATGGATTGTGTTGGCTTTGAAACTGGGGGAATGAGCCAAGGCGCGTCCCAACACCCTTTATGGATGCCAAGAATATTTGCAAGCGAAATATTGCAGCCATCAAACCAGCAGCCTCTCTTATTGCTCCTTCCCTTTCTCTCTCCCTCCTTCTCTCTTTCCGTTCAAGGGTCATAGCGAGTCTGAAAGTGAGAGTCCCAAAAGAAGAGGTTCAAGGCAAGTGAGAAAAATGTAAGTTACGAGGGCTCCGCCTCGTTTCTGAAACAAATCTAGTTTTCCTTTTTTTTTTGAAAGGATTCTCGAGTCTCTACGGGTAGCCCTCAACTTACGACCCGACATTTCTGTTGCTCAGCGAGACAGCTGCTTAAGTGAGCTTTGCCCCATTTTACAACCTTCCTTGCCATAGTTGTTAAGCGAATCACTGCAGTTAAGTTAGTGGACACGGTTGTTAAGTGAATCTGGCTTTCCCCGTTAACTTTGCTTGTGAAAAGGTCACAAAAGGGGATCACGTAACTCCGGGAGACATGGCAACCCGTCATAAATATGAGCCAGTTGCCAGATGTCTGAATTTCGATCACCTGACCATGGGAAGACTGCAATAAACGTGTGGGGGGAAAAAACGGTTGTGAGTCCCTTTTTTTTCAGTGCCGTGGTAACTTCAAACAGTCCCTAAATGAATGGTTGTAAGTCGAGGACTATCTGTAGTGGATGGTTGGAATGTTAGTTAACAAGGTACTTCATTTCAACCTTCTCCATCTTGGATTCTGCACGTCGTATTTTCAAAGTATTGGAATAGATTTCTCCAGCCTGGTGAATTTCTACATCTCATAATCTGCGAACCTGACTAGTGTTCCTACTGACTGTGAGGGGATTGCCGAATTTCAAATAAAGGGCCCTGATTGGGAAATATTGCTGTTCTGTTTTTGTTTTTGTTTTTTAAAAAAGGTCCAATTTTTGTTCACTGTTGATCTGGAAGCCACCTTGAAGGAGTCAGATGCAAAAACAAAAAAAATCATTCTAAATTGGACAGCTAAAGAAATAAAGGAGGATAGAAGAACCCAAAGGTCTTTCCCCCCCACCCACTCCAAGAGGCAACTGGACTTCCTGGTTTTTCTTCGAAGACGTTTCTTTTCTCATCCAAAAAGCTTCTTCAGCTCTTGAGAAGGGGAGAAAGGAAGGGGAAGTAGGGAAAGAGTGGGAGAGGAGGAAAGAAGAAAGTAGGAAGGATAAAAGAAGGGAGGGAGACGGAAGAGAATGAGAAGAAAGATTGCTGTACAATTAAAAAAAAGATGAAATGGAAGAAAGGCAAACCCGAACATGTGTAAATGTATTAGGATAAAGAATGAATTATTAAAAAGTTAAAAAAGAATAAATGTGAGTAAAAATAGAGAAATTAGAATTTGAGGGTGGATGAAGACGTCGTTTATATAAATAAACATAGAAATATTAAGATATGATTAAAAAATATGGAAAAAGATGATTTTGGCAGAAATTGTAACTAAGTAAAATGTATTTGGATATGATAAGTTGTATAAGATACGATAATGGCCAATATATTCATAAAATATGTGGGTGAATGGGGTGTGGGGAGAGAAAAAATCAATAAAACTTGATTTTTTTTAAAAAGAGAGAAGCTTCTTCAGCTTGAAGAAGCTCCTTGGATGAGAAGCGAAATGTCTTCAAAGAAAAACCAGAAAGTCCAGTTTGCCTCTTGAAAAAAAAAAGCATTTTGGGGGCAACTTTGTGACCTGGATGACTGAGAATCTCCATAGACATTTGAAGATGGAAGGACTTCCTTGTTTCTGTCCAAAGGAGGGAAATCTTAATCATGGAAAGTCCTCCCTTCTAAATAGTAGGTCAAGCCGAAGGGCTTGAACTACTGGCTGGGGGATTCTGGGAGTTGAAGTCCCCCCCATCTTCAAGCTACCAAGGTTGAGAAACACTGCTTAAGAACCTTTGTGTGAATAAACAAGGATTCTACAACTGGGGCTTCCTTCTTCTCCCAGCCACGTTATGGCCCATATGTAGGTGCTGATGCTTTAGGGCTACTTCCAGACCACAGATGGTATTCAGCAGGTTCTGACAGGTTCTGGAGAACTGGTAGTGGAAATTTTGAGTAGTTTGGAGAACTGGCAAACACGACCACTGGCTGGCCCCAGAGTGGGGTGGGAATGGGGATTTTCCAGTATCCTTCCCCCAGGAGTAGGGAGGGAATGGGGATTTTGTAGTATCCTTCCCCTGGAGTGGGCTGGGAATAGGGATTTTGCAATATATATGAGCCTTGGTAGTACAGTGGTTTAAAGCACCCTGTTATTAAGACCAGCTGCCTGCAGTTATTGCAGGTTCGAATCTCGCCAGGCTCAAGGTTGACTCAGCCTTCCATCCTTTCTAAGGTAAGTAAATTGAGGACCCAGTTGTGTGGGCAATAAGCTGACTTCGTATAAATATACAAAAGTATGAAGGCTATTGCTTAGCACATTGTAAGCCGCCCTGAGTCTCCGGAGAAGGGCGGCATATAAATCAAATTTATATCTATCTATCTATCTATCTATCTATCTATCTATCTATCTATCTCCTTCTCCCAGGAGTGGGGAGGGAATGGGGATTTTGCAGTATCCTTCCCCTGGAGTGGGGTGGGAATGGATATTTTGCAGTATCCTTCCCCTGCCAGGCCCACCAAGCCAGACCACGCCCACAGAACCGGTAGTAAAAAAAATTGAATTCCACCACTCTTCCAGATCACTGAGGTGCATTTCCACCACTGGAAAATTGCTTAAAACCATGGTGATGTGGTTATGTACAAGAGGTTTGCGTCAGAAGACACAAGGAAATATCAGAGGAAAAATAAATGCTGGCTTGTCAGCTCAAAGTTTAACTCTGATCCTCATCACGCATGTGACACAGTCATACCTTCCATACATCATCATCATTATCACCCACCTGGGGTCGCTTTCCCTTCTTTGTCTTCTCCTCAGACTTCACTCTTGGTGGCTACATGGAACATGGAGTTTTCTAGGCAAAGTTTTTTGGAAGTCACTTGCCCTTAGTCTCCTTCATAGGGCTCAGAGAAAGGGATTGGCCCAAAGTCCTCCATCTGGCTTTGTGACTAAGCTAGAACTCATGGTTCCTTACTCCCAGTCCTACCCCTTAATCATTAGACCAGTCTAGCCAGTGGTGAAATCCAGTAACAGTAACAGAGTTGGAAGCGACCTTTGGAGGTCATCTAGTCCAAACCCCTGATCATGCAGGAGGAGACCTGCACGATCTGTACTAGGAGACCTGTACTAGGGATTTGAACTGCTAAACTGCCAACCTTTCTGATCGACAAGCTAAGTGTCTTAGCCACTGAGCCACCTAGTTACTACCGATTCTGTGGGCATGGTATGCCCTGGTGGGCATGGCTTGGTGGGCATGGCAAGGGAAAGATACTGCAAAATCCCTATTCCCACTCCAGGGGAAGGATATTGCAAAATCTCCATTCCCACCCCACTCTGGGGCCAGCCAGAAGTAGCATTTGCCGGTTCTCCAAACTGCTCAAAATTTCCGCTACGGGTTCTCCAGAACCTGCTGGATTTCACCCCCGAGTCTAGCTCTGGGAACTGCAGATTGGAAGAATGAAGGCTGCATGCTGGTTGCCTATACCTGGTTTAAAGACCAAATCCTCCTCCACATATCAGCTAATGAAGGCAAATAGGGGTCCTAGGCTAATGTTGCAGGATCTAATTTGGGATGGTCACCAAGGTCAGAGATTTAGTCTTTTGGACTCGGGCTGGAGCTCATCCTCAGAGTGTGCACACATTTCTGGAGAGAGAGAGAAAGAGAGGATGGGCTCCAGCAGAAGTCCAAAAGCTCAGGAGACCAAACCTCTGGTCCCAGTGACCAATCCAGATTGAATCCTGCAATGTGAAATCAGTTTCTGGAAACTGCATCAGGCTTGTGATCAGATTTGTACCCAAGTGATAACTCCTGGACAATGAGGTTTAATCTAGGAAGCCACGATGAGTCAGGTCTGGATGGTAATTGGTTGAGGAAAAATCAGCAAGAAATCTCAGGATTGTAGGCAGCAATGAACAATTTCTGTAATGTTTCCAGCAGTCAAATTTGAGGAACATACAATTTTATAAAATCTTTCCTCCAGTCATGAATGTAGTATCTCATCTTCAAATTCATTCAGCTGTTCATTTTTTTAAATAGAACCTATGAGTGTGTGATAAATGTAAAGGTAATCCTCGATGAACAACCACAATTGACCCAAAATTTCTATTACTAAGTGAGACAGTTGTTAAATGAATTTTGACCCATTTTACAACCTACCTTGCCACATTTGTTAAGTGAGTCACTGCAGTCATTCAGTTAGTCACATGGTTGTTAAGTGACTTGACTTTGCTCGTCAGAAGGTCACAAAATGGGATCCCATGACACACACACACACACACCCTCCCCAGGAACAATGTAATTGTCATAAGTTGCTGAGCATCTGAATTTTGACCCCATGACCATGGGGATGCCATACCTGGTTGTGTGAAAAATCGTCTTCATTTTTTGTTGAGTGCCATTGTAACTTTGAATGGTCCTTAAATGAACTGTTGCAAGTCAAGCACTAGCTGTATAGTCTGCCTTTCCTCTTCCAGGAGGTGGCAACACTTTAGCTGGACTTGACTGGCCTTGTATCCTTGGAAGGGATAGACAGACAGACAGACAGACAGACAGACAGACAGATAGAATTTATTGGCCAAGTGTGATTGGACACACAAGGAATTTGTCTTTGGTGCATACGCTCTCAGTGTACATAAAAAGACAAGATACATTTGTCAAGAATCATAAGGTACAACACTTCATGAGAGTCATAAGGTACAAATAAGCAATCAAATCATACTAGGAAACAATCAATATAAATTGTAAGGAAACCAGCAACAAGGTTATAGCTATACAGTCATACAAAGCCCCATACATTTGGTTTGGATATTAAAACTAAGGCAAAGGGAGCTATTTCTGAAATACTGCCTAGAAAACTACTTGGAGGCCTCTGTGAAGTCTTCAGCTGAGTTTGACTTGAAGAAATCTTGTCCTTCTCCCAATACGCGTTTGTACAATTTATCCTATTCTATGTACACCCAGCGAAACCTGCATAAAACACATCACACTTGCATGAACGCATATATACTGATGTTTGTCCTCTTCTCTTCTGGCACACTAGATCCTTGCTAGATTGGTAGAAGAAAGGGACATGATCCTTCCTTTTCTGGAACTGTTCCATGGAGAGGGAAGAGTGGATATCAGCCCAGCCACCTGCATTTCCTTCCCTAGGAAGAAAGCAAAATATCTTCCATCTGCTAAAGGCTACTTCCCCATCAGCGGGCTGCTTTATAGACCAATGTTTCTCAACCTTGGTAGCTTCAAGACACGTGGATGGCGGCTTCCAGAATACCCCCAGCCAGCCTGTGAAGTCCACACATCCTCAAGGTGCCGAGGTTGAGAAGTTCCTTGGTTGATTGTATGTGGCTTATGGACTCTCCTCCCCTAATAGCCTCAATCTTTGCTGGAAACTAAAATGCTATCCTAGTTATGAGACCTCATGTGTCTTAGTACTTAAAAAGTACATTCCATTACAAGGAGTATTAAATGGGGGGCCTTTTGAGTACCTCGGATAGTGAGTATTTAGTCGAACGGTGTGCTTTTAATTGAGCTGTTAATTGAACATATGTCATTGTTAATAACACAGCTAAACACATCTGTTTAGATGTTTAAATTCTAATTAAAGAGCTAAAAACACATCTGTTTTTAGCTCTTTAAAGCAGCCTTGTCCTTTCCTGAAATCGCAGGTTGCCGCAAAGGGCAGCCGCGTCATCTTGAGGAAAGATGCCGCTACTTTAAAGAGGCTGCCCATTCTTTATGGATGTATTTCTGCACAGCCCTAGTTAATAACTTAATTGTCTTGAACATTAGATGAATAGTCTGTCTGTCTAGGCCTTCTTACGTATTTAAATTAGTTAAATTAGTTGGCACGTAAAAGCAACCACGATAATGGATCACAATGACGGTCATTAACGCTTATACTCCTTATCAACTTTTGTAGACACAGAGGTAAATGGAAGAGGGAGGGATCTGGGGATGATGATGAAGATGACATGGAAGATCAAGGCTCCAGTGGAGAAAGTGAACAAGAAGTGAAGAAAGTGAGGTCCAGAAGACTTAGTTCAAGAAGGTGAGAAAACCAATACTGCCTTCCTTGCATTCCCCTTTGTTCTTCCACCCTTTCATTGTGAGTTGGTATTCTGAGTGCAATGATGGAAGCTTTGCCTAGCGGGAAGACAGAAGAATGGCAAAAATTTATAGAATAGAACAAGAGTTAAGGAAAATGACCTTGATTGAAATATACAAGAACCAATGCCCAGGCAAAAAGGGTGGAAACATACTTTTTTTTAAAGTACAAAACAATGAGATAGCATTTGGAAGTAGCTGAGGTAGAGACCTCCTCAATTCACTGGAGTATAAAAAAGAGGAGACGATCCAGCACCCTCAGACTTGCAAGATTCTCCTAACTGAGCCAGTCTCAATAACTGGCTCAGCAGTTAAAGATGCTGTGATTATCAACTGGAAAGCTGGCAGGCCAGGTTTGAGACCCCAGCCCTGCACAATTAGGGGGAGTTCCCTTTACTTGCCCAACTGCTGCTAACCTAGCAGTTCGAAAGCAAGCAAATGCGAGTAGATTAATAGGTACCACTTCAGTGGGAAGGTAACAGCGTTCTGTGCACCTTTGGCACCACATGACAACGGAAATGTCTTTGGACAATGCTTGGCTCCCTCGGCTAAGAAATGGAGATGAGCACAGCCCTCTAGAGTCAGACATGACTGAACAGAGGAAACCTAATAATAATAATTAACCTTCCTATAGTGTTGATTTTCTAGTCTGGTGTTAAAGGATGCCCAACTGTTATTACAACCACTGAGCTGTGGTGGCGCAGTGGTTAGCATGCAGTATTGTAGGCTAATTCTGCCGACTGCCAGCAGTTCGATCCTGATTGGCTCAAGCCTTCCATCCTTCCGAAGTCGGTTAAACCCAGATTTTTGGGGGCAATATGCTGATTCTGTAAACTGCTTAGAGAGGGCTGTAAAGCACTTTGAAGTGGTATATAAGTCTAAGTGCTAGTTCTATTGCTCCTTCTGCTTTTCCTCCTGCATTTTTAAAATAAAGTTTTATTAATTTTCTACAATTACATTTAATTAGTGCTTAATAAACATTGTGTTATGTAGGTTGTTTTGTTTGCTTAACAATACAAATTATGTTCCTAATCTTTACCCCTTTTTCCTAGCCATTGATAAAATAAATTCTATGTTTGATAGTATTCTGTATGTTCTTTCTCTTTAATCTTCAATGTAAGTCTGTCCATTTCTGCATAGTCCAATATCTTCTTAATTATCTCTTCATCTACTGCTTCTGCTTTTGCTTCTTCTGCGTCTTTTTCTGGTACTGATGCTTCTGCTTCTGTTTCTTCTGCTTTTTCTTCTCCTTCTTCCTCTGTAAACTGCTTAGAGAGGGCTGTAAAGCACTGCGAAGCGGTCTATAAATCTATTGCTATCGCTACTTCCACTATTACTACTGCTGTATCGGTCTGTTTCAATTCAGAGCAGCGAGCAAATCCATCCCAAAAAGGAGCAGCAAACCCCAGCGGTCGAAGAGGCGGAGAAAAACTGAATCATCAGAGGAAGATGAGGAGGAGGAGGATGAGACCCCCAAAAGGCAAACTAAGCGCCGAGCAGCCAAAAATGTCAGGTAATGGCAGAAAAACCTAGAGCTGGGTTCACACGTGCTCAGCCAGCATGGGGTGATTTGTTTGTCTGAACCCAGCCATCATACGTCGTATGAACTAACCTGGTTATGCCTTAAATTAATATGTTACCAAGCCATCATTGAGCAAACCATAGCTTTCCTTGGTATGTGATCCCAGATTATGCAATGTCCTGGAGCTGGTTGGAGAATTCTGAGAATTGAAGTCCATTCATCTTTAAAGTTGCCAAGGTTGAGAAATATTGATCTAATCCAATCCTCTACAATGGTCAGGAAAGCCAATTAAACCATCCATGAGAAGTTGTTGTTCACTTTCAGATGAACTCACAACCTCCTTAGACTATTCCACTGTTGTGCCATCTAACCATCAAGAATTTTCCCTTTTGAGCACAGGCTGGCTTGGAGATGTTAAGCTCTCTTCCTAGCTTGTAAAAACAATCTCTTTGGTTCATCGTTTCCCAGTCCTGGCCATTTCCAGATGGGTGGACTTCAAATCCCAGAACTCCAGTGTTAGAATAGCTATCGGTGACAAGTGTTCAAGTCCATCCACCTGGAAGTGGACAAGGTTAGCGGGGGGGGGGGAACCTGCTCTTATTTAAATGGCGAACCCATTCGGCAGAAGGAAAAACCTGAACTGTCCTTGTGCGTGGTCTTGTGCACAGTTACAAGGAAGACGATGACTTTGAGACCGATTCAGACGACTTGATTGAGATGACAGGCGAAGGGGCAGAAGAGCAGCAGAGTAACAGTGAAACCATTGAGAAAGTACTGGAGAAGAGAATAGGCAAGAAAGGAGGTGAGTGCAAGAAAATATTCCTTGGATTTAGATATTCCTAGCAGTGTTTCTTCCTAGTAGACGTAGGCACCCAGTTAAAAGCACCCTTCTCTAAGTTGGATCCTTCCAGAGATAGCACCTTTGCTTCTAGAATGCCTGACTTTGCAAACGCAGCTTGCAGACGGGTCCTTGGTGCTCTCTGAGCTTGGTTGTTTTCTTGCAGATATTCCTTTATTCAAACTAGGTAATATCATCAGTGCTCCTAATATTTCTTAGTTGGGGTAATATTTATTATTTATTTATTTATTAGTTCGATTTATATATGCCGCCCTTCTCCGGAGACTCAAGGTGGTTTACAATGCATTAAGCAATAGCCTTCATACTTTTGTATATACCTGCTTAGTAGGGCTTTTTGGGGGGCCCCCTGAGCGGTGTTCTATTTTATACAAAGTCAGCTTATTGCCCCCACAATCCGGGTCCTCATTTTACCTACCTCGGAAGGATGGAAGGCTGAGTCAACCTTGAGCCTGGTGAGATTTGAACTTGCAGTAATTGCAGGCAGCTGGCAGCTAAGTACTACTTTAACAGCAGCAGTTTAGTCCACTGCGCAACCAAGACTCTAAAATATAATAAAACATCTGCAAGAAAACCACCAGGTCCCACTAGGGACCTCACAGTCCTCCTCCTCCCCCTTCCCCTCTACAAATCCCACTCCCTCCTACCACTGACAATGTTCCCTAGTTGGGTAATGAAACGTCTGCAAGCAAACCACCAAGCTCAGAGAGCACCAAGGACCCCTCATTTCAACCCTTAACTAAAAATATTCTCTTTTATTGGTACAGCATGCAAAATTCCCAGTTTGGGAGTTAGAGGCATATTATGCTTGGAGATTTCATCCTAGGGAGGACTGCTTTATCGTAGCAAACAAGGCTTTGTAAAACTAGCTTTGTGTTGCAAAAGGGAGGGTTCCCTTGAACAAGGCAAACTGATTTTTTTTGATTTTATAAAGACCTCTGAGTGCAGACCAAATCAAGAGTAGGAGGGCTTTGCCAGTATAATGCCATTAGGTCTGTATATCTTACCCTGACACCCAACCAAGGGTGAAGTCAGGGCTGAAATCCAGCAGGTTCTGGAGAACCAGTAGCGGAAATTTTGAGTAGTTTGCAGAACTGGCAAATGCCACCTCTGGCTGGCCCCAGAGTGGGGTGGGAATGGAGATTTTGCAATATCATTCCCCTGGAGTGGGGTGGGAATGGAGATTTTGCAGTATCCTTCCTCTGCCATGCCCACCAAGCCATGCCCACAGAACTGGTAGTAAAAAAAAATTTGGATTTCATCACTGGGTGAAATGCTACTGGTTCGGGAGAACCAGTATTTCCGACAATCAGCTGTGACACGTGATTTATATTAGCTAGAAGTGTCAGGTTTCCTGCTTTCTAGCTAATCTAAATCATGTGGCACAGCGGATCCCCCCCCCCCCCCCCCGGCTGTTCTACTTACTTTTGCAGACTCGGAAGTGTTCAAAATGTTCCTTTTTTTAGCACTGTGCAAGTGCGCCTCAGGTGCGCAAAGTCCATGCGCGCGCCAAAGTGCACGCTCGGTAGCAGACTCACAGAACAGAGCAGACTTCAGAGGATTTCACCACTGCACCCAACTGATCATTCAAGCCATCTCTGAACAGGACCTTTAAGAGGTTGAAAGGACCCGGCTTTTTAGTTTTGAGATAGGGATGTTTGGGAAAACTCCCAGAGCCATGGAGAAGCACAACAAAGATCGAGAGCAAGAGCAAAAGCAATAGCACTTAGATTTATATACCGCTTCACAGTGCTTTACAGCCCTCTCTAAGCGGTTTACGAGTCAGCCTCTTGCCCCCTACAATCTGGGTCCTCATTTTACTCACCTCGGAAAGATGGAAGGCTGATTCAACCTTGAGCCTGATGATATTCGAACTGCCAAATTGCAGGCAGCCGGCAGTCAACAGAAGTAGCCTGCAATACTGCATTCTAACCACTGGGAGGGAGGGAAGGAGGGAAGGAGGGAGGGAAGGAGGGAGGGAAGGAAGGAAGGAAGATAGCAATAGCACTTAGACTTATATAGCACTTTACAGTGCTTTTACAGCCTCTCTAAGCAGTTTACAGAGTCAGCCTTTTGAACCAAATAATTTGGGTCCTCATTTTACTCACCTCGGAAGGATGGAAGGCTGAGTCAACCTTGAACTGGGATGGATAGGGAAGGGAAGGGAAGGGAAGGGAAGGGAAGGGAAGGGAAGGAAGGAAGGACTTAAGACTTGTACATTGCTTCATAGTGCTTTACGGCCCTTTCTAAGCTGTTTACAGAGTCAACATATTGCCCCCCACAATCTGGGTCCTCATTTTACCGACCATGGAAGGATTGAGGGCTGAGTCAACCTTCAGCCGGTGAGAATCGAACTGCTGGCAGCCGGCAGTCAGCAGAAGCAGCCTGCAGTACCACATTCTAACCACTGCGCCACCATGACTCTCATAGTCAAAAGTAGAACATTTTCAAGAAGTGAGAAGTGCTGGCCCACTTTTTTGTAGGGGAAATGAAATGGAATTGCTTAAAAATGAGTACCTCTAAACCGATTGGAGCCCTCCGTAGGAACAAAGGGCCTAAGACCATTTTGCAAAGTTTGACCTACTTTCCCCTCTGTTCCTTCGGCAGCCATCGGGGCCTCCACCACTGTCTACGCAACAGAAGCCAACGGTGATCCCTGTGCCGATTTTGACCCAGAAAAGGAGGAAGGGGAAGTGCAGTACTTGGTTAAATGGAAAGGTTGGTCGTACATCCACAGCACATGGGAAAGTGAGGACTCCTTGCAGCAGCAGAAAGTGAAAGGCATCAAGAAGCTGGAGAACTTTAAGAAGAAGGAAGAAGAGATCAACAGTTGGTAGGCTTTTCTTTCTTCTGGCCTGCTAAGAACGTGGATTAAAATTGTGGGCTTCCTCTATGGAAAACGGGAGTTCCCAGATCAATCTGTGGTTCCCAAGCTTTTTTTTTTTTTTTTTTTTTTTTTTGTGGCTCAAGAAGCATTTTGAACACATCTGATTACTGGTAGTCCTCAACATACGACCACAATTGAGTCCAAAATGTATAAGTGCCCAAAATTGTGGAAACCTTTTGGGGAAAGTGTATTTTTGACGTTTGTTGGCTAATAATATCACTTTTTTTTTTTTTTTTGGAGTTTCAAAATCATCCTATTCCACTGCTGGAATGGCCTGGGAATAGCCCAGACCTTCACCCAATTGGAAATCTATGGAGCCCACTAAAGAAACTTGTTAGTCAGAAGCGACCCAGCAATAAAACCCAGTTAATAGAAGCCATCCTTCAATCTTGGTTTCCCATGATAACAGCTGCAGAACTCAGACTTGGTTCACTCCATGGGAAGACGTTGAAAGGCCATAATTCATGCTAAAGGTTACCCAACTAAGGATTAACTGACATGGTGATAATTTTTGTTTATCTCGTTTTTTCTACGTGTTTCCCTTTTCTTATTTATACTGTAACTGCTATTCTAATAGCAAATCCTTCATAAAAGTTATTGCATTACATTCTTGATTCAATTATCTTTCCATTGATATATAATTTTATGGTACTACTCCCCCCCACCAAAAAAAGTGGTGTTATTAGCTAGTTCTAGAAAATACACCTTTCCCAAAAGGTTTCCACAATTTTGGCCACTACTGTATGTTGCTAAGCAAGATCTTTGTTAAGTGACTTTCACCCCCTTTTTTGACCTTTCTAGCCACAGACGTTAAGTGAAGCATGGCAATAGTTAAGTTAGCTACATGTTTGTTAAGTGAATGGTTGATCACATGATCCGAGGACACTGCATTTATGGGACCATCATAAATGTGAATCAGTTGCCAACTGTTTGAATTTTGATCACGTGCCTGACCATGGGGATGCTGTAACAGTTGTAAGTGTGAAAAAGGGCCATAAGTCACTTTTTTTTTAGTGATGTTGTAACTTTGGTCGCTAAAGGAAGAGTTGTAAGTCAAGGACGACCGTGTTTCCCCAAAAAGACATCCCTCCTTGAAAAGAAGCCCTATCATGTTTTTGAGCACATGCGATCAAATTAATCAAATTTTCATAAGAGATTTCATGAGATTTGGGGTGCGCCCATCCCCACTTCTAAAAGTTTGGTGCAATAGTAAGATCAGAATAGTCGTAACACGCCTGTGGCAAAAAAAACAAAAAACAAAACTGATTTGTTCTTTTTATTTTTGTATCCAGGTTGGCAAAAGTCACCCCGGAAGATGTAGAGTATTTCAACTGCCAACAGGAACTAGCGGCTGAGTTGAACAAACAGTACCAGATTGTGGAAAGAGTAATTGGTGAGTTTGGGGTCAAAAAAGAATCAGGCCATTGGGGCTGAAGCAGAAATGCATCCCATGTGTTTCTGGTTAAATCCTTCTGTCAACTGTCCCAACCTGGTCAATTGGGAAAGAAAGACTCCTGGCCCCTGATTAAGCCAAAAGTATACTGTACTAAAGCCAAAGTGGTTACAGAAGAGGCAAAGCTGGATCTGAGATTTTCGCACGCAAAATATATGGTTAACTTTCCCTTGATCGTGGCCAGCCCCCTGATTGCCAGACACTGTTCAGTTAGACCATTGTCCAATTAAACCAGACATAGGCATGCATGCCCGGACATAGGCGTGTATGCACAACAGAGACCCAAAGACCAGCTGGCTGGCAGGAGGTGGGGCATCCCAACACCGGCAGCACGGCAAGAGGTAAGATCTTTTTCTTTTGTGAGCTTCTGTTTCATCGTTTGCAGGGAAACAGAAGCTTACGAAAGAAACGCTATGGAGATCTGACCTGGGGCGACAGCACGCGTGCCAGCAGAGAGGGCTCTGCGTGCCACCTTTGGCACCCGTGCCATAGGTTCGCCGTCACGGAATTAAACGTTAAGAAATTGTTTGGGAAAGGGAGCCTGTCTGCATTCTTTTAGTGTAACCTTAAGATGGCTGCCGCTTCCCACAGGATGGCTTGCTTTCAATTCCTCCTGTTTCCCTTTGGGCGTCACTATCCCCACTGCCCCCTCCCCCCATTATTAAAGTCAGGCTGTCAGCTTGCGATGGCTAGCTTAGAGTGACAGCCATGACACCTTCATGTATATTTTGGGAAGATGTGCCTTGTATGGCTGAAAACCGAGGGCATTTAAGCAGTGGTGAAATGTAAAATTTGTCACTACCGGTTCTGTGGGCTTGGTGCCGGGGGTGGTGGTGGTGGTAATGTGACTGAATGGGCGTGGCCAACTTTTTTTTTTTCTTTTAAAAGCATTTTTTCTACAACTGGCCAAAGAGGTTGTGGGAAAAAATGCTTTTAAAAGTCTCTGACGATCAAGCAACTCAGCTGGGATCATCAGAGGCTTTTTTTTTTTTTTTTACTTTTAAAAGAATTTTTTCGGTGGAAGAGGTTGTAGAAAAAATGCTTTTAAAAGTAAAAAAAAAAAGCCTCTGATGATCGTGCGGCTCAGCTGGGCATGGGGTGGGTGGGGCTCGCAGGGATTTTTGCTACCAGTTCTCAGAACCACCCGCCGCCATCGCTACCGGATCAATTTGAGTTTTGTTTTGAGAACGTTTAGGGCAATTCACCTTCTTTCTCGGGGTACACGACCTTGGGTACTTGCACCAACTGGTTCCAAGCTCTCCTGCTCTTCACCAAGCTGTTATTCCCCACTCCCAATTTCCCATCACATACACATGCAGGTTATTGCCCATTTGTTCCCCCTCCCATGTCCCCCTCCTCTCTCCTAGCCTTTGATGGCACCAAGCTGAAGATGGCAGACCTGACCCAGTCAATCTCCCCTCACAGGTTTATTTTTGTGGGGAAAATAGGATGGAAGAAGAAAAAGCATTAGATATGTTCGTCCCCTTGAGTTGTTATACAAAAAAATAAGAAAAACCGCAGGTCAATTAAATAATTAATTTAATTTAATCATTGCATTTATGGATGCTGTTTTCTCATTTCATGCACAGCGGTGAAAACAAACAAATCACCAAATCCTGGAACTGAATTTCCAGGTAAGGCGAATCACTCATTTTACTGATTTACATGCTTTGTTTAATGATATGGCTCGGTAGAGATGTCTGATTGCAATACTCAGTCAAGTATTTTACTCAAATATTCCTGGGTAGGATATTTTCATCATGCCCATTAAGGATATGGCTGGGCTCTTATCATGTATACGTAAGATCTCCGACCTCCGGGTGTTTCGCTGCACACTGAAGACCCTGTTGTTCCGCCAGGCCGGGCTATCAACATAATAATTTTAAATTGGGGTATTTTAAATTTCTGGGGTTTTAAATTGAGCCAAATCTGTTTAATCATTTTAAATTTTAATTGTTGTTTTGTCTTGTGTTTTTAAATAGGCTGTACACCGCCCTGAGTCCTTCGGGAGAAGGGCGGTATAGAAATAAAATTATTATTATTATTATTATTATTATTATTATTATTATTATTATTATTATTATTATTATTATTATTATTATTATTATTTCTTCATCCCTTCCCTTTCTGTCCCCTACCCCAAAATTTGCAGTTCACAATCGCAAGTCCTCCTCTAATGAACCAGAATACCTTTGCAAGTGGATGGGACTTCCCTACGCAGAATGTAGCTGGGAAGACGAAGCTCTGATCAGCAAAAAATTCCAGTCCTGTATCGATAGCTTCAACAGTAGGAACAACTCCAAAGCCATGCCTACTCGGGACTGCAAGGTTAATCTAACAGAAAAACAAAGTTGGAAGGGACCTTGGAGGTCTTCTAGTCCAACCCCTTGCTCAGGCAGGAAACCCTATACCATTTCAGACAAATGGTGTCCAATCTCTTCTTAAAAACCTCCAGGGTTGGAGCATTCACAACTTCTGGAGGCAATCCATTCCATTGCTTAATTATTTTAACTGTCAGGATATTTCTACTTACTTCTAAGTTGGTTCTCTCCCTGATTATTTCCCACCCATTGCTTCTTGTCCTGTTTTCAGGTGGTTTAGAGAATAGGTTGACTCCCTCTTCTTTATGGCATCCCCTTAGATTGCTCTTCCCATGTTGGCCTCCATTCAAATTGAATTGAATTGTTTATTTGGCCAAGTGTGATTAGACACACGAGAAATTTGTCTCTGGTGCAGAAGCACTCAGTGTACATGCAAAGCAACAGAATCATCATCATCATCATCATCATGATACCATAATGATAAATGGAAAGAGTAAGACGATATTAAGAAGGATAAATAATACTACTATAGCCATACTACATGGATAAATACACATAGACATTAGACCACACTGTGAGAATTACCGTATTTTTCAGAGTATAAAATGCACCTTTTTCCCCCAAAAAAGAAGGTGAAAATCTGGGTGCGTCTTATACTCCAAATGTAGCCCTGCCCAGCCTCTCAAACAGAGGTTTCAAAGGCTGAAAAAAGCCTCAGAAATGAAGCTTCAGAAAAAAAGCCTCCAAACAGAGCTTCAGAAAAAAAGCCTCCGAAATAGTGTTTCAGAAAAAAAGCCTCTGAAAGTTTCAGTGGCTTTCAGAGGCAGGAAAAAAAAGTTTTTTCTGAAGCTCTGTTTCAGAAATTTCAGAGGCAGAAAAAAAAGCATAAGATGTTCCTTAGTTTTGGGGGAGGAAAATAAGATAAAAGCTTCCCGGAATACCCCAATCAGCTGTTCCCAGAGGTGAATTTTAGCAACAGGTTCTTTGGTTGTGAGCTCTGTGCCTTGCTTTTTTTTTTTTTTTTTTTTTTTGCTTTTTTTTCTGCCTCTGAAACTTCTGAAACTCTGTTTCAGAAAAAACTTTTTTTTCTGCCTCTGAAAGCCTCCAAAGCAGAGCTTCAGAAAAAAAGCCTTTCAGAGGCTTTTTTTCTGAACCTTCCTTTCAGACGCTTTTTTTTTCTGAAGCTCTGTTTCGGAGGCTTTTTTTCTGAAGCTTCCTTTCAGAGGCTTTTTTCAGCCTCTGAAACCTCCATTTGAGAGGCTGGGTGGGGCTACATTCGGAGTATAAGACGCACCCAGATTTTCACCCTCTTTCTTTGGGGGAAAAAGATGCGTCTTATACTCTGAAAAATACGGTAATGACCATATAGAATTATGTCTTGGTCTCCTTAACAGAATACAACCAGATAATGTAGGTAGGTTGCATGCAGTGCAGGTAGTCCTTGATTTACAACAGTTCGCTTAGTGACTGTTCGAAGTTACAACAGTACTGAAAAAAGTGACATCATTTTTCACACTTCTGATCATTGTAGCATCCCCATGGTCATGTAATCAAAATTCAGACATTTGGCAACTGCTTCATACTTAAGACTGTTGCAGTGTCCCGGGGTCATATGATCCCTTTTTGCGACCTTCTGGAAGGCAAATTCAATAGGGAACCTGGATTCACGGTTTAACAACCGTGTTACTAACTGAACAGCTGCAGTAATTCACTTAACAAATGTGGCAAGAAAGGTCGTAGCATGGGGCAAAATTCACTTAACAAATATCTCGCTTAGTGACATAAAATTTGGGCTCCATTGTGGTCGTAAATCGAGGACCACCTGTAATTCCCCAGAGCAGCAGGTCTGTGAAGCTGGGAGAATGATGGATGTCTTCCTCTTAGGTGCTGAAGCAAAGACCTCGTTTTGTGGCCTTGAAGAACCAACCTTCCTACATTGGTGGGGAGAATCTGGAACTCCGGGACTATCAGCTGGAGGGCCTCAATTGGTTGGCTCATTCTTGGTGCAAGTAAGTGAGGGCAGGTACTTCTTACCCCTCCTCCCAAAAACATATTCCAGAAAGAGGTTTTGGATGCTCTTCTCTTGATGACCTGAAGCAGTGTCTCTTACCAATGGGCTCAGATGGTTATTTTATTTATTTAGCATATGGCATATCGTCCATGGAATTGCTGCATCAGGGGTGAAATGCTACTGGTTCGGGCCAGTTCGCTTGAACAGGTAGTAAAAAATGCTACTGGTTCGATGAATTGGTAGTAAAATTTTTTTAAAAAAAAAACTTCTGATGATCAGCTGAGCGACGCATGATTGTCGGAACTTTTTTTTTAACTTTTTTAGCATTTTTTACTATTGGTTCTCTGGAACCGTTAGTTAAAAATGCTTTAATATTTTTTTTTAAAAAAAAAGTTCCGAGGATCGTCCATCGCTCAGCTGATAGTCAGAACTTTTTTCTTTTTTTTAACTTTTTAGGCATTTTTTTACTACCGGTTCCGGCGAATAGGTAGTAAAAAAATGCTTTAAAAAAGTAAAAAAAAAAAAGCTCTGACGATCCCGCGGCCCAGCTGTGATCATCAAAGCCTCCTGTTCGCCTGAGCCGGTAGTAAAAAAATGCTTTAAAAAAGTTTTTTAAAAGGTTCCCACACGCGCCATAGCTGATCTCCCCCCACCCCACCCCCACGCTGTTCTACTTACTTTCCCAAGCCTCCTTTTGGTGTGCACTGTGCACACCAAAAATAAATCAAAATTAAAAAAAAATGCGCGCACACAACTCGCATTTGGTGTGCATTGCACATGCATGCACACATTTGGCGCATGACGCGAATGCACGGCGGTTCTAAATTTCACCACCGGTTCAGATTTCGCCACTGTGCTACATATATGAACGTTTCACCTAAAATAACAGAGTTGGAAGGGACGTGACTATGCTGGCTTGACCCCTTTGCTTGTCTGCCTCCTCAGGAGCAACAGTGTCATCCTGGCGGACGAGATGGGCTTGGGGAAGACCATCCAGACCATTTCTTTCCTCTGCTACCTCTTCTATCAGCACCAGCTCTATGGCCCCTTCCTGATCGTGGTGCCCTTGTCAACCCTAACCTCCTGGCAGAGAGAGTTTGAGATCTGGGCCCCAGAGGTCAACGTGGTTGTGTACATCGGAGATCAGTTGAGCAGGAACGCTGTGCGTAAACTAGCATCGAGGAAGGGGTTGAATGGGACTAGGACAACACGTTTCTCTTTTTCTACCGCTCTGTGGGGTGAGCTGCAGGGTGCATGACACAGAAATGAAAGTGCCATTATTGGGAGACAGCGATAGCAAGAAAAGCAAGGCAGGATCTGAAATTCCCACTCAAAACCGTTAGGTTAAAAGTTGTAGAAACTTTTCTTCCTTTGTCCAGTCCGGAGGGAGGCGAGACAATCCACAATCCACAAGTGCGAAGTTGTTATGAGAACCTTGAGCTGAGAAGGTGATAAGAAGCTGTTCTCGGGTGCCGTTTTCTCGGTTCCTCTGAACTGTGACAAAACAGATGGCCCCAGGCTATTCCTTCCCCCCTCCCATTCCCAGGAAGACATCAATGTAAAGGAAGGCTCAGAAACAGGAAAAAGTTGTAAACTGGCATCCAGGCCCTCCCCGGCTGAATGGCAGCTTCCCGATAGGGATCTATGGGGACCTGACATGCTGCCCCCCTAGGAGAAGGAAAACTTAACCTGGAAGAGAAATATAAATGATTCATTAGGTTTATCTGGGTATTGGGCATAGAAACACTTCAGCAACCTAGGGACCATCTTCTCATATGTTGGGTAGCTGGCATGCGGAACCATGCCCAAATTTGCCTGGATGCTCAGATCCACTCCTTGTTTAACCCTGTTGAATCGACTTGCAGATGACAGCTTTCCCAGGACAGGATAGGAGCCATTGTGGCATGGTGGTTAGGATGCAGTATTGAAGGCTAACTCTGCCGACTGCCAGGAATTCGATCCTGACCGGCTCAAGGTCGATTCAGCCTTCCATCCTTCCGAGGTCGGTAAAAGGAGGACCCAGATTGTTGGGTAAACCCCTTAGAGAGAGCTGTAAAGCACTGTGAAGCGGTATATAAATCTAAGCGCTATCGCTAAACAAAAATCAAATTTCATTTTGGTTTGGTGAATCAGGCTTTTGCATTTAAAAAAAAAAGAACTGTTGGATGATTAGGTGGTATAATTAGCTCTGCTGCTGGGGAATTTTGGGTTGTGAAATCCACACATCTTCAAATTGCCAAACCAACCTATTCATTTATTTTACTTCAGATCCGTGAGTATGAGTGGATCCACTCTCAGACCAAACGGCTGAAGTTCAATGTCCTGATTACAACCTACGAGATCCTCCTGAAAGACAAGGTGAGTGATGGGCCAAGGCAGTTTCTACTTGGAGGAAGGAGGAACCCTGGCCACCTTCTTTCTTCTGTCTGCCCTAGCAGTTTAGCCCCTTTTTTTGGTCTGTCTTTCTTTCTTTCTTTCTTTCTTTCTTTCTTTCTTTCTTTCTTTCTTTCTTTCTTTCTTTCTTTCTTTCTTTCGTCACAGAATGTTTTGGCAGCATTAAGGTGCAAAAGACGGTCACAATACCATGAATTCAAAGAACTAATATGAGTAACATTGTTCAGGTGTTTGGGCAATTATCTTTTGCTTTCTAAGCTATCTATCTAAGCTACGTTATTGCTGTATTGTGACCCATCTGATTTTTCTTCTCTAGGCTGTCCTGGGAAGCATCAACTGGGCCTTCCTGGGTGTTGATGAAGCCCATCGCTTGAAGAATGATGATTCTTTGCTCTACAAGACACTGATTGACTTCAAGTCCAATCACCGCCTGCTCATCACTGGGACACCCCTTCAGAATTCCCTGAAGGAACTGTGGTCCCTGCTGCAATTCATCATGCCAGAGAAGTAAGTTGAGTTGGGAAGTAGCTCTTTAGCTACAACATGGTGCAATTGCTAAAGCAAATGAGACTCAAAGCTTAAAGTGGCCTTTACAGTAACAGTAACAGAGTTGGAAGGGACCTTGGAGGTCATCTAGTCCAACCCCCTGCTCACGCAGGAGACCTATACTAGGGATTCGAACCATCGAACTTTCTGATTGACTTTAGAGCAAGATAGATTTAGAAGCCCAAATTATTGTACAGCAATTATCAATACAAGCCTAATACAAACTTATTATTAAAAAAAAATCTGCATCTGTTAGTTTATTGTGGCAAAAAAAGACCCAGGAATCTGATAGCCCTTTTTTCAATAACAAATTTTATTAGATAACAGAAGCATTCACAGAAGCATTTTGCAGTGGATGAAAGCTTTTAATACAATGTGTAGGATTCCCTTGCAGAGTTTTATCAGTTCTATCGTCTCTTTTCTGAAAATACAATGTTCTTTTCTCATTTTATTTTTTTAATAAATATATAATTATTATTTTTTTTATAATTTTCCTCTTTTTAATGTCAAAACACTGCCCAGAGTCTCTAAGAGCTGGGCAGCCTCCTATGTTAAAATTAAATGATGGAATTAATGAGGCCCCAAAGCAGGGGTGAAATGTTCCCGGTCTGGACCGGATCGCCTGATCCGGTAGCGATGGCGGTGGGTGGTTCGGAGAACCAGTAGCAAAAATCCCTGCAACCCCCCCACCCCCACCCCCCCATTCTCAGCTGAATCGCACAATCATCAGAGGCTTTTTTTTTTTTACTTTTAAAAGCATTTTTTCTACAACCTCTTCTGACGAAAAAATGCTTTTAAAAGTACCAAAAAAAGAAGCCTCTGATGATCGCGCGGCTCAGCTGGGATCCTCAGAGGCTTTTCAAAGCATTTTTTTCTGCAACCTCTTGGCCGAAGAGGTGGTAAAAAAAAAATGCTTTGAAAAGTCTCTGAGGATCCCAGCTGAGTTGCCTGATCGGCAGAGGCTTTTCAAAGCATTACAAAAAATTGGCGGTGCACAGCCAAACAATAAAATACATACATACAAAATTTAAAAAGTGGAATTAAAATCAAATTAAATAGTTTTGGCCCAGACAAATTAAAACCCCAATCAATTTAAAACCAATTTTAAAATTTGAATATATAAAATACTAAAAAATATTAAAAATTAAAAATCTTTTATAAAAGCGGGAGAAAATTAGACCAGGCCCGCCTGGTGAAATAAAAAGGTCTTTAAAGCGCGGCGGAAGGTGCGCAGATCCGGGATCCTCCGTGTCTCTGGGGGGAGCTCGTTCCAGATAGTGGGTGCCCCCACAGAGAAGGCTCTCCCCCTAGGGTCCGCCAGTCGGCATTGTTTGGCCGACGGCACCCGGAGGAGCCCCTCTCTATGAGAGCGTACCGGCCGGTGGGAGGCTATTGGTGATAGTAGGCGGTCCTGCAAGTACCCAGCCATGGACAACCATGACCTGGATGGCTGAGAATCTCCGTAGAAATAAATGAGGCTGCCTGTAGCTGATGTGACATGCTTGTGCCTACCTTGCCAGTAGAAAGGAAGAATGGACTAGATCCGTGCACACGCACAACATTCGCACATGCTTTGGGCACTCGGTCCAGAAAAGTTTAGCCATCACTGGACTAGATAATGTTTAGATAAGATCCTTTTTGAACCTGCAAAATGGGCTTTGGAGGTGAACCTGATTGGTTCTTATCCTCTCTCTCTCTCTTCCACTTTTTCTCTCTACCTTCTCTCTCTCTCTCTCTCTCTCTCTCTCTCTCTCTCTCTCTCTCTCTCCTCCCTCCCTCCTTCCCTCTCTCTCTCTCTCTCTCTCTCTCTCTCCCTCCCTCCCTCCCTCCCCCTCTCTCTCTCCCTCCCACCCTCCCTCCCTCTCTCTCTACCCTCCTTCCCTCTCTCTCTCCCTCCTTCCCTCCCTCCTTCCCTCCCTCCCTCCCTCTCTTCCTCACACCCTTGCCCTGTCTGTGGCTGTCAGGTTCGAATCCTGGGAAGACTTTGAAGACGACCATGGCAGAGGACGCGAGAACGGGTACCAGAGTCTGCATAAGGTCCTGGAGCCCTTTCTCCTGCGCAGGGTGAAGAAGGATGTGGAGAAATCCCTCCCAGCTAAAGTGGAGCAGATCCTGCGGGTGGAGATGTCTGCCCTCCAGAAGCAGTATTACAAGTTAGTAAGGGTTTTTTCTGGTGGTGGGCCAGGAATATTCTGCCTGGGCACCGCAAAGTAACTTTTTTCTTAGGAAAGAAGTAAAACTAGCACGGTGCTTGGATTTTCTGCTCACAGGAGGAGGCTGCCCAACGTCCTTCTACTGGTCTCCACAACCAATCAGATTCCAAGTGATCCCTAACCTAGATGCAACATTGGAGACTTTGGGAAGTCTCCTGTTGCAACGCTGCAGGCATCTGCCGTTCTGAGCTGGATTTCATTCGAATTGGCCATCACGGGTCACACAAGAAGGCCCCTTGGGGGTGATAACTGAAGCTCTCTCCCAGTGGCGAAATGTAAAAATTTGTTACTACCGGTTCTGTGGGCGTGGTTTGGGGGGGGGGGGGTAATGTGACTGGATGGGCATGGCCAACTTTTTTTTTTTTAACTTTTAAAAGCATTTTTTGCTACAACTTCTTTGGCCAAAGAGGTTGTTAAAAAATGCTTTTAAAAGGCTCTGACGACCCCAGCTGAGTTCCCTGATCCTCAGAGGGGTTTTTTTTTTCTTTTAAAAGCATTTTTTTCTACAATCTCTTCGGCTGAAGAGGTTGCAGGAAAAAATGCTTTTAAAAGCCTCTGATGATCAGGCAACTCAGCTGGGACCGTCAGAGGCTTTTAAAAACATTTTTTTCTACAACGTCTTCCGCCAAAGAAGTTGCAAGAAAAAATGCTTTTAAAAGCCTCTGACGATCCCAGCTGAGCCGCGCGATCATCAAAGGCTTTTTAAAAAACTTTTAAAAACATTTTTTGACAGAAGAGATAGTAGAAAAAATACTTTTAAAAGTAAAAAAAAAAGCCTCTGATGATTGCGCGGCTCAGCTGGGCATGGGGGCGGGGGCACAGGGATTTTTGCTACCGGTTCTCCAAACCACCTGCCGCCATCGCTACCGGATCGAGCGATCCGGTCCGAACTGGGAGCATTTCACCCCTGCTCTCTCCTCCCCTCCCCATAAACATCCATAAATAAAAAACCGAAGGCTGATTGAGCAAGTACGGGATCGATAAGCCAATGAATACAATGTTCTTAAAATTGGCAGCATTCAGATTTGAATAATTAACAACGATGGCCTCAGTTCTGTTGTAACTTGAGGACTGGCATACTTGTATAATGTCTCCTGTTCAAGCAGAAGGTTCCAAGGTCCCTTCCAACTCTATTATTCTGTATTGCGCATGTGCTGACTTGCTTTCTTGAAGCTGCCAAAGGGGCTGAAACGGATGTTTGCTATCTTCTGACCCTTCAGATGGATTTTAACAAGGAATTACAAAGCCCTGTCCAAGGGAACACGTGGCAGCACCTCCGGCTTCCTGAACATCGTGATGGAGCTGAAGAAATGTTGCAATCACTGTTATCTGATCAAACCTCCAGAAGAGAATGAGAAGGAAAACAACCAGGAGAGGCTGCAGGTAGGTAGAACCTGGAGAAAATGTCCGGTAATGTCAGGTAAACCAGACAGGAAACTCAACTAGATGAGTTAATTCAACTTTATTGTAAGGCTGCTGCTACTTGGAGACCATTTTCTGGATCTTTTCTCGCGTATTGATAAAGCCAGTAGTGGAATTCAATTTTTCTTACTACCGGTTCTGTGGGCATCGCTTGGTGGGTGTGGTGTGGCCTAGTAGGCGTGGCAGGGGAAGGATACTGCAAAATCCCCATTCCCTCCCCACTGCTGGGGGAAGGATATTGCAAAATCTCCATTCTCACCTCACTCCAGGGAAAGGATACTACAAAATCCCCATTCCCTCCCCACTCCTGGGGGAAAGGATATTGCAAAATCTCCATTCTCACCTCACTCCAGGGAAAGGATACTGCAAAATCCCCATTCCCTCCCCACTCCTGGGGGAAGGATATTGCAAAATCTCCATTCTCACCTCACTCCAGGGAAAGGATACTGCAAAATCCCCATTCCCTCCCCACTCCTGGGGGAAAGGATATTGCAAAATCTCCATTCTCACCTCACTCCAGGGAAAGGATACTGCAAAATCTCCATTCTCACCTCACTCCAGGGAAAGGATACTACAAAATCCCCATTCCCTCCCCACTCCTGGGGGAAGGATATTGCAAAATCTCCATTCCCATCTCACTCCAGGGAAAGGATACTGCAAAATCTCCATTCTCACCTCACTCCAGGGAAAGGATACTGCAAAATCCCCATTCCCTCCCCACTGCTGGGGGAAGGATATTGCAAAATCTCCATTCTCACCTCACTCCAGGGAAAGGATACTACAAAATCCCCATTCCCTCCCCACTCCTGGGGGAAGGATATTGCAAAATCTCCATTCTCACCTCACTCCAGGGAAAGGATACTACAAAATCCCCATTCCCTCCCCACTCCTGGGGGAAAGGATATTGCAAAATCTCCATTCTCACCTCACTCCAGGGAAAGGATACTGCAAAATCCCCATTCCCTCCCCACTCCTGGGGGAAAGGATATTGCAAAATCTCCATTCTCACCTCACTCCAGGGAAAGGATACTGCAAAATCTCCATTCTCACCTCACTCCAGGGAAAGGATACTACAAAATCCCCATTCCCTCCCCACTCCTGGGGGAAGGATATTGCAAAATCTCCATTCCCATCTCACTCCAGGGAAAGGATACTGCAAAATCCCCATTCCCTCTCCACTCTTGTGGGAAGGATATTGCAAAATCTCCATTCCCACCCCACTCTGGAGCCAGCCAGAGGTGGTATTTGCCGGTTCTCCAAACTACTCAAAATTTCCACTACCGGTTCTCCAGAACCTGTCAGAACCTGCTGGATTTGACAACCCTGGCTAAAGCCTGAATATCAACGAAGAAATTAAGGATTTAGTCAGAGATGGAACTCATAATATTGTTAGGCTGGTTGTGCAGCTAAGCATGACATTCTGGAGAAGAATTGAGGGATATATTAAGAAGCTCTGATGCTTAACATTGTATAAGGCTCCCAAATATCTCAAAGGCTTCAGGTGGTCTCACAGGAACTTGAGATCTAGCCTGAAAGTCAACTTTCTCTTATCTGAACAAATCAGATATATTGAACTAGGACTTCCGTTCTCCCCAACCAACATAACTACCCATTTGGAGGATGGTAGATTATGGAAGATGGTCTATAAAAAATTGTTACTGCAAGGAAACAGATCTATAACTTGCCCAAGCCAACCTACCGAGCTCATGAGCAACAGGGTGCCCTCCTTATATTCATTTTCATTGTTGCTCAATCAACTTTGGTCCATCAGGTTTTGAACCACCACCTCATGGTCACTCTTGTCTTCTTAGTCTTTAATCAGGAGCAGCGGAAAACTCATCCTTCTGGACAAACTGCTCAGCAGGCTCCGCGCGAGGGGCAACCGAGTCCTCATTTTCTCCCAGATGGTGAGAATGTTGGACATCTTGGCGGAGTATCTGACCATCAAGCACTACCCTTTCCAGGTGAAGACCAGGAATTTGATGATAGATTTGATGATGGAGAGATAGATAGATAGATAGAAAGATAGATAGATAGATAGATAGATAGATAGATAGATAGATAGATAGATAGATAGATAGATAGATAGATGGTGGATGGACAGACATGGATGGATGGATGGATGGATGGATGGATGGATGGACGGACAGACAGACATATGATGGGTGGGTGGGTGGATAGATGGATGGACGGACAGAGACGTACATGGATGGATGGATGGAAGGGCAGACAGACAGACATGATGGATGGACGGACGGACAGATAGACATGGATGAACGGACAGACAGACAGATAGATATGGTGGTGGGGCAGCAGGAGGCTCTCAAGTGTATTTTGTCTTATGGTGGATGAGGGAGAAAGACCAACTTTAACAGGGATGTTTACAGATAGCTGAACCATGCAGCCTTTCTGGAGGATCTTGGCTATAATAGGCAAGGGTTCTACTTTCTATTTTCCCTTGCCAGGCAATGGAAGATACCAGATGGGAAGGTTTTTATTTTCTGCTGAACGAGAAATTTTGTTGTAGTTATTTTCATTATTATTAGTTTTAGTGGTCCTTGCCCCAGCTCCTGCCAACCTTCAAAAGGATGCAAATGCAAGTAGATAAATAGGTACCACCTCAGTGGGAAGTAACCACGCTCTGTGAAATCATGCTGGCCACATGACTACAGAAATGTCTTCGGACAGCGCTGGCTCAATGGCCTTGAAATGGAGATGAGCACCGGTCCTTTATAGTCAGCAACAACTAGCGGGATAAAATCCGCTGGGACTCCATTTTTTAATTATTGCTTTTAATTAATAAGAAAAAAAAGAAGCAAAACACAAAAACACAAATCATTTTTAGAAAAAGGAAGAAAACCCAAAACTAATAGCGAGATTAAACAAAGATCAAAATGATGCAACAGTGATAAACAATAAATTCAAAGGAACTATAACTTCAAAAAAAGCTAATACAGGTAGTCCTCGACTTACAACAATTCATTTAGTGACCGAAGTTACATCACTCAAAAAAGTGACTTATAACCATTTTTCACACTTAACGACCTTTGTAGGATCCCCATCATCATGTGATCAAATTTCAAATGCTTGGCAACTCACTGTCCCAGGATCATATGATCCCCTTTTGTGACCTGACAAGCAAAGTCAACAGGGAAATCAGATTCATTTAACAATCTTGTCCCTAATTTAAGAACTGCGGTGATTCGCTTAACAATTGTGGCAAGAAACTTCGTAAAATGGGGCAGAACAATTAACAAATGTAACAAATGTAAAATCACTTTAATCAGAGAAATATTGGGCTTGGTTGTGACCATAAATCGACGACTACCTGTATTAACCTACATATTGTTCAGCCCTTTATGATAGGATGTAATCCATTTTAAAATATCATTTAATCCAGACCCTGGAGAAACACACTTTGCCATGCGGCTCACTTTTCCCTGATCTCTATTTGTCTCTTTTTTCTTCTTCTTCATAAACCTGCTTAATAGATGGCTTGGTTGCAGGAACCTGGTCTTCCTTCCTCCTATATTTTTTTTTTCTGAAAAAAAAAATTATTTTTACTTCTTATACACCTATTGTAAATATATATTCTCTTATCCATAATTAATCATACATATACACATTTTTCCTAAAGAAAGCATAACAATAAAACATTTTAATTGCATTCGGGGTTACTCTTCTACCCTTTCTTTCCCCTCATTTTACAACAAACCTCCTTCTTTTTCTTTCCCTTCTCTTCCCTACCTCCTCTCCTCTCCTACTTCCTTCCTTCCTCCTCCTCTCCTTCCTCTTCCCTGCTTCCCCTTCCATTCCCCCACTCCTCCTCTCTTTTCTCCCTTTCTAGCCTTCTCTCCTACTCTTTCTGCCTCCTGGCCACCATTCCCAGCAGCAGGATCAGCCCGAGTTATTTTTAATCGTGGTTATTTTTAGACTGTTGTCTTGCTCTAAGCTGAAGGAAACCATCGGGAGGAGAGTTGAGTTTCTGGAGGAGACCTGGGGGGGCCTCTGGGGTGGGTTGGAGGTGAGGTTTACCTTGGGAGACCTTCTGACCTCTTTGCCATTGTTTTCTGCAGCGCCTGGACGGTTCCATCAAAGGAGAAATCCGGAAGCAGGCTCTGGATCATTTCAACGCTGAAGGCTCAGAGGTATGGCTGGAGCTGGCTTGGGTAAACAGGTGGGGAGGAGGGGCAGGGGCTGCCTAGGAAGGAGGTAACAAGGGGTGCCTCCATGGGGGGACTGAAAGGAAGGTGTCAGTTGTGTTTCTTTTGACAAAGGCCTGGGGATCCCGAAGGGTCTGGAGGAGGCTGGCAGGACTGAAGGAAAAGTTTATTTTATACTCATGAGTAGCTGAAGGACCAGCTGTAGGTCACAGGAGCTGACTCTCTGCTTTTCGCCTCAACGGAAACATGGTTTGCTTAGCCAGCGTATCTTGGCCATGTCTTGAGTCTTGTTGACAGTTCTGCTGGCTACCTTATTAGGCAGAGAGGGAACTTGGCGAGTGTTTATAAGCACTTTATAATGCCTTGGTAAGGCCACACTTGGAATATTGCATTCAGTTTTGGTCTCCACGATATAAAAAGGATGTGGAGACTAGAAAGAGTGCAGAGAAGAGCAACCAAGAAGATTAGGGGACTGGAGGCTCAAACATATGAAGAACGGCTGCAGGAACTGGCTATGTCTCGTTTAATGAAAAGGATTAGGAGAGACATGATAGCAGTGTTCCAATATCTCAGGGGCTGCCACAAAGAAGAGGGAGTCAAGCTATTCTCCAAAGCCCCTGAGGGTAGGTCAAGAAGCAATGGGTGGAAACTAATCAAGGAGAGAAGCAACTTAGAACTAAGGAGAAATTTCCTGACAGTTAGAACAATTAACCAATGGAACAATTTGCCTCCAGAAGTTGTGAATGCTCCAAAACTGGACGTTTTTAAGAATAAGTTGGATAACCATTTGTCTGAAGTGGTGCAGGGTTTCCTGCCTGGGCAGGGGGTTGGACTAGAAGACCTCCAAGGTCCCTTCCAACTCTGTTATTCTATTCTATTCTGTTCTGTTCTATTCTATTCTATTCTATTCTATTCTATTCTATTCTATTCTATTCTATTCTATTCTAAATATGAAGCAGTTGCCAAGCATCCGAATGTAAATCACATGACGAAGGCAGTGGTGGGATTCAATTTTTTTTACTATTGGTTCTATGGGCGTGGCTTGGTGGGTGTGGCAGGGGAGGGATACTGTAAAATCTCCATTCCCTCCCCACTCCAGGGGAAGGTTACTGCAAAATCCCCATTTCCTCCCAATCAACTGGGACTCCGGAGGCAGAGAATAGATGGGGGCGGGGCCAGTCAGAGGTGGTATTTGCCGGTTCTCTGAACTACTCAAAATTTCCATTACCGGTTCTCCAGAACTTGTCAGAATCTGCTGAATACCACCTCTGGACCAAGGGAATTGATGGAACGGTTATAAGGGTGAAAAATAGTCATAAGCCACTTTTTTCAGTGCTGTTGTAACTTTGAACAGTCACTAAACAAACGCATGTAAATTGAGGACTACCTGTAACTGGTGTAGAAGGCGTGTACATGTCTCCATTTGCTTGTGATGTCCTGCTGGCCTGTAACCATTATTCCCCCAATTCCTGCCACCTGACCAGGCCTTTGCTGACTCTCCTCCTGGACCTATTCAAACGCAGACCTACAGTAAATATGTGTTTCCTTTCATCACATGTCCTTAGGACTTCTGCTTTCTACTCTCCACGCGTGCTGGCGGCCTGGGGATCAACTTGGCATCGGCTGACACGGTGGTGATCTTTGATTCGGACTGGAACCCCCAGAATGACTTACAGGCCCAGGCTCGGGCTCACCGGATTGGGCAAAAGAAACAAGTTAGTGAGAAACGTTCTCCTCCTTTAAGAACTTCTGCAGTTGTGGTGTGGACTTAAGTTCCTAGCAAGGGGGATTGGGGATTCTGGGAGCCAACACTCAGGGCATCTGAAAGGAGTCAGAAATTGGGAAATTTAGTTAACGGTCAGATGGTAGCAGTCTGGAAATTAATTCCTTCCCAGTTGCTTTGTCTTCTCTGGCTACAAGAGAGAAATTAATTTCCAGGCAATGTTCTGCCCCAGCTATGGACCCCAAAGAACACGGCACACACAAAGTCTGTACAAACCTTAGTTTACTAAATTAAATCAGTCTTTTTCAAACAAAGGCTGTTAATTAACTTTCTTAACAGCCTACAAGAATCCAAAGAATAAATAATCGTAATCTTACTATGGTTGTCAGAAAGCCCAGAAGCAATTTGCAGGAAGCTGATAAGAGAACTAAGATCAGGACACGAGAGTGAACGAAGTTGTTCCCTGCAAATTGCCTCAGTCGTCGTCCTTCCTTAAATAGGCTAAGGGAGTGGCCAGTTAGCCCCAAGCCTTACTCTTGAGGAGACCTCCTCCTGAGGAGCCACTCCTGTCTTTTGGCAGCTCTGCACACCCGTGCATTGAGAAGGGTCTCCTCCTCTTCTTCCTCTTCATTTATGGGAGCTTCTGGAGGTTCTGAAGGCCCTGGCTGAGTCACTGCCTCTGGCACCACATCTTCTCCAGCCTCCTCATTGTCTGATTTGAGTGCCAGCTGCACAGGCTGCTGACACAGCACCACACCAGCCTCCTCGCTGTCGGAAGCAGCTACAATCTGCATAGGCCGCTGACAGGCCACAACAGGCAGGGACCATGTTTTCCCGAAAATAAGACCCTATCTTATATATTTTTTGAACCCTGAAATAAGTGCTTGGCCTTATTGCCATGCACTCAAAAGCCCAATTGGCCTTATTATCAGGGGATGTCTTATTTTGGGGGAAACAGGGTACTATCTGGCTGTTAACTAGATTACTCTATTCTTTCAAATCCCCTGAACGTTGCAAGCGCTAAGTATTATGATTATTTATTCAATTTTTATCCTGCCTTTATTACTTTTATAATTAGCTGCAGGCAGCAGCATACTTAATACTCCTCCTGTTTTTCCTACAACAACCCTGTGAGGTTGGTTGGGCTAAGAAGGAGTGACTGGCCCCAAGTCATCCAGCTGGCTTTCATGCCTAAGGCGGGACTAGAAATCCAGTCTGCTGGTTTCTAGGCCAACATCTGAAGCATTGACCAGATTGGCTGTCTGCCATGTCAGCTGGCTGCTCCTTCACTGAGAAATGGGATTTAGAACTTGGAACCCGGGGATGAAGGCAGTAGGGGAGGGGGGCTTCCTATTGGTCTGCTTGAGTAGCCCCCGCCGGTTGAGCTTCACTTATTACTAAGGATTGTGGGAACTGAGCAGTTTGAA
This sequence comes from Arizona elegans, assembly GCA_022577455.1. Lineage (NCBI taxonomy): Eukaryota > Metazoa > Chordata > Lepidosauria > Squamata > Colubridae > Arizona > Arizona elegans. Next base: position 8,614,492 of record JAKOOJ010000016.1, read on the forward strand.
TTTGGCCAAATTGTGGAGCAGGCATACTTTACGTGTGGCTCTTTGTCAGTTGGCCCAGTTCAGGATTTCAAGTTTTCAGATCCTGTCTTTCCGTATTGGATAGGCTGGCAAAGAAAATTCTAATTATTCTTTTCGTTGTTTTTGAAATAGTGAACAGCAAAGTTTAATAATAGAGGGAATTTGGGGTTGGATGGTGGTGGAGGGGTGGTTCATAGTTAGATATTAGGAAGTTCTCCTAAAGGGGCTGCCTTGGTAAACATGGCTGAAAATGAGACATTTACTTCCCCAAAGGTAAATAATCCTGGTGGGATAACTTCTACTTTTGTTGTAAGGTATTAGAAGCCAGTAGCTTTAGATTTGCAGCATGTTGGTTCTTGATACCTGTCCCTTCCTGGTCCTTTAAAAAGGTCAGGTGAGTCATTGAACTAGGGACAGATCCAAGAAAGATTTCTGCGCCTCACCTTGGCTGCACCAGGGATAAAAAAGCTACCTATATAGCTATTTCACGCATCCCCTGGATTCTGCAGGTAAATATCTATCGCTTGGTTACAAAGGGAACAGTGGAAGAGGAGATTATAGAAAGAGCGAAGAAGAAGATGGTGCTGGACCATCTCGTGATACAACGAATGGATACCACAGGCCGGACAGTTTTGGACAACAGCTCTGATAGATCGAAGTAAGGAGATGGGACTTCTGGTCTGCTGATCAAGATGGCTGTTATATGGCACCATTTGAATGTTAATCTGTTAAGGTGATAAGACTTAGTCTTAATTGAGCTGAACTGTTCAGTGGGAAGGGATCCTCTCTACCAGTAGATTCTGGAACTTTCCTCAGTTTAGCAGGCAATACAGACCAAGTGATTAGCATCAATCCCTGTTTTGAAAGTTTGACGAGATAAAATGAGCTGGTTGTATTTGTCAGCCAGACATGGTCATTGATACCTAAACACATGTTTTATGCTAAGGTTGCTAACTGTCTTTTTTTTTAAAAGACAGACAATTCATTTGTAACATTGACTGATTTTAAAAAGACAAAAAGAATGATTTTAGCTAGTCGGAATTGCAAATTGCCAAGTTTCCTCAGCTCAAAAGAGATTAGGAGTTGGATGGGACTCCTTATCAACGGATAAGTAGTACAAGGAAATAGATTATTTGAGATCTGGAAAAGTGAGCTAAGATATGGTCCAAGGACTTGTAAACTGGAAACCTTTGTGCCAGCCAATGGCTTCATGTTTTTCTCTAGTTCCAACCCATTCAACAAGGAGGAACTGACCGCCATCTTGAAGTTTGGAGCTGAAGACCTTTTTAAAGAAGCGGAAGGGGAAGAATCTGAACCGCAGGTGAGTTTTTTGAAACATATTTCATCTCATTGGGATGTCATTTGAAATTGGCAGATTTAACTCAAGCAAATTCATTTCCGTATCAGAAGGACAATATTAAATATCTCATATTGGTGTGTGTCTGATTACACTTTTTCCCCCCTGCTTCCAGGAAATGGACATTGAGGAAATCTTACGCCTGGCTGAGACACGAGAGAATGAACCATCCACAAGTGCAACAGATGAACTCCTTTCACAGTTTAAGGTACAGGCCCAGAAAAGGCGCATCAAAGGTTTCAGAATTCAGAATAGCATTATCAATGCAATTAAAGGGAATAGTGTGATGGCCTAGAGGTGAAGACACTCACCTCTCACTCAGAAGGATGAGAGTTCAATCCTAGGTAGCAACTTAAAAAATGCTCGAATATTGCCATCCAATAAGCCTCACATTGGGTGGCAATAAACTGTAAGTGACAGCAAAGGAAATATGAAGTGCCTTCATAGCCATAAATCTTACTTAAATATAATTGAAATGGAGACACAGTGAGACAAAGTTCTTCTATCCCAGATCTTGGGGGGATCCACAGCTAACAAAGTCAACAGGTTGTTTAGTTAGAAACCTGAAATTAACAGCTCAGATTTTTGGATCTTCTGGAAACAGTTCCAGTTAAACAACTGAAGAGCTAGCTGAGATAGGAAAATTCCTGTATAACCAGCTTTAGGAGGAAATCTCAGGGCTGGAAGGAGTTTATAAGGCCATGATCATGAAGGGAGGAAGAGGAGAAAGGAGAGGGGGAGAGAAGAAGGGAAGAAGAAGAAAGATGAAGGAGGAGGAGGAGAAGGAGAAGGAGGAGGAGGAGGAGGAGAAGAAGAAGAAGAAGAAGAAGAAGAAGAAGAAGAAGAAGAAGAAGAAGAAGAAGAAGAAGAAGAAGAAGAAGAAGAAGAAGAAGAAGAAGAAGAAGAAGAAGAAGAAGAAGAAATAATAGCAATAGCATTTAGACTTATATACCACTTCACAGTGCTTCACAGCCCTCTCTAAGCAGTCAGCATATTGGCCCCAACAATCTGGGTCCTCATTTTACCAACCTTAAGAAGGATGGAAAGCTGAGTCAACCTTGAGGCTAGTGAGATCCGACCTGCTGGCAGTCAGCAGAAATAGCCTGCAGTACTGCATTCTAACCACTGCCACCATGGCAGAAGCAGCAGAAGCATCTCCATTGGCCAATTTGTCTCTGGTGCATAAGCTCGCAGTGCGCATACAAACAATAAGATACCAATAGGAGAAGCTAGTAGGAAAGATGAGAAGGATAATAGCAATGCAGCCTTACTACTTGGATAAATGCCCTTAGACACAAGACAGTTGTGTGGTCATTAGGTGTTCAGAAGAGTGATGGCAGGAGGGAAAAAGCTGTTTTTGTTTCTAGTTGTTTTGGCATGCAATGCCTTTATAGCAGCACCCCAAGGGAAGGAGTTGAAACAGCTTACATCCAGGATGTGATACGGAAGCCCGGTATAGAAAGCCTTGTTGTGTCTCTTCTCAGGTAGCAAACTTTGCTACAACAGAAGAGGAAGAAGCCGAGGCGGAAGAGAAATCTCAGAAGGAGTGGGAAAACATCATTCCTGAGGAACAGAGGAAGAAAGTGGAAGAAGAGGAACGGCAGAAGGAACTCGAGGAGATATACATGCTGCCAAGGATTCGCAGCTCAGCCAAAAAGGTAGTTTTTTGTAGTGTAAGACCCATAACAGGAGTCATCACACCTCATCCTGTTTGGGGAAAAAAAAATCCTTCAAAACAATAGCAGTGGATGGAGGACTTTCAGATATAGATGGTTCTGTTGGAGATACAATAGATCAGTGATGGCTAACCATTTTGCCATCGAATGCCAGGAGCGGGGGAGAGGGAGGGGTCGCATGCACGTGTGCCCAAACCCATAATTCTATGTGCCCCACCCCCGCGCATGCATGTGTGACCCCTCCCCCCCGTTCCTGGCACGCGATAACTCGGTGGGCCCAGTAGGCCCGTTTCTTTCCCCTCCCCAGGCTCCAGAGCCTTTCTAGGAGCTTGGGGAGGGTGAAAATGGCCTTCTCCATCCTCCCAGATAGCTAAACATCTATTGCCATGATGGCGGGCCTTCTGGGTCCACCAGAAGTTGGCAAATGAGCCGTTTCCGGCCTCCGGAGGCCTCCGAGGGAGTGAGGAAGGCTGTTTTCGCCCTCCCCAAGTTCTTAGAAAGGCTCTGGAGCCTGGGGAGAGAAAAAAATGAGTCTTCCCCACCACCACCTGAGGCGCTCCAGAGGCAGGAAGCAGCCTGTTTCCCTGCTTCCAGTGGGCCCAGAAGGCCTACCATCATGGCAATAGATGTTTAGCTTTGCAGAAGGGTAAATTCACACTTTGGTTGGTGTTGAGAAACACACAGTGTGTTCCTGGGGACCCACAGGCTCAAGACTATGGGTGGCATTGCGAAACTCCAGCTTTGTTCCTTAGATCTCCCATCCTTTCATGGAGCATTGAGTGTTCAGGGTGCAAAGTCCAGGTGGTTCTTGACTTACAACCACAGTTGAACCCAGAAATTCATGTCACCGAAGTGAGAAATTTGTCAAGGGAGCCCTGCCTCATTTTACGACTTTTCTTGCTACATTTGTTGAGTGAATCACCACAATGAAGTTAGTCACACGGTTGTTAAGTGAATCTTGCTTCCCCATTGCCTCTGCTCATCAGAAGAGTCACAAAAGGGGAACTCCATGACCCCGGGACACTGCAACTGTCCTAAGTACATGTCAATTGCCATACATCTGAATGTAGGTCACATGGCCAAGAGGATGCTGCAACGGTGATAAGGGTGAAAAAGGGCCCTAAGTTCCTTTTCAGCGGCCTTGTAGCTTTGAATGGTCACTAAACGGACTGCTGTAAGTTGAGGACCACTTGGCGTTACCAGCCTCTGGCAAAGAGGATCTCTCTAAGCCTGGTCTTTCTTTCTTTCTTTCTTTCTTTCTTTCTTTCTTTCTTTCTTTCTTTTCTTTTCTTTCTTTTTTTAAAGTTTTTTCAGTTTTATTTAAAAATGGTTGGAGGAAATGCTACATAAATCTATAGAATTAAAAGCAGAGTTTTTCCTATTGGGTATTTTGCCAGAGAGATATAGTAAAGAAGATGCATATTTAATAATACATATAATAACAGCAGCAAGAATTGTATTTGTACAAAATTGGAAGACAGAAAAAATCCCGTCAGAAGGTGAAGTAATAAAAATTTTTTTTAGAATGTGCGGAAATGAATAGATTAACCTTAAGAATAAAAGATAGAGAGGAATCGATGTGTATTTAATAATACATGTAATAACAGCAGCAAGAATTGTATTTGCACAAAATTGGAAGACAGAAAAAATCCCGTCAGAAGGTGAAGTAATAAAAAATTTTTTAGAATGTGCGGAAATGAATAGATTAACCTTAAGAATAAAAGATAGAGAGGAATCGATGTGTATTTAATAATACATGTAATAACAGCAGCAAGAATTGTATTTGCACAAAATTGGAAGACAGAAAGAATCCCGTCAGAAGGTGAAGTAATAAAAAATTTTTTAGAATGTGCAGAAATGAATAGATTAACCTTAAGAATAAAAGATAGAGAGGAATCGATGTGTATTTAATAATACATGTAATAACAGCAGCAAGAATTGTATTTGCACAAAATTGGAAGACAGAAAGAATCCCGTCAGAAGGTGAAGTAATAAAAAAGATTTTAGAATGTACGGAAATGAATAGATTAACCTTAAGAATAAAAGATAGAGCGGAATTGATGTATCTCAAGACGTGGGGAAGATTTTATGAGTGGTTAGAAAAGAAATAGGAATAAAAAATGATAGATAAGCCTCTCCTTTCTCTGGCCCCAACAGGCTCAGGCCAACGACAGTGAGTCAGATGTTGAAATAAAGAGAAAGCTCCAGAGGTCTTCTGGGTCAGAGACTGAGACAGAGGACTCTGATGACGACAAAAGGCCGAAACGCAGAGGACGGCCTCGCAGTGTTCGGAAGGACACAGTGGAAGGATTTACAGACACTGAAATCAGAAGGTTGGCACCTGGGGAGAAAGCCAGGAATTCTTCTGGATTGGTTTTTCATCATTTGCCAGAGCTAAGATGAACTGGAAAAGGTGGGAGGGATGCCCAGCCTACCTCCCAGAGAGGTATAAATATGGTGGGATGAAAGGAGGGGACATTACTCCAGCCATCTTGAGCGTCCAGAGCAAAGGAAGAAAATATTGTAAGAAAATTTCTGCAGCCTTCCTTGGTTTGTAAATATTGGGCGACTTGAGAGTTGTACTCAGGGCATTTCTGGAGGGGGTTAAATTTAGGAGGGATGGGACCAGGGGTGAAATGTAAAATTTTTTACTGCCGGTTCTGTGGGCGTGGCTTGGTGGGGGGCGTGTAATGTGACTGGGTGGGCGTGGCCAACTTTTTTTTTAACTTTTCAAAGCATTTTTTTCTAATGCTTTGAAAAGCCTCTGCCGATCAGGCAACTCTGCTGGGATCGTCAGAGAGGCTTTTTAAAAAATGCCTCTCTGCCAATCAGGCAACTCTGCTGGGATCGTCAGACTTTTCAAAGCATTTTTTTTACCACCTCTTCGGCCAAGAGGTTGCAGAAAAAAATGCTTTGAAAAGCCTCTGACGATCCCAGCTGAGCCGCGCGATCATCAGAGGCTTTTTTTTTTTTACTTTTAAAAGCATTTTTTTGTCAGAAGAGGTTGTAGAAAAAATGCTTTTAAAAGTAAATTTTAAAAAAGCCTCTGATGTTCTTGTGGCTCAGCTGGGCATGAGGAGGGGGGGGCAGGGATTTTTGCTACCGGTTCTCCGAACCACCTGCCGCCATTGCTACCAGATCGGGTGATCCGGTCTGAAGCTGGAGCATTTCACCCCTGGATGGGACCAGAACCACAAGCGGGAGGGGGGGAAATGGAGGCCTTTAGCAAACCTCTCAACGGTTTTTGCTCTTCCTGTTTAAATTCCACAGATTTATCAAGGCATACAAGAAGTTTGGTGTTCCTTTGGAACGGTGAGTGACAGATTACCGAGAATGTGAAGTCCACCAAATTATAATTGTAATTTGCTTTCACGCTGTGATTTTTTTTTTTAATCGTTTTTCTGGTAGCTTATTCTAAGTCCGTCCATATTCTGGAAGTGCTTTAAAATAATGTCCGATTTGTGGGTGTGTTGAGGGAGGGAGGGTCAAACGTTTGCTATAGAGCACCTTTTATTACATTCCATCTCCTTTTTTCAGACTGGAATGCCTCGCTCGGGATGCCGAACTGGTAGAGAAATCGGTAGCTGATCTGAAACGTTTGGCAGAACTTCTCCATAACAGTTGTGCTTCAGCCATGCAGGAGTATGAGGAGCACCTGAAGGAGAACCCAACTGAAAGTGAGGAAAGGGGCTTTCTGTGATGGGAAAAGGTTGGTGGTCAACCCAGGGACCTGGCTCAGAATCCAGGGTTAGGAGCCTGTGACGCTAGATAAAGAAAGTTGGCACCGTATGAGGAATTCATGCTTAAGGAGACCTGAACTCTGCAACTATGTTGTTTACACAATTGGTTCGGTATTTGCTTATTCAATCTTCCCCAGTGATTTCTCAGTTTCCATTTTTTTCACTTCCCTTCAAGCTAACCTAGGAAAATGTCTATAGAGATTTTCAGTCATCGAGGTCATGGTTGTCCCAAAGGTGCTTTTTCAAGAGGCAACTGGACATGTAGAGACAGTGAAAGAGAAGATGGAATCACAACAAAGCTTGACAGTTGGGATATATATATATATTGTCAACTTGGGGGTGGGGAGAAAGAAAATAATGCAAAAACTTGTCTTCCTTTTCCAAAATCACTGTCAGGTGCAAAGGATCAGGACTATAGGTTAAGTTGCAGCACAGAAGATTTATTCAAGCCGATATGCAAGAATCTAGTCAAATAAAGTTGATTACTAAATTGTCACCTGATAAGGGTTAATAGAATTCAAGAGAGGCTGACTTGTGGCCATGCAAGGATTCTAAACTGATAACATGTTTAACTCCAACCTTCCCCCTACTTCTGCCTGCTCTTCTCCTACAATAACAGGCTGGTAAAACGGGAACATGTTAAAGTCTCAGGTGCTGAATGCACTTTAAATGCGATTCCCAACCCACCCCATCTGATGGTGACTGTGTGGCTCCTTTTATTCAGGTAAAGGACCAGGGAAGAGAAAGGGACCCACAATTAAGATCTCGGGAGTCCAGGTGAACGTGAAAGCGATTATTCAGCACGAAGAGGAGTTTGCAATGCTCCATCAGACCATTCCCAGTGACCCAGTGGAAAGGACAAGGTAAGCATAACCGTCTAAGACAGGCGCAAGTGTGCGAGCCATGAGTAGCCAAAAGAAGAAAAAAACACGTTGTTTTTTTTTTTGGTGGGGTGGACTTACACATTGCTCTTAAATAAAATAAACCCTTAGGCCAGTGATGGCTAACCTTTTCCGGACTGAGTGCCCAAAGCGCACATGCATGAATGCACGCGCATGGGCCCAAACCTCCAAAATGCAATGCGTGCACGGCCCCCACGCCTTTGAACTATGTTGCTGGAGAACACTCCTGCAAGTCCCTTGGACTGCAAGGCAATCAAACCGTTCAGTCCTAGAGGAAATCAACCCTGACTGCTCTTGAGAAGGCCAGAACCTGAAGAGGAAACTCAAATGCTTTGGCTACCTAATGAGAAGGAAGGACTCACTGGAGAAGAGCCTAATGCTGGGAAAGACTGAGGGCAAAAGAAGAAGGGGATGGCAGAGAACAAGGTGGCTGGATGGAGTCACTGAAGCAGTTGGCGTGAACTTAAATGGACTCCAGAGGATGGTGGAGGACAGGAAGGCCTGGAGGAACGTTGTCCATGGGGTTGTGATGGGTTGGACACGACTTCGCAATGAACAACAACAAAGACGGTTATTTGTTCAGAATGGTATAGGGTCTGCTGCTTCAGCAGGGAATTGGACTAGACGACCTCCAAGGTCCCTTCCAACTTTGTTATTCTATTAGATACTTCCGGCCATGTTGGTTCCTCATCTTCTCCAGGGAGAAGATAACTTAGGGGAGAGGAAAGACTCCCTTCAAGGCCAACCCTGTGTTGCCTTTTTTTTCAACAAGGTCTTAATAGCTGATTCTCATATGAATTTGGTCCTTTCTTAGAGCAATTAAGGAATGGTCCTTCGGTCAGTTTAGATGAAACTTATGTTAGCTAGTGAGAAGAGGTTTAAGAGAGACAATTTCACCTGTGGGTGCATATCCGCACTTTCTCACACACCTCTAACTTTGCCTTTCTTTTGTCTTATCTGGTTGTGTTGTAGAACTTTATTGACGAAGGGACACCTCGTGTGGGATCGCTTGTCATCTTTCGCTTGTCCTCTGCTCCAATTTTGCAGGTTCCGTCTGAACTGCCGTGTCAAATCTGCCCATTTCGATGTAGACTGGGGAGTGGAAGAGGACTCTTGCTTGCTGCGGGGGATTTACGAGCACGGATGTGGGAACTGGGAGCTCATCAAGTCAGACCCAGAACTGAACCTCACCGACAAGGTACAAGGAGCTTCACACGGGGGTCAATGTTTTACAGATGCAACCCCAAATTAATAACGCTTGAAAAAAGAACTTCTGCAGGAAGCGGTTGCATCGGATGCAGAGATTACTGGTTCTGCAGCTTGACAAGCAATGTTTTTTTGCGTTGATTTTATGCATAAAACTTTTATGCAAGTTCTAGTCCTGCCTTGGGTACAAAGCCAGCTGGACGATTCTAAACAAGTCCCTCTCCTTTTATGTTTATTCCTTCTCCACCCATCCCCAGATTTTACCAGTTGAGACAGATAAAAAGCCACAGGGGAAGCAGCTTCAGGCGCGAGTAGATTATCTGATGAAACTTATCCAAAGAGACACGAAGAGGAAGGAGAACCTCAACAAGACAGAGGAGGTCAGTTGCGCCACCGAGCAAGCTCCGTTTGATCGAGTGGACCTTGTTTCTGCTATGCGTGTTTGGGAAGTTAGCACATGCCAAACTCAAGTTTCCAGTCTTTGGAATATGGACATAGGAAGGAAGGGGCTAAAGTAAAGAAACTGGCAGGGGCTCTTTTATCAGCCTTCCCCAATCTTGATATACACACAAGCACACAAACAACATACACCGAGCAGGGTGGTTATAGCACGAGTGAACCACAGGGTATCCAAAGCTGTGGATGCTGCTGCTTTTTGGATCATTTGACGTTTTTGCTTGCCTTCAAGGGCAGCCCAATGGAGAGCGCATTGCAGTAGTCCAAATGGGAAGCAACTAGGACTTGAGTGACCATGAAGGGGGCCTCCCTGTCCATGAACAGGCACAATTAATACATAAATCGAATCCATGCAAAGGCCCCAATTGTCACAGCTGCCCTCTGCTCCCTGGGAAGAAGCTACCGGTGCAGGAGGGCAAGTGGTGCATCATCTCTGTCCATGAGAAAACTACCCCAATGAGGTATAAAGAGGGTCATTCTCCAGAGCCCCAGAAATACTGCAGGGAGCTGGGTGACTCTATATAGGAAAGGGTTTGCACAAATAAAGATAGGGTCCACCAAATTGACCAGCAAGGAGGGTTTTCTGATCCTCTGTTCCCTCGTGGGCTGTTCTTCTCACCTAGGACAAGGCCAAAAGTGTGAAGCCCCGAATCCGGAAAGAAAACAAACCCCCCAAAATCAAGGAGGAGCCGGGAAATGAAGCCTCTTCTCCACAGCCTCCAGAGAACCAGTCAGTAGAAGGACAGAAGAAGGTAAGCATGAATACTGAGGAACCGGGACTTCCTGGTGGAGAGAATGGCCAACTAAAATTTAAGGTCTGTCATTTCCTCTCTACCATTTTGGGAGTGCCACCTTAGGCAGGGGCTACAGTTCATAAAAATCCTAGACTGATGGAGCCATTTTGTTGAGAGCTGCTGGGATCCTTGTATCCACATTTTTGCCCCCTCCCCCCTCAAGGAGGATGGGGTATGTAAGAATGCCCTGAAAATGAAGGAGTAGAAAGAATAGTAGGATAAGCAGCCAAGCAAAGGCCAAGAAAACAAAGATAAAGCAGCCAGGCCAAAGCCACGAAAAGAAGGTTAAGCAGTCAGATAAAAGCCCAGAATTCAAAGCGCTTAGGCAAAATCCAAGAAATCACAGCTCAGCAGCCAGCCAAAAACCAAGAACAGGAAGGAAAACAGGATGAAGTGGAACAGGTAGCTACTGGTGTTAACCTGCCTTGGTGGCCATGCCATTGCTGATTTTAACCAAGGTTCACATATGTGTGTTGGTAACTTGGCTGTGTGGTTATGTGAATAATTTAACCTTGGTTAAAATCAACTTCATTTTATTTATTTATTTATTTATTTATTTATTTATTTATTTATTTATCTATCTATCTATCTATCTATCAAATTTCTATACCACCCTACTCCCGAAGGACTCAGGGCGGTGAACAGCCAAGATAAAATACAGATAATACAAATATTAAAAATCCCTTAAAATTATTAAATATTTTGGCCGAAACACAGATTAAAACACCCAATTTATAAAATCAAACGAATTAAAAATTTAAAAGAGGAGAATTAGGCCTGCTGAAATAAAAATGTTTTGAGGGCACGACGAAACGTGCGCCGGTCCAGGATCCTCCGTATCTCTGGGGGGAGCTCGTTCCAGATGGTAGGTGCCCCCATAGAGAAGGCTGTCCCCCGGGGGCCGCCAGTCGACACTGTTTGGCCGACGGCACCCTGAGAAGCCCCTCTCTATGGGAGCGTACTGGTCGGTGAGAGGCTATTGGTAGCAGAAGGCTACCAATTATAGGTAGAACTTCTTTTTTATCTTCATTCTTTAGGCCTTTGGGCCAAGGTGAATACTTTGGCTGTCTTTGTTAGAACTGAGAAGCTAAGCAAGATTGAATAGGGATAACTGGGTGGAAGAGTATCAGGAACTCCCCAGATTGTGGTTTTGGCTGAGAAATCTAAGAAACATCTCAGAAGAAGACAAACCAAATGACAGCCAATTGTGAGACTTTGTAACTACCTGGCTTGCCCACAATTTGCAATTGGCTATCATTGAACATGTATTGAATGATGCTTTATCTGGCTTCCTAGGCTCTCCCGAACACTGTCTCAAATACTCTATATTTCCTGACTTCGAATAATGTTATTTTGGTCTTGCCCACCTCTGAGAAATCAGCAGACTGCATAGGAAGATAAAAGTTCCACGCAGCTGAGCTTCAGATTTGTTTTCAGGAAGATTTCTCGTTCTTCAGTGATCATTGCATAAGTGATCCCAGGGCTGAAAAAAGTTGTTGGGTTGACACGTTTTTTAAAAAAATCCAAAAGCTTTTCCCACCCAAAATAGGAAGAAAAGGTTGGAGCGAGTTTTGAGAGTTGGCTAACTGTCTTTCAAAACTGTCCACCAGGCCTGTGAATGGTGGATTTTTTTCTGCTAAAGAGGAATGGAAAAGGGTACATGATAGTATTTCTGTCCATTATTTTACATCTCTGGCCATTCAGAATAGAAAGACAAAAAGCTAAAAACAATTCATTAATAGGTACGTGTCCCAAATCAGTCACAATCGAAGTATGCTGAAGATTACATCTCTTTTAGAAAGTAAAATGCATATTTCTTGGTTTTATTCATGAGAGGGTTATGCATGCCATTCGTTTAGGGAATCCATTATCACAAAAATGGGCCACGATGGCCAGCAGTTAAAGACGCTGGGTTTGTCAGCTGGATGCCTGACAGCCTGGGTTTGAGACTTGAGTTCCCCATAATGAGTGAGCTCCCGTTACTTGGCTCACCTCCTCTGCCCACCTAGCAGTTCGAAAGCATGCAAATGTGAGTAGATGAAGAAGTACCACTTTGGTGGGAAGGTAACAGCCTTCCATGTGCCTTTGGTATATGCTTCCATGCTGGCCACATGACCACGGGAATTGTTTTCGGACAATGCTGCCTCTCTTGGCCAAAAAGGGGGATGAGCACCGTCTCCTAGAGTCGGCCCTGACTAGACAGAGTAAATCTTTACCTGTACTTTTTATCATAAAGATGGAGAGCCCTGTTTGAAGGGGCAAAGGAATCACCTGGAAATTCCAGGCAGCAGAATGCAAGTTTCTCACCACCCTTGGGTTTTTTTGGGGTGGTTGGGTGTCTTCCATTTGCCTATTGGCACATCTGTGACTTTCCATCCTGTGCTGTTTCATGAGGGATGCTATCTCCTCTACTCTTTTCACAGCCCAAAGGCGCCGAGGCGAAACCCGGAAACAAAGGGAAGAAACCTTTGGGTCAGGGTCCTGTCCATATTACGGCAGGAAGTGAGCCTGTCCCCATCGAAGAAGAGGAAGAGGATGATTTAGACCATGCAACCTTCACCATTGTGAGTCTTCTCTAGGAACACAATGGGGAAAAGTCAAAGAGTCAAAGGGTCACTGACTCCAGAAAATTTCTCTTTGACTCAGTGGAGCAGCAGCTATTTAGTTACGAAATCAGCTTACCTCTTCTTTAATTAAGTTTCAATCAAAGATAACATACAAACTTAACCAACCTCAAAAGATTTAAAAATAAGGAATGGGAGTCAAAGGGGGCAGGGGGGGGGAGTAGAAAAATGAGAAGAATTGGGGGGGGGAGGGAAGGATACAAAAAAAGACTTCAGACTTTCTTCAAGTCAGAAACAAATAAACAGGTAGACTTACAACCACAATCAAGCCCAGAATTTATGTTTGTAAAATGGGAAATTAGCCAACTGAGTTTTGCCCCAGTTTTACGATCTTTCTTGCTACAGCTGTTAAGTGAATCACTGCAGTTGTTAAATTAGTAAAATGATTGTTAAGTGAATCTGGCTTCCCCTTTGACAGAAGGTCGCAAAGGACACTAATACCGTCATATTCTGGATCGAAACAAAAATACCATTCCTTCACTTTAATGAATTCACCGAAAAAAAGATGGGAAATCTCTTGCACGGTCTCCAAGATTTTATGGCTTCCCCAGACGAGTTTTAAATTCCATCCTGAAATTTGGGATAGTTTTCACTTCCTTGATCTTGCCCAGCAAACTGGGTCTTGATACCATGTGGCTCCAGATGTTTCTTTGAAGATTTCTGTGGTTGTCATTTTGGAAGGGTGCCCACAGCAGATCCCCTCCCCCAAATTCAAATGGGCCCCTAGCCTCAAAAGGTTGCCTCAATTGGGGTCTTCCTTTCCTCCGCCTTCCTTCTGATGTGCCACTAACGCGGAGCTTTGCTTTTTCCGTCTCCCAAGTGCAAAGAACTGATGAGGCCAGTAAAAAAGTCCTTGAAGCAGCTGGATAAACCAGAAAGAGGACTTACAGACCAAGACCAGCTGGAGCAAACTCGGAGTTGCCTGCTTAAGATAGGAGACCACATTGCTGAATGTTTGAAAATCCACAGTGAACAGGAAGTTCTTAATGTATGGAGAAGGTGATTTGCCTGCCCACCAAATCTTCAATCTTTCTCTCTCTCTCTCTTTCTCCCTCCCTCCCTCTCTTGTCCTGATGTTGCAGTCAGACTTATGGGTCAGGATTCTTTTTGAGTTTGGAGATGTAGGGGAAGAAGAAGCAGAACTTGGGGATGGAGTTAAAAGAGGAATCAGCCTAGAATCTCTACATAGCCACAAGCACAACTAAGTCCAATTCCTGCTGAAATGCTACAAAGGAGATGCAGCCTCCAATTGTTGAATTGTGTTGAATGTGGAAATCTGTTAGAGTGTTAAAAAGAAAATCCACATTTTTGTCCATACCCCTAGAAAACCACCATACAGGCATTCGCAGTAGTAAAGAGAGGTAGCAGACTGGGTCCTGCCATGCTTAGAGCAAAATCTGCAGACTTTTATCTTGGGAGTCTTCATGACTCAAGTTTGAAGCAAGATATTTTTAGAAGCAGAGGGGTTGTCAGAGGGGATTTTGGGAGCCCAGAAGAAAACATCTCTCCATCACTGCTTGTTTGGGGCATCTCTTTCCTGGGCTTTTGTCCTAATTCCTAAAAAGAGAAAATTAAAATAACTGTTCACCTTCTTTCAGGAATCTATGGGTATTTGTCTCCAAGTTTACCGAATTTAACGCCAAGAAATTACATAAGATATACAAGATGGCTAACAAAAAGAGATCCCGGGAACAGGAGGTAAGAACAGAGGAGTGTGGGTATGCTTCTGTTGTGCGGTAGAATGGAAGGGATACAAATTTAAATAAAGAGAAGGAAGGACAGGGAACATCTTGTGCAAAAGAAAACCTCAGGAATTAGGGTCCCTGGGGAGCCAAAAGGGGCTGGCCTAGCAAACCTTGATGATGAAAACATCTTCAGTCACAAATGAAGAGTTGGAGGGGTGGAAAGCCTTAAAACTTTCACTTTTCTTTCTGTTAGTTTGTTTAATCCTTTTCTCTAGAAGAGGCTCTCCAATATTCTTCAGCAACCTCCCTCCTCCCCAGCCCCTGGTTTATGAGACCCAAGTCATTGTCACTGTTGGCCTTTTGAGTTTTCTGACCATGTTGTTTTTCTGCTCAGCATGAACATAAAAAGAAGGAAGAGACAACGAGTGGCAAGCGGCTTCGTCCAGAAACTCCTGGGCCCAGTCGAGATATTCCGATGTCTCCTGTCCCCCATAGCCCTCATGGTCAAAAGCTGCAGCAGCCATCTCCCCACCCTTCCCAGATGCATGGACATCCACGAGAGAATTACAACCAGCCGAATAGAAGGCATTTCAGCCACACAGGTGAGAGATTTTCAGGCCTGTCCCAACTTGGGCATTTAGGAAAGAAAGACTCTTGTCTCCATTTGCAGTTGAGTTGCATTTAGTAAAAGGTCTGCTTTTACTAAAGCCAAGTGGTTACAGCATAAGCAAAGCTAGATCTGGGATTCCTTCATACACCCAGTAATTTTCCCTTTCTTTTCCCTGGTCATCCTTTTTAGTGTCCAATGTGAGTCAAATTAGTTGTTTTGGTAACAATTCCCAAAGTTTGGTGCCTCTTTGGTGGACATTTGCATTCCTTTCCCATGCCTGTGTCCTTGGATCATTCAACAGTTGTCTCTGGTTGGCACCTCTGCTTCCTCTCATCCCCCTTCCTATATCCCTCCATCCCCCGTCCCCATATTTTATGGCAGGCTGCCACCAAAGCGAAGCAGGGCTGAAGCGATGTGATGGCAGATCTGACAAGAGATCTTCTTGGAAGACCAGAGAAGCTCTTCCCTTCTTCCTGATGTCCCATCTAACTTCCTGAGATGGGGGAAGAGGGCAATGCCTGACCATCCTTGGTCCCCTTAGTGGAGCCACATGGGCTACATGGTTCTAGGGCCTCCCAGTTCAACTCTGGATGGGCAGTTCCTGCTATGGATACTTTGATTATTGTGTTATTGTTCCTCCTCCTCCTTTTTCTTATTTTCTTAAAAAAGAGATGATAAAAATCGAATGAATCGTAGACAAAGGGAGAAGTACAGATAACAAAGTCCACGTGGATAAGATCCTTGGGCTTCTTGTGAAAGAGTGCTAGCTTCTTCCCCTTCCTTGTCATGCAGAACGAAGCGAATGGCAGAGGGATCGCAAATTTAATTACAGTGGCAATGCCAATACAAATTGGGGCAGAAACCGATACCACCCATACGAGCAGCGCTGGCACAAGGATCACCATTATGTGGATCGCCAGGCACGCAGAGAACAGTATCGGAGCTCAGGAAACTACCAGCCCAGCAACGTCTCTCGTAAACGCACCTATGATGAGTACAACAGTGAGCGCAGTTACCGCGGACGCCCGGACTACAGGTGAGGTGCTAAGCAGGCCATTCGGCTAGGCTCTGGGACTTCTGCATGCCAAAAACAGTGAATGGTGTTTGTCAGCCAGATCATAAATATTAAAATAGAAGTTATTAACATGTTAGTGTTTGCTGCACAATGTATATAATCCTTCATCATTTAATTATTCAATATTTTAATACACAGCACTAGTAACAATAGTAATATTATTTAAGTATATGCAGTAAAATCATCTTTCAACTTCTAATCTTTAAATCTACATATTAATTTTGAAATATTGTATGTCTAGATACTGCTGAACTGGGCTGGCCTTCCTGTTCTCTTCCATGCCTTTGACACCAAAGGGAGTTATGCATCCCAAGATCTAGATAGGGTCATTTTTGCCTCTTCTGTTGAGTTGAATGTTTTGAATTCTTTCTTCTTTCCCCTTCAGGTACTGTCATGAAGCCAAGAGACGAAGATTAGATGGATTCCGGCCCCAGAACTATCAACAAGATTATCGGAGGATGTCTGACTATAGACCTCCCTTGAGTTATCATGGGCAAGGACCATCTGATCACTACAGGCCTTTCCACCCAGACAAATCGGCTGATTACAAGCAAGTCCTTCCCCCTCCTCACTCCCAGCTCCCTGACCCTCGCTCTCCACCTTCTCAGAAATCTCCACTTGGTGTCAAGTCTCCCATCCAGCATCGCTCACCTCTTGATAGGCCCTTAGAACAGAAAAACAATCCAGATTATAACTGGAGTGGCCGGAAAACCTAGAGGCCCAGAAGCAGAGGCAAACGGAAAGAGCTAGTCCGGCCCGAGGAAACACCAGTTACAGGGCTATCAATGCTGGAACCAGAAAGCCTGAATACAGCGCTGTAGAGCTCTGGGCTGTAAGAATTTGAAATGGGTCAGAAGAACTGGATCCACCAAGGGGCCTGAATTTTGGCCCCAAATTTGCCTCCCATCAGTATACTGGCTGGACGTTGGGAGTGGTCTTCCCTGCACCAAGGGACCTGGAGAGACCAAGGTCAGGTCTACCCCCTACGTTTTGGAATGAGGATTTTGTGTTTGTGTCCATAATGCCAACTTGAGTTCTGGACGTTTCACGGAATGGACAGGCAGGCTGCGTAGGATACAGACGGAGGCGAAAGCTACACGACTTTGGAGTTGAGGTTCAATTTGCTGCTGGAAGGGGATGATAGAGAAGACCACAGCAGCTACAGCTGTTGAATAAAAAATTGGCGTTGGGGAGGGCAGGAGGGAGACTGAGTGACAGAATGGCGAAACCAACTTTGGATGGGAATGCTTGGAACTCTTACTGATGACTGCAGAGACTTGGAAGTCTATGGACTGAAGATGGCCAGAATGCCAGAAAATGAAAGGAAAGAAGAAGAAGGAATGGTTTATGATCTCTGTCCCTCCTTTTCTCTTCTCCATGCTTTTCTTTGCCTCAGCAACTTTGGGACTTCCAGCAGCACTACCTGAACCAAGGAGAGCTGTGGACAAAGAACAGTTCTTAAATGGTGGTGGCAGAACTTTCATTTCCATGGTTGTGAAGGAGCAAGAAGGACAGTAGATGCTTGGGGGACTTCAGTATTCATACATTGACTCTGGAGCTCCTGTTTTTTTCCTCTCCTCCTCCTCCTCATGATCCATGGGAACATCAGCGATTTGGCTTGGAGGAAGGAGCTGAGAGGAGGATCCCCCTCAGACAGGATTCCATGAACATCTCAAGATGGTCAACTTAGCACTTCTGGTTAGAAAGGTTCGAAACCCCCAATGGCTGTCATCCCTAGAAAGGAGACACCAGTGAACTAAGCAAGATGAAGGAAGCCTCTCATTGAGGGAAGAGAAACATGGAGTTTTGTCCCGCATAGAATTGTTATACACAGGGGGCAAAGATCTGAGTGATAATCAAAGTTTGATGATCTTTCTCAGCAGCAGCTTCTCAAAAAAACAAAACAAAGCAACTCCGACAGATATTTTCCCCCTCCCCCAAAATGTATGTCTGTGTGCAGATGTGAGCACTTTGCCCCAAATCTATTGCTTTGCATTAAATTCCTACTTTTAAAAATGAAATGGCCAAATACATGCTGAAAAGTAGCATCCCCGTTTTGTGCCCCCCCGGCAACAATCCTGAGCCATAATTTTTGATATTCCACTGTCAAGTCAGTTCGTTAAGTGTTAAAACTTTATCAGTGAAATAAGAAGGGAAAGAATCAGACCTAGGGTTCATCTTCTAACTTTCTAGAGGGGCGTTTCTCTACGTTTGTCTACCTGTATCCATGAGTGTGCCATACACTCTTTTTCTATTACATCTCACCTGTTAACTGTGATGGCAGAAAAGACACTACAGAGTTTTGTTTAAGGTCCTTTTATTTCCACCCAGAGTAGTTGACTAAATGTGAATTCCAAAGATATCCAACAGCAAAGGGAAGCCAAGAATTCTATCTTGTTAGTTAATTAGAACAATTCTTTCACTCCTTAGCATTGATTAGGATCCTTAATTGTTATTTAATTAGAATAGAATTAGTTAGAATAGTTACTATTTCACTCCTACATTTTCCTATAAGGGCAAAATATTTTTGGGGTGATAGTTTTCAAGGGGCTACTTTCAAACTTAATTTCTGATAGTTTCCTTAATTGTTACTTAATTACAATATAATTCATTAGAATAGTTACTTTTTTATTCAAAACTTCTGACATGTTCCCATAAGGGTAAAATATATTTGGACAGATAGTTTTCAGGTGGGATACTTTCACTCTTCTGATATGTTCCTTAATTGTTACTTAATTAGAATAGTTGCTATTTTGCCCCTAAGTTCTGATATGTTTCTGATTGTTACTGAATTAGAATAGCTACTGTTTCACTCCTAAATTCTGCCTTTTTCCTGTAAGGTTGAAATGTATTTGGGCCCCATAATTTTAGGAGGGGATATTTTTGCAATGGAATTGTGAGTATTAGATGGAATAATAAATACAGAATGTTTCTATGTTCTCTTCTTGCCAGGTTGAGAATTACAAAATGCTGGTGGGAGGGTGAATTCTGGGTGTGTCCCTAATTTGATGAATTTATGAAGGTTTATTGGAAGATTGAAGGAGATGATTCTGGTGCTCTTTGGTTTCTACCAGTCATCCAGCTGCGATAACCCAACTCGATGCTGTTTCGCTTTCCCCCCCAAAATCTGGGGTAGAAGAACTTTGGTGCATAAAGTCATGGACTTAAAGGGAAAATGAAATCCCTGTGACTAAATACAGTAATTAATATTAATTTATATTTGTGACAAAGGAATTTGCCACTGTCAAAGTGATTTCTGATGTACATATGTTGTTTATAAAGTATGTATTAAATTTTTTCTATGGTTAAGCTCCTGTACTTTGGATTGTTGTACATTAAAAGTTGAGTTTTTCAGAAATTGGAATTTTCATCTTTCCCCCCCTCCCCCCCGAATAGTTGTCCCTGAGGTTATTTAACTTGACGGTTTTCTTGTTTTGAAAATATAGAAGACTTTTATTACTTCAGCTTAAAAGCCTGATTCTAGATAATGAAGACAAAATCTTCCTCTGTCATTTGTTCTTCTTTTTCACCTCCTTTTTTCATATTGCTTGACATTTTCTGCATTTATTTTTTCTTTTTGATCCCTTGTCTGAAAAGTATCCCAGTACTTTGGAAAAGATCTCAATGCAGGAGTTTGAAATTAGGCCAAACATTATATTTGACCTAATTCTTTCCCATCACAAATCTGTTCTAGCTGAAAGCTGATGACACATTTTTTTTAAAAAAAATATTGATCTTTGTTTTTCTGAAGTTGATAATTATTTTGGCAGCAAGATGAGCTGACTTTTACAGTGAACTAGCCAATTCAACAAGCACAATGTATGTGATCCAGTTCATGCCATTTTTTTTCATCCTAAAGATTGCATCAACAGAAATTCAGGACTGCGTTATTGGGAAGAAAAAAATTATTTCCTTTTTTTAAAAATCAATAAATAATTTACAATATTTACATCACAAAACCCCATACAATTTCCACACACATGCAATAAGATGGAAAGGGAGGCAGTGTGTTTGTTTTCCCTGTCTTTATTCAGATTTTCATTCGGAGCCTCTTGGGTCTTCATAAGCTGAATTCACTCAGAATCCAAAATTTGACTGAAGATAATAGAAAATAAAGTGCTTTGTTAATAATTAGAGGTTTAAGAAACAATATCTGGAAAATGGTTTTAGAGCTCACCATAATCAAAGAAATAAATTGAAGAGAATGAAAGATGAAAGTTGATTAAGAAAAAACTCCCAATTTGTTACATTTTACTGTTTTCAAGAATTTTGATTTATAAAATGCTAAAATAAAATGCCATTTTGATAGTGACCAGATAATTTGGATTAAAGTCCCCCTCCTCTTGTCGTGACATCGTTGGTTGGGGGGTTATAGGAATTGTAGTTAGCATGGGTTGTGAGGTAAACCATTTTTGAGGAAAATTTCATGTGAGGGACGAGTTCTCATCTTCATTGCAAACATGGTGATAACTCAGATTTCCATTGCTGAACTGTATATAAATTCAGCCAAAGATTTCCATGTATGGTTTATCCAGTTCTGTAATCGCTACTTGGGCAGAAACATATTTTAAAAAATGACATTGCGTTTCTTCTGTCACAGCTTGGAAGAAGCTACAAGAGACAATGGATGGAAATTTGGGGGGGGGAATGTCTTTTTTCAATACAATGGCACTGAAAAAAAGTGATTTACGATCATTTTTCACACTTACAACCTTTGAAGCATCCCCATGATCATGGGATCAAAGTTCAGATGCTTGGCAACTGATTCATACTTAGGACTGTTGCGGTGTCCCAAGGTCATGTGATCATCTTTTGCGACCTTTTGACTAGCAAAGTCGATGGGGAAGCCAGGTTCACTTAACAACCAGGTTATTAACTTATCAACTGGAGTGATTCACTTAACAACTGTGGCAAGAAAGGTCATAGAATGGGGCAAAGCTCACTTAACAAATGCCTCCCTTAGCAACAGAAATGTTGGGCTCCATTGTGGTGGTAGGTCAAGGACTACCTGTACTGTGGGATGAACCATGAACATGACTTGGTAGACATTCTGACCTACCATTTTAGCAAAATCTCAGCACGGTTTGCTCACGGTACCTTTGAGCTAAATGTGGGCAGAGAGAGACCTCCATCTTGACTTCCTAGGCATCTGAAAATGTGGGAAGAGAGCACCCTGTCTGCCCTACGACCCTCTCTAAGTGACCCCAATTTGGTTTTCTCAAAATGACACAAAACAATGGAGAAGACAATCATGCCCACTGATGAACCAATCATGAAGAGAAATAATAAAAAACAATTATTTAAATATTTTAGGAAGGAAGCAGGGCAATCCCATCTCTTTGCTCACTTGGCAAAATGACCATCTGTAAGATTTAGTATGTGTTCAACTTATTACACACTCAAAAAAGATAAAATATGAGCTGGCAGATGATCAGACAGATGTTCATGCTTGGTAGACATGACTTGGTAGACATTCTGACCTACCATTTTAGCAAAATCTCAGCGCTGTTTGCTCATGGTATTTTTGAGCTAAATATGGGCAAAGAGAGACATCCATCTCAACTTCCTTGATCTGAAAATGTGAGAAGAGACAAGCAAATATCTGCACCCAGTGGCTACACCATTGTGTCTCTTTGCTGAGTGGGTATTACCCACAGTGAAACCGGAATGAAAAGGGCAGAGATAGACAATGAAAACTGAGCCAATGAACTTGGATTGTTTTTGGTACAAACAAGTGATTGATTTCTCTGAGAAATTCTAGCTTGGTGGTTTTTGGAGCCAACCAAGGAATAAGAGGAAAAGACAATAGGTAGCTGATCAATAAACAAAAGGGCCTAGAATGGCAAAATGATCATGTGTAAGATTTAGTATGTGTTCAATTTACTGCACATTCGTGCTTGAAGCATACAAAAACATGGCTTTGTGTATATCTGGATGTCCTTCTGGTGTTGTGATGGTCAGATAGGGCTCACAACTTAGGAACAGACTGAGCTCACTCTCAAAGGTTTCTGTAAAACTTCCATGTTGTCAATATACACAGCAAACACACCCACACTTCCCAAGAAAGGGGATACACCCGCCATGGTGTATTCAAAATAGAAAGGGATCAGGATAAGTTTTAGGATGGGAGGCTTCTCATCTGGCACCTGGACCTAAACCCAACATGTTTCAGAGATTCCTTAGCTCAGGTGTTATACAAAGAAAAACATGGACCTAAAGAAGGTGCATCTTATAAAACGGTATTTCCAGAATACTGAGGCAGTCCTTCCATCTCCGCCTTCGTCCCTCAAATAAAACAACAGCATTGTTTATGAGGCCTACCCATCTTCTGGGAAACGCACAGCCCAATTTTTTTGCATAAATTGCTGGTCAATTTGGAGTGAGCTTCCTGACGATAATTGATTTATGACTTATGAGCTATCACTTGTTTTTTGTATTTAATATGAGTTTATGCACCGGAGACAAATTCCTTGTGTGTTCAATCATACTTGGCCAATAAAGAATTCTGTTTTATAATACAAGGCCCGAATGGTACAGTAATGCCACCAACTCAGCAGGTAGCCTTCTCAGCAGGGCGACTGACCAGAACAGCTCATCATGTCCACTGCAGAAGCAGGAAGGGACAAGTCATTGGGGAAGAAGGTGCAACTGCGGTCTGAAAACTGACCCCCGTGAAAAAGATGTCTGAACTCTCCTATGGATTGGCTTGATTTGTTTTCCAAAATGAAAGACTTTAGGATGACGTCAGCCAGAAGATTTGCACCTAGATGTGGCATGGACTGGAGTAATACTGGTTTAGTTCCTTAGCTTATTTTCCTAAGTAGCAGAACAGGAGTGACATCCTGCCTTTATTACTTTTATAATTAGCTCCAGGCAATGAAGATATTTAATACTCCTCCTGTTTTCCCACAACAACCCTGTGAGGTTGGTTGGGCTGAGGAGGAGTGACTGGGCCCAAATCATCCAACTGGCTGTCATGCCTAAGGTGGGTCTAGAAATCCAGTCTGCTGGTTTCTAGGGCAACATCTGAAGCATCGACCAGATTGGCTGTCTGCCATGTCAGTTGACTCTAACCTCACTGAGAAATGGGATTTAGAACTTGGAACCCAGCGATGAAGGCAGTTGGGGAGGGGGGCTTCCTATTGGTCTGCTTGAGTAGCCCCTACCAGTTGAGTTTCAGTTATTAGTAAGGATTGTAGGAACTGAGCAGTTTGAATTTGGCCAAATTCTGGAGCAGGCATACTTTATGTGTGGCTGTTCATCAGTTGGCCCAGTTCAGGATTCCAGGTTTTCAGATCCTGCCTTTCTGTATTGGTTATCCTAGTTATTTTTTTCATTGTTTTTTAAATAGTAGGCAGTTAAATAATATCGTTAGAGGGAATTTGGGGTTGGGTGGTGGTGGTGGGGTGGGGTGGGTAGTTAGATATTAGGAAGTTTTAAAAAAACCAAAAAAAAAAAAAACAAAAACAAAACAAAACAACAAAAACCAAAAAAAAACAAAAAAAAAGATATTAGGAAGTTCATTTAAAGAAGCTGTCTTGGTAGACATGGCTGACAACGAGACATCTACTTCCCCAAAGGTAAATAATCCTGGTAGGATAACTTCTACTTTTCTCGTAAGGTATTAGAAGCCGGAAGCTTTCGGTTTGGAGAAAGTTGGTCCTTGATACCTGTCCCTTCCTGGTCCATTTGAAAGGTCAGGTGAGCCATTGAACTAGGAACAGATCCAAGAAAGATTTCTGCACCTCCTCTTGGCTGCACCAGGGATAAAAAGCTACCTTAATTCTCCTTGGGGTGTCATTTGAAATTGGGAGAGATTCAACTCAGTCCAATTCATTTCCGCATCAGAACTTTGGAAGGACAAGATTAAATATTTCATATTGGTGTGTGTCTGATTGCTTCTAGGAAATGGACATTGAGGAAATCTTACGCCTGATTGAGGCACAAGGCAATGAAACATCCACAAGTGCAACTGATGATCTGTTTTCACAGTTTGAGGTACACAATCTTGGTACACAGACACACACACACACACAGACACACACACACAGAGAGAGAGCAGGGTAATAAGCAACAACTTGAATTGCACCCCAGAAAGACACATGAAACTAGTGCAACATTGGTATAGCACAAGTGAACCACAGGATGTCCAAAGCTGCTTTCTGGATCATTTGACGTTTCTGCTTGCCTTCAAGGGCAGCCCACTGGAGAGCACATTGCAGTAGTCCAAACGGGAAGCAACTAGGACTTGAGTGACCATGAAGGGGGCCTCCCTGTCCATGAACAGGCACAATTAATACATAAATCGAATCCATGCAAAGGCCCCAATTGTCACAGCTGCCCTCTGCTCCCTGGGAAGAAGCTACCAGTGCAGGAGGACAAGTCGTGCATCATCTCTGTCTGTGAGAAAACTACCCCATTGAGGTATAAAGATGGTCACTCTCCAGAGCCCTAGAAATACTGCAGGGGGGTGGGCGACTCTATAGAGGAAAGGGTTTGCCCAAGTAAAGATAGGGCCCACCAAACTGACCAGCAAGGAGGGTTTTCTGATCCTCTGTTCCCTTGTGGGCTGTTCTTCTCACCTAGGACAAAGCCAAAAGTGTGAAGCCCCAAATCCAGGAAGAAAACAAACCCCCCAAAATCAAGGAGGAGCTAAGAAATGAAGCCTCTTCTCTGCAGCCTCCAGAGAACCAGTCAGTAGAAGGACAGAAGAAGGTAAGCATGAATACTGAGGTACCAGCAGTGTTGAAATCCATTTTTTTTTACTACTGGTTCTGTGGGTGTGGCTTGGTGGGCATGGCAGGGGAGGGATATTGCAAAATCTCCATTCCCACCCCACTCCAGGGAGAAGGATAGTGCAAAATTTCCATTCCCTTCCCACTCCAAGGGGAAAGATACTGCAAAATCTCCATTCCCTCCCCACTTCAAGGGGAAGGATACTGCCAAATCTCCATTCCCACCACACTCCAAGGGGAAGGATATTGCAAAATCTCCATTCCCTCCCCACTTCAAGGGGAAGGATACTGCCAAATCTCCATTCTCACCAGTTGCTGTAGTCATATGCAATAAAAACAGTTCTTTTTAGAGTTGTAAACAGGAACAAGTACAGCAGTAAAACAATCAGTAAAACAGTAGAAAACAACCAGTAGCAATGATCAAGCAGGGATCATGCGGAGAGAACAGGCAGAGAGGAGCAGAGGTAGCAATAATAATATAAAAAGAACAATAAGCCATGATTCAAGCTTCCTCTTAAGTACATTGGCTACAGAGCTAGCCAATCAGAATACAGTATGATGCAATACAGCATTACAGTCTTAAAGTTATACAATACATTTTGACTGCAAACATGCATTGATGGTTTATACATATTGCCAACCCAACCAGTTAGGCAATAGCCATTTCCTAACAACTCATTTAAGAACTGCAGCGATTCACTTAACAAACTCAGCGACAAGAAAAGTCGCACAATGGGGCAAAATTCACTTAAGAAATTCCTCACATAAATTTTAGGCTCGATTGTGGCCATCAGTAGAGGAGTACTTGTACTCTACTCCTCGGCTTATAACCATTCATTTAGCAACCGTTTGAGGTTACAACAGCAACAGGAAAAAAAAAAGTGACTTAACATCCTTGCACTTATGGATGTGCAAGCATCCCCAAGTTCACAGGATCAACATTTTGGTGCTTAGCAACCAGCAGCATCCCAGGGATGCAGGAGAGCCATTTGCCTCTCCACCTGGCTTCCAACCAGGGAAGTCAGTGAGGGAAGCCAGATTTGCTTATTGATTTAGCATGATTCACTTAACAACTTCAGTGATTCTGCTTACCAGCCTGGTCCAAAAAAAAAAAAAGGCCATTAAATCAGGTGTGATTCATTTAACAGCTGCCTTGCTTGGCATCAGAAATGTCTGGTCCCCATTATAGTTGTAAGTCGAGGGCTGCCTGAATATATCCCCCCACCCCTTATTAAGAGTAAGGTCCTCTTATGCATCCAAATTTTTTGCTCTCCCCAAGGAGGATGGGTATACCCTGAAAATGAAGGAGAAGAAAGAAAACAAGGATAAGCAGCCAGGCCAAAGCCCTAGAAAAAAGGTTAAGAAGTCAGATAAAAGTCTAGAAATCAAAGCTCAGCGCTTACCCGAAATCCAAGAAGGCAAAGCTCAGCCCTCAGCCAAAATCCAGGAAAGCAAAGCTGAACAGTTAACCAAAGGGCCAGAAAGCAAAGCTCAGCATTTAGCCAAAATCAAAGAAATCAAAGCTCGGCAGGAAACCAAAATCCAGGAAAGCAAAGCTGAGAAGTTAACCAAAAGCCCAGAAATCAAACCTCAGACCTTAGCTAAAATCCAAGAAAGCAAAATTCAACAGTTAACCAAAATCGAAGAAAGCAAAGCTAAGCAACCAGTCAAAATCCAAGAAAACAAAGCTCAGCAATTTACCAAAATCCTACAAATCAAAATTCATCCCTTAACCAAAATCCAAGAAAGCAAAGCTCAGCAGTTAACCAAAAGTCCAGAAATCAAAGCTCAGCAATTAACCCAAATCCCGGAAATCAAAGTTCAACAGTTAACCAAAATGCAAGAAGGCAAAGCTAAGCAGCCAGTCAAAATCCAAGAAAGCAAAGCTGAAAAGTTAACCAAAAGCCCAGAAATCAAACCTCAGACCTTAGTTAAAATCCAAGAAGGCAAAGCTAAACAGCCAGTCAAAATCGAAGAAAGCAAAGCTGAGATGTTAACCAAAAGCCCAGAAATCAAACCTCAGAGTTTAGCTAAAATCCAAGAAAGCAAAGCTAAGCAGCCAGTCAAAATCCAAGAAAGCAAAACTGAAAAGTTAACCAAAATCCAAGAAAGCAAAGCTCAACAGTTAACCAAAATCCTAGAAATCAAACCTCAGAGTTTAGCTAAAATCCAAGAGGGCAAAGCTAAGCAGCCAGTCAAAATCCAAGAAAGCAAAGCTGAAATGTTAACCAAAAGCCAAGAAATTAAACCTCAGACCTTAGCTAAAATCCAAGAAAGCAAAGCTAAGCAGCCAGTCAAAATCCAAGAAAGCAAAACTGAAAAGTTAAACAAAATCCAAGAAAGCAAAGCTCAGCAGCCAGTCAAAATACAAGAAAGCAAAGTTGAGAGGTTAACCAAAAGCCCAGAAATCAAACCTCAGAGTTTAACTAAAATCCAAGAGGGCAAAGCTAAGCAGCCAGTCAAAATCCAAGAAAGCAAAGCTCAACAGTTAACCAAAATCCTAGAAATCAAACCTCAGAGTTTAGCTAAAATCCAAGAAAGCAAAGCTAAGCAGCCAGTCAAAATCCAAGAAAGCAAAGCTGAAATGTTAACCAAAAGCCAAGAAATTAAACCTCAGACCTTAGCTAAAATCCAAGAAAGCAAAGCTAAGCAGCCAGTCAAAATCCAAGAAAGCAAAACTGAAAAGTTAACCAAAAGCTCAGAAATCAAACCTCAGACCTCAGCTAAAATCCAAGAAAGCAAAGCTAAGCAGCCAGTCAAAATCCAAGAAAGCAAAACTGAAAAGTTAAACAAAATCCAAGAAAGCAAAGCTCAGCAGCCAGTCAAAGTACAAGAAAGCAAAGCTGAAATGTTAACCAAAAGCCCAGAAATCAAACCTCAGAGTTTAGCTAAAATCCAAGAAGGCAAAGCTAAACATCCAGTCAAAATCCAAGAAAGCAAAGCTGAGAGGTTAACCAAAAGTCCAGAAGTCAAACCTCACACCTTAGCTAAAATCCAAGAAAGCAAAGCTAAGCAGCAAGTCAAAATCCAAGAAAGCAAAACTGAAAAGTTAACCAAAAGCTCAGAAATCAAACCTCAGACCTTAGCTAAAATCCAAGAAAGCAAAGCTGAAATGTTAACCAAAAGCCAAGAAATTAAACCTCAGACCTTAGCTAAAATCCAAGAAAGCAAAGCTAAGCAGCCAGTCAAAATCCAAGAAAGCAAAACTGAAAAGTTAACCAAAAACTCAGAAATTAAACCTCAGACCTTAGCTAAAATCCAAGAAAGCAAAGCTAAGCAGCCAGTCAAAATCCAAGAAAGCAAAACTGAAAAGTTAACCAAAAACTCAGAAATTAAACCTCAGACCTTAGCTAAAATCCAAGAAAGCAAAGCTCAGCAGCCAGTCAAAATACAAGAAAGCAAAGTTGAGAGGTTAACCAAAAGCTCAGAAATCAAACCTCAGAGTTTAGCTAAAATCCAAGAGGGCAAAGCTAAGCAGCCAGTCAAAATCCAAGAAAGCAAAGCTCAACAGTTAACCAAAATCCTAGAAATCAAAATTCAGCCCTTAACCAAAATCCAAGAAAGCAAAGCTCAGCAGTTAACCCAAATCCCAGAAAGCAACGTTCAACAGTTAACCAAAATCCAAGAAAGCAAAGCTCAGCAGTTAACCCAAATCCCAGAAAGCAACGTTCAACAGTTAACCAAAATCCAAGAAGGCAAAGCTAAGCAGCCAGTCACGATCCAAGAAAGCAAAGCTAAGCAGTTAACCAAAATCCAGGAAATCAAAGCTCAACAGTTAACCAAAATCCAAGAAGGCAAAGGAAAGCAGCCAGTCAAAATCCAAGAAAGCAAAATTCAGCAGTTAACCAAAAGCCCAGAAATCAAAGCTCAGCGCTTAGCCAAAATCCAGGAAAGCAAAGCTCAGCGCTTAACCCAAAGCCAAGAAAAGAAGGCTAAGCAGCCAGTCAAAATACAAGAAAGCAAAGGTCAGCAGTTAACCAAAAGTCCAGAAATTAAAGCTCAACAGTTAACCAAAAGTCCAGAAATCAAAGCTCAACAATTAACCAAAAGTCCAGAAATCAAAGCTCAACAATTAACCAAAATCCAAGATCTTAAAGCTCAGCAGTTAACCAAAATCCAAGAAAGCAAAGGTAAGCAGCCAGTCAAAATCCAAGAAAGCAAAATTCAGCAGTTAACCAAAAGTCCAGAAGTCAAAGCTCAGCGCTTAGCCAAAATCCTAGAAATCAAAGCTCAGCGCTTAGCCAAAACCCAAGAAAGCAAAGGTCAGTGCTTAACCCAAAACCAAGAAAAGAAGGCTAAGCAGCCAGTCAAAATACAAGAAAGCAAAGGTCAGCAGTTAACCAAAAGTCCAGAAATCAAAGCTCAGAGCATAGCCAAAATCCAAGAACTCAAAGCTCAGCAGTTAACCAAAAACCAGAAAAAGGCTAAACAGTTAGCCCAAAGCCACAAAAACAAGGATAAGCAGTTAGCCCAAAGCCACAAAAACAAAGCTGAACAGTTAAGCAAAAGCCAAGAAATTGAAGCTCAGCGCTCAGCCAAAATCCAAGAAATCAAAGCTCAGCAGCCAGCCAAAAACCAGGAAAAGGAAGGAAAACAGGATGAAGTGGAACAGGTAGCTACTGGTGTTAACCTGTCTTGGTGGCCATGCCATTGCTGATTTTAACCAAGGTTCACATATGTGTGTTGGTAACTTGGCTGTATGGTTATGTGAATAATTTAACCTTGGTTAAAATCAACTTCATATTATGGGTAGAACTTCCTTTTTATCGTCATTCTGGTTGCACGACAGCTCTCCCAGTACCTGGATGAAACGACGTATCTAGATCCGTTCCAATCGGGCTTCAGGCCTGGGTACAGCACGGAAACAGCATTGGTCGCGTTGGTGGATGATCTCTGGAGGGCTCGGGACAGGGGGTGCTCCTCTGTCCTGGTCCTATTAGACCTCTCAGCGGCTTTTGATACCATCGACCATGGTATCATGCTGCACCGGTTGGAAGAGTTGGGGGTGGGAGGCACCGTATTACGGTGGTTCTCCTCCTTTCTCTCCGACCGGTCGCAGTCTGTGTTGACAGGGGGGCAGAGGTCGACCCCGAGGCCCCTTATATGTGGGGTGCCACAAGGATCGGTCCTCTCGCCCCTTTTGTTCAACATTTATGTGAAGCCGCTGGGTGAGATCATCCGTGGTTTCGGGGTGGAGTACCATCAGTACCATCAGCTGACGACACCCAGCTGTACATCTCCACCCCAGACCATCCCAACGATGCCCTTGAAGTGATGTCCCAGTGCCTGGAGGCCGTGCGGATCTGGATGGGGAGGAACAGGCTCAGGCTCAACCCATCCAAGACCGAGTGGCTGTGGTTTCCGATGTCCCGATATAGTCAGCTGATGCCATCGCTGACTATTGGGGGCGAATCATTGGCCCCCACGGAAAGGGCTCGCAACTTGGGTGTCCTCCTGGATTCACGGCTGTCTTTAGAAGAGCACTTGACGGCCGTGACCGGGAGGATTTTTCATCAGGTTCGTCTGATCTGCCAGTTGCGTCCCTTTCTGGATCGAGACTCGTTACGCACGGTCACTCATGCCCTCGTCACCTCCCGTCTGGACTATTGTAACGGTCTCTACATAGGGCTCCCCTTGAGGTGCACTCGGAGGCTCCAACTGGCGCAGAGTGCGGCCGCGCGGGTGGTGACGGGAGCGACGTGGCACTCCCATGTAACACCTCTCCTGCATGAGCTGCACTGGCTCCCGGTGGTCTTCCGAGTGCACTTCAAGGTTTTGGTTATCACCTTTAGAGTGCTCCATGGCTTAGGACCTGGTCATTTACGAGACCGCCTACTACCACCAATAGCCTCCCACCGACCAGTTCGTTCTCACAGGGAGGGACTACTCAGGGTACCGTCAGTCAAATTATGCCGACTGGCAACTCCCATGGGGAGGGCCTTCTCTGTGAGGGCTCCAACCCTTTGGAATGAACTGCCCTCCGAGATACGAAATATCCCTGATCTCCGTGCTTTCCGCCGTGCCCTCAAAACCCTGATGTTCCAACAGGCGGGGCTAAACATATGAACATGTGAATGATTTTAAAATGTTATCTAATTTTAGGTTCTATTTCATTGGGCCAAACTATGTTATAATAATAATTTTAATTAGCAATTTTATGATGTTTGTGTATCTATATTTTTCTTGACTGTACACCGCCTTGAGTCCTATGGGAGAAAGGCAGTATAGAAATATAATAATTAAATAAATAAAATAAATAAATAAATAAAAAGGGGATGAGCAGATGAGCACCATCCCCTAGAGTCAGCCATGATTGGACAGAGTAAATCTTTACCTGTACTTATTATCATAAAGATGGAGAGCCCTGTTTGAAGGGGCAAAGGAATCACCTGGAAATTCCAGGTAGTTCCAGGTAATGCAAGTTTCTCACCACCCTTGGGTTTTTTTTGGGTGGTTGGGTGTCTTCCATTTCCTTATTGGTACATCTGTGACTTTCCATCTTGTTTTCATGCTATTTCCTCTTCTCTTTTCACAGAACAAAGACCCCGAGGCAAAACAGGTCCCCATTGAAGAAGTGGAAAAGGAAGAATTAGACAAGGCAACCTTCGATATTGTGAGTCTTCTTTAGGAACCAAATGAGGGCTAGTCAAAGGGGGCTGGTCACTGACCCTAGAAAATTTCCCATTTTTTTTTTTAATTTGACTTATATGCCGCCCTTCTCCGGAGACTCAGGGCGGCTTACAATGTGTTCAGCAATAGCTTTCATCCTTTTGTATATTTATACAAAGTCAGCTTATTGCCCCCACAAACTGGGTCCTCAATTTACCTACCTTAGAAAGGATGGAAGGCTGAGTCAACCTTGAGCCTTGGCGAGATTCGAACCTGCAGTAATTGCAGGCAGCTGGTCTTAATAACAGGGTGCCTTAGACCACTGTACTACCAAGGCTCCATTGACTCAGGAGGGCAGCTTTTTAGTTATGAAATCAGCTTCCCTCTTCTTTATGACGTTCCAATGAAAGATAAAATATAAACTTAACCAACCCCAAAAGATTTAAAAATAGGGAATGGGGGTGAAAGGAGTGAAAGTGGAAAAAAATGAAAAGAAGGGTGGGGGGAAGGAAGGATCCCAGAAAGGACTTCACACTTTCTTCAGGTTGGAAACAAATAAACAGGGAGACTTAGGGCCACAGTTGAGCACAGAATTTATGTTTGTTAAGTGGGAAATTAGCTAAGTGAGTTTTGGCCCCGTTTTACGACCTTTCTTGCCACAGCTGTTAAATCAATCGCTGCAATTGTTAAATTAGTAACATGGTTGTTAAGTGAATCTGGCTTCCCCATGGACAGAAGGTTGCAAAAGGGGATCCCGTGATCCCAGGACGATGCTACCGTCATAAATAGGAAACGGTTGCCAAGCAACCGAATGTGAAATCACATGACCTATGGGGATGGTGCAAAGGTCATAAGGGTGGGAAAAAATGGTCATAAGTCACTTTGTTAAGAGAGCTGACATGCTGCCAAGCCAAACAGGGGTCCCTGGCTTATTTATCTCAACAGAAAATGGTTCCCCCCTCCCACAACCAGTTTATCTCTAAAATAATAGATTTGCTGATATGTGATCGAAAAGGGAGGTTATCTTTGCAAGAAGGATGAATCTTCCCCTCAAAAGCTGTCCTCCCTGCAGCGTGTTTACTTGTCTTGCAAACAAGGAAGACTCCTGTGGCCACCATTTGGAGAGGGTGCCCACAGCAGATCCCCTCCCCCAAATTCAAATGGGCCCCTAGCCTCAAAAGGTTGCCTCTTCCTTTCCTCTGCCTTCCTTCTGATGCGCCACTAATGCGGGAGCTTTGCTTTTTCTGCCTTCCCAGTGCAAAAAGCTGATGAAGCCTGTTAAAAAGTCGCTGAAGCTGTTGGATAAGCCAGGAAAAGGACTTACAGACCAAGAGCTGCTGGAGCAAACACGGAGTTGCCTACTAAATGTAGGCGACCACATCATGAATTGTTTGAAAGTCCACACTGAACCAGACGTTCATGACATATGGAGAAGGTGATTTGCCCACGCACCAAATCTCCAATCTCTCTCCCTCTCCCTCCCTCCCTCCCTCCCTCCTCTCTCTCTCTCTCTCCCTCTCCCCGCTCCCTCCCTCCGTCTCCCTCCCTCTCTCTCGCCCTCTCTCATCTTGATCTTGCAGTCAGACTTGTGGGTTAGGAGCAGTGATGAAATCTAAAATTTGTTACTACCCATTCTTTGGGCGTGGCTTGGTGGAGGGTAATGTGACTGGGTGGGTGTGGCCAATTTTTTTTTTTACTTTTAAAACCATTTTTTCTACAACCTTTTTGGGGAAGAGGTTGTAAAAAAATGCTTTCAAAAGGCTCTGATGATCCCAGCTGAGTTGCCTGATCGTCAGAGGCTTTTTTTCTTTTAAAAGCCTCTGACGATCAGGCAACTCAGCTTGGATCGTCAGAGGCATTTAAAAGAAAAAAAGCCTCTGACGATCAGGCAACTCAGCTTGGATCGTCAGAGGCATTTAAAAGAAAAAAAGCCTCTGACAATCAGGCAACTCAGCTGGGATCGTCAGAGGCTTTTAAAAGCTTTTGAAGATCCCAGCTGAGCCACGCGATCATCAGAGGCTTTTTTTTAACTTTTAAAAGCATTTTTTCAGTTGAAGAGGTTGTAGAAAAAATGCTTTTAAATTTTTTTTTAAAAAAGCCTCTGATGATTGTGTGGGTCAGCTGGGCATGGGATGGGGGCGGGCAGGGATTTTTGCTACCTGTTCTTCAAACCACCCGCTTCCATCGCTACCCGATCAGGCGATCTGGTCTGAACCAGGAGCATTTCACCCCTGGTCAGGAGTCTTTTTGAGTTTGGAGGTGTAGGGGAATAAGAGGCAAAACCTGGGGATGGAGTTAAAAGAGGAATCAAGCCTAGAATCTCTACATAGCCACAAGCAAACTAAGTCCAAATCCTGCTGAAATGCTACAAAGGAGATGCAGCCTCCAATTGTTGAATTGTGTTGAATGTGGAAATCTGTTAGAGTGTTAAAAAGAAAATCCACATTTTTGTCCATACCCCTAGAAAACCACCATACAGGCATTCGCAGTAGTAAAGAGAGGTAGCAGACTGGGTCCTGCCATGCTTAGAGCAAAATCTGCAGGCTTTATCTTGGGAGTTTTCATGACTCAAGTTTGAAGCAAGACATTTTTAGAAGCAGAGGGGGTGTCAGAGGGGATTTTGGGAGCCCAGAAGAAAACATCTCTCCATCACTGCTTGTTTGGGGCATCTCTTTCCTCCAGCATGAAAAGTTTGGGCTATTGGCCCAGCTCATAAAAACAGAACATTAAAATACCTGTTCATCTTCTTTCAGGAATCTATGGATATTTGTTGCCAACTTTATCGAATTTAACACAACAAAATTACATAAATTATACAAGACGGCTAGCAAAAAGCGATCACGGGAACAAGAGGTAAGAACAGAGGGGTGTGGGTATGTTTGTGTACCTGAAGTAGAATGGAGGGGATACAAATATAAATAAAGAGAAGGAAGGACAGGGAACATCTTGTGCAAAAGAAAACCTCAGGAATTAGGGTCCCTGGGGAGCCAAAAGGGGCTGGCCTAGCAAACCTTGATGATGAAAACATCTTCAGTCACAAATGAAGAGTTGGAGGGGTGGAAAGCCTTAAAACTTTCACTTTTCTTTCTGTTAGTTTGTTTAATCCTTTTCTCTAGAAGAGGCTCTCCAATATTCTTCAGCAACCTCCCTCCTCCCCAGCCCCTGGTTTATGAGACCCAAGTCATTGTCACTGTTGGCCTTTTGAGTTTTCTGACCATGTTGTCTTTCTGCTCGGCAGGAACAGAAGAAGAAGGAGGAGATGAGTGGTAAGCGGCTTCGTCGAGAATCTCCTGGGCCCAGTCAAGATACTCCTGTCCCCCATAGCACTCCTACACAAACTCTGCAGCACCCATCTCCCCACCCTACACAGATTCATAGACAGCAACGAGAAAAATACAACCAGCCGGACAGAAGGCATTTCAGCCACACAGGTGAGAGATTTTCAGGCCTGTCCCAATTTGCGCATTTAGGAGAGAAATTTTCCCTTTCTTCTCCTTGGTCATCTTTTTTAATGTCCACAAACCGGTACCACTGGTTTATAAGTCATAAAATGGGGCAAAACTCACTCAAGAAATTCCTCACATAAATTTTGAGCTCGATTGTGGTCGTAAGTCAAGGAGTACCTGTACTCTCAGTTTATAACTATTCATTTAGCGACCATTGGAGGTTATAACAGCAACAGATCTGGTAATTTTCCCTTTCTTCTCCCTGGACATCCTTTTTAGTGTCCAATATGGGTCAAATTAGTTGTTTCGGTAACAATTCCCAAAGTTTGATGCCTGTTTGGTGGGCATTCGCATTCCTTTCCCATGCCTGTGTCCTTAGATCGTTCAACCGTTGTCTCTGGTTGGCACCTCTGCTTCCTCTCATCCCCCTTCCTATATCCCTCCATCCCCCGTCCCCATATTTTATGGCAGGCTGCCACCAAAGCGAAGCAGGGCTGAAGCGGTGTGATGGCAGATCTGACAAGAGATCTTCTTGAAGACCAGAGAAGCTCTTCCCTTCTTCCTGATGTCCCATCTAACTTCCTGAGATGGGGGAAGAGGGCAATGCCTGACCATCTTTGGTCCCCTTAGTGGAGCCACATGGGCTACATGGTTCTAGGGCCTCCCAGTTCAACTCTGGATGGGCAGTTCCTGCTATGGATACTTTGATTATTGTGTTATTGTTCCTCCTCCTCCTTTTTCTTATTTTCTTAAAAAAGAGATGATAAAAATCGAATGAATCGTAGACAAAGGCAGAAGTACAGATAACAAAGTCCACGTGGATAAGATCCTTGGGCTTCTTGTGAAAGCTTCTTCCCCTTCCTTGTCATGCAGGACGAAGCGAATGGCAGAGGAATCCCCAATTTAATTACAGTTGGAATGCCTATACAAATTGGGGCAGAAACCGGTACCACCCATACGAGCAGCGCTGGCACAGGGATCAACATTATCCAGATCATCAGGCCCAAAGAGAACAATATCGAAGCTCAGGAAGCTACCAGCCGAGCAACGTCTCTCGTAAACGCCACTATGACGACTACAACAGTGAGCGCAATTACCGCGCACACCTGGACTACAGGTGAGGTGCTAAGCAGGCTAGGCCATGGGGCTTCTGCAGGAGTCAGCATGCCAAAAGCAGTGAATAGTGTTTGTTTATTTATTTATTGGTTCGATTTATATGCCGCCCTTCTCCGGAGACTCAGGGCGGCTTACAATGCGTTAAGCAACAGCCTTCATACTTTTGTATATACCTGGTTAGTAGGGCTTTCGGGGCCCCCTAAGCAGTGTTTTTTTTTTTAATACAAAGTCAGCTTATTGTCCCCACAATCCGGGTCCTCATTTGTTAGCCAGATCGTGGAACAGAAATTGCAGGGATTGCTAGAACTGTAGAGTTGGGTCTAATAACCGAACCTTGAAAGCCTGATCTCCCTGCCCTCTTACACCAACAACACCCAAGTATTTTGAGTCTCATTGTGTATTATGAATGGTTGAGGGAGATAGCTATGTCTACCCCACGGTGTCTGCAACCCGTGGCTCCGGAGCCACATGTGGCTCTTTCGTCCCCCTGCTGTGGCTCCCTATCAGCTGAACCAACCACTGGCTGGCCCCACTCCTCGCTCTCCCCTTCCAGTCACTCCTCGCCTGGCCTGAGAGAGATGAGAGAATGACAGAGAGAAAGAGGCAGAGACAGACGAGACACACAGAGAGAGATACCTGTTTCCCACAGAAAACACTGGGAGCCACAAAACCTGGGTAGGCATGGCTGGGGGGGTGTGTGTCATGTGACTGGATGGGAGTGAGTGATGTTGAGTTGGCCACGCCCACCAAGGTTTTGTGGCTCCCGGTGTTTTCTTTTCTGTGGGAAACAGGTCCAAATGGCTCTTTGAGTGTTTAAGGTTGCAGACCCCTGCTCTAGCCTATGGATGAGAAGTAGGAGCTACTTAAAAAGAGATCCAACTTAGAAATAAGGCAAAATTATCTCTTTCTCCAGGATAGAGTTGCTGTTCAATTTTTCTTAACAATCTTGCATTCCTTCATCGGAGGTATCTCTGCACCCTTCAACCGCATTCTAGGTTTGCATTGTGAGCTTTGCCCCTTTTTGTAAGCGTATGTGATATCCTGACCCACAATACAAATTGTGTAGGCTTGGGCTCCAACTCTACTGTTGCCCATCGTCTCTCTTTCCTCTAGTGTCTAGATATTGCTAAACTGGGCTGACATTCCTGTTCTCTTCCATGCCTTTGGCACCAGAGGGAGTTAAGCATCCCAAGATCTAGATAGGGTCATTTTTGCCTCTTCTGTTGAGTTGAATGTTTTGAACTCTTCTTTCCTCTCCAGGTACTGTCATGAGGCTAAAAAGAGAAGATTAGATGAATTCCGGCCACAGAACTATCAACAAGATTATCGGAGGATGTCTGATTATAGACCTCCCTTGGGTTATGGGCAAGGACCATCTGCCTACTACAGGCCTTTCCACCCAGACAAATCAGCTGACTACAAGCAACTCCCTCCCCCTCCTCACTCCCAGCTCCCTGACCCTCGTCCTTCAACCTCTCAGAAATCTCTGCTTGGTGTCAAGTCTTCCATCCAGCATCGTTCACCTCTTGATAGGCCCTTAGAGCAGAAGAACAATCCAGAGTATAAGTGGGGTGGGCGGAAAACCTAGAGGCTCAGAAGCTGAGGCAAAGGGAAAGAGCTAGCCCGGTCCAAGGAAACGCCAGTTACAGGGCCATCAATCCGGGGACCAGAAAGCCTCAATACAACGCTGTAGGCTGTGAAAATTTGAAGTAGGTCAGAATAATTGGATCCACCAAGGGGCCTGAATTTTAGCCACAAATTTGGTGCATAAAGTCATGGTTTTCCATTGTAAATATGTTTATAAAATATATATTAATTATTTTTCTATGGTTATGTATTTTGGATTGCTGTACATTAAAACTTGGAATTTTTCAGAAATTGGAATTTCTGTCTTTTTTACCCCCAAATAGTTGTCCCTGAGGTTATTTAACGAGAGTTTTCTTCTTTTGAAAATATAGAAGACTTTCATTACTTCATCTTAAAAGCCCAATTCTAAATAGTGAAGACATAATCTTCCTCAGTCATTTGTTCTTATTCTTCACCTCCCTTTTTCATATTGCTTGACATTTTCTGCATTTATTTTTTCTTTTTGCTTCTGACAGCAAATTGATCTCTTCTTTGAAAAGTATCCCAGTACTTTGAAAAAGATCCCAATGCAGGAATTTGAAATTATGCAAAGGTTATATATGACCTAAGATATTTTCCCCATCACAAATCTATTCTAACTGAAAGCTGATGAAACATTTTAAAAAGATCTTCGTTTTTCTGATGTTGGTAATTGTTTTGGCAACCAGGTGAGCTGGCTTTTACAGTGAGCTAGCCAATTCAACAAACACAACAAAAGTGATTTGGTTCATGCCATTTTTTTCATCCTAAAGATTGTATCAACAGAAATTCAGGATTGCGTTATTGGGAAGAAAAAGAAATTTATTTGCTTTTTTAAAAATCAATAAATAATTTACAATATTTACATCACAACACCCCATACAATTTCCACACACATGCAATAAGCTGGAAAGGGAGGCAGTGTGTTTGTTATACGCTTTCCCTGTCTTTATTCAGATTTTCATTCGGAGCCTCTTGGGTCTTCATAGGCTGAATTCACTCAGAAGCCAAAATTTGACTGAAGATAATAGAAAATAAAGTGCTTTGTTAATAATTAAAGATTTAAGAAGCAATATCCCAAAGGTGGGAAATGGTTTTAGAGCTCACCATAATCATAGAAATAAGTTGAGGGGAATGAAAGATGACAATTGGTTAAGAAAAACCTCCCAATTTGTTACATTTTACTGTTTTCAAGAATTTTGATTTATGAAATGCTAAAATAAAATGGCATTTTGACAGTGGCCAGTTAATTTTGATTAAAGTCCCTCTCCTCTTGTCATGACTTCATTGGTTGGGGATTATAGCAGTTGTAGTTAGCATGGGTTGTGAGGTAAACCATGGGTTGTGAGGAAAATTTCATGTGAAGGGCGAGTTTTCACCTTCATTGCAAACACGGTGATAATTCAGGTTTCCCTTGCTCAACTGTATATAAATTCAGCCAAAGATTTCCATATATGGTTTATCCAGTTCCCTAAACGCTATTCAGGCAAAAACATTTTTTAAAAAAATCGCACTGCATTTCTTCGGTCACAGCTTGGAAGAAGCTGCAAGAGATAATGGATGGAAATTTGGAAAAAAATCTCTTGGAAAAGCTGGGTGACGATTGTCTTAATGGATTGTGGTTCAGAATTGAATGGAAATGGGTGCCATAGGTTTATCCAAGCATGCGTGAATTATGAAGGCAAGCTGATCTTCACCCTTCACAGTCATTCATTCCTGGGATCTAACTACCATCTAGGATTTTTTTTCTCCAAGCCAACTTGCCTGAAATTCCATCTAAATAAGGTCAATGGTGATAAAACCAGGCGCTCTGTGGAGAGCATGCCCCCCTCACCCCTCAGTACCACCAGGCTCTCTAATGACATGAAAAGTATGGCAGCCAACCTGGGACATCTATTGAACTAGTACCGAGACAGATTTCCTATCTTTCTTCTCCGAATGTATTGGGATGTCCACCCTACGATCAAAAAGGCCACGGTAGAAATCACCTGTTTCCACAGAATGTCACCTGCGTTTTGGTTTCATTACAGATGCAACTATATAGTGATGTATGTAGTGTCAATACAATAGACAATACAGGAAGTATTGAAAAAAGTCATTTACGGCCGTTTTTCACAGTTACAACCTTTGAAGCATCCCCATGATCATGGGATCAAAATTCAGATGCTTGGCAACTGATTCAAACTTAGGACCGTTGAGGTGTCCCAAGGTCATGTAATCATCTTTTGTGACCTTTTGACTAGCAAAGTCAATGGGGAAGCCAGGTTCACTAAACAACCAGGTTACTAACTTATCAACTGGAGTGATTCACTTAACAACTGTGGCAAGAAAGGTCATAGACTGGGGCAAACAAATGCCTTCCTTAGCAAGAGAAATGTTGGGCTCCACTGTGGTCGTAGGTCAAGGACTACCTGTACTGTGGGATGAACCATGAACATGACTTGGTAGACATTCTGACCTACCATTTTAGCAAAATCTCAGCACGGTTTGCTCATGGTACCTTTGAGCTAAATGTGGGCAGAGAGAGACCTCCATCTTGACTTCCTAGGCATCTGAAAATGTGGGAAGAGAGCACCCTGTCTGCCCTATGACCCCCTCTAAGTGACCCCAATTCAGTTTTCTCAAAATGACACAAAACAATGGAGAAGATAATCATGCCCACTGATGAACCAATCATGAAGAGAAGTAATAAAAAGTATTTCTTTAAATATTTTAGGAAGGACGCAGGGGAATCCCATTTCTTTGCTCACTTGGCAAAATCTTGGTAAGATTTAGTATGTGTTCAACTTATTGCACACTCAAAAAAGATAAAATATGAGTTGGCAGTTGATCAAACAGATGTTCATACTTGAAGCATACAAAAACATGGCTTTGTGTATAGCTGGATGTCCTTCTGGTGTTGTGATGGTCAGATAGGGCTCACAACTTAGGAACAGACTGAGCTCACTTTCAAAGGTTTCTCTAAAACTTCCATGTTGTCAATATACACAACAAACACACCCACACAATCTGTCCCCTTCCCAAGAAAACGGATACACCCACCATGGTGTATTCAAAATAGAAAGGGATCGGGATAAGTTTTAGAATGGGAGGTTTCTCATCTGGCACTTGGAACTAAACCCAACATGATGTTTCAGAGATTCCTGAGGTCAGGTGTTGTACAAGAAAAACATGGACCTAAAGAAGGTGCATCTTGTAAAACGGTATTTCCAGAATACTGAGGCAGACCTTCCATCTCTGCCTTCGTCCCTCAAATAAAACAACGGCATTGTTTATGAGGTCTACCCATCTTCTGGGAAATGCACAGCCCAATTTTTTTTTGCATAAATTGCTGGTCAATTTGGAGTGAGCTTCCTGACGATAATTGATTTATGACTTATGAGCTATCACTTGTTTTTTGTATGTAATA
The DNA here is from genome assembly GCA_022577455.1 of Arizona elegans. Classification (NCBI taxonomy): domain Eukaryota; kingdom Metazoa; phylum Chordata; class Lepidosauria; order Squamata; family Colubridae; genus Arizona; species Arizona elegans. The sequence continues at coordinate 8,655,555 of JAKOOJ010000016.1, forward strand.
TGAGTTTATGCACCAGAGACAAATTCTTTGTGTGTTCAATCACACTTGGCCAATAAAGAATTCTGTTTTATAATACAAGGCCCGAATGGTACAGTAATGCCACCAACTCAGCAGGCAACCGTCTCAGCAGGGGGACTGACCGAAACTGCTCATCATGTCCACTGCAGAAGCAGGAAGGGACAAGTCATTGGGGAAGAAGGTGCAACTGCGGTCTGAAAACCGACACCACTGAAAAAGATGTCCCAGCTCTCCTATGGATCGGCTTGGTTTGTTTTCCAAAATGAAAGATTTCAGGATGACGTCAGCCAGAAGATTTGCACCTAGAGGTGGCATGGACTGGAGTAATACTGGCTTAGTTCCTTAGCTTATTTTCTTAAGTACCAGAACAGGAGTGGACAACGAGTTTGAAAACAGGACAGGCGTTGTGGTTCTTGAACCACACCCAAGAGTTGGAAAGAAACACAATCTTCTCACATTGCCCATGAAATCAGGTCAACTCTCCCACTCTTCCCCAGTTCATTCTCCGCTGAAGCAAAAGGAAGCCATTTTCTATGAAGGAGACTAAGATGGAGTGAGCAAGGAAGGAAACAAGTTTGTAGGGGTGGTGTCTGCCCAGGGGAGGGAAAGGGACCATCAAAACCTTGCAGATTGGTTCCTAGGTGCCATTCCTCTGGACGTGGAGGGAAAGACCACTGATACACCCACCCCACCCAAGAGCAGCTGCCAGCAGCTGCCCAAGCCAAACTGGTGATAAGTGTGCACAGCAGAGTCCCATGCACAAGGATGCAACCACGCGAACCCATTTTTCATGAGAAGGATGCAAAAACAGACACCCCTCCCCCCAAGGCCGTGGGACTCTGCCCATGTCTGGCCCACTTAGGGACTCTTTCAACAGTCTTCTGTCATCTCCAAGCCACTATATGCACAGTCCAGAAGCAACTGTTCCAATTTGCCTCTCCAAACACTATTATACAAATGCCATTGTCCGTGAAAAAAGGCATTCAAGGAAGATCTCTCCATCATGTGTAGCAACTGGAGGAAGAAGAAAGGTGGCTGACGTGGCCCTTGACAAACCTCCCACATGGAGGAAGCCTTTTTTGACAGGGAAGATGTTGACAGGAAGATCCATAGTCACATTTTCTAGACATGATCTGTGTCAACGCAATCCCCGGTTGCTTCAGTTTCACACCTGCCCCAAACTGTTAACAGTGCTCCTCAGTTTCCCAGCTCCACCAAATGTGTCTAGCCCAGTCTACAAGAAAAAGGATGGACTTTGATTCAAGCATAGGAATGCCAAGAGCGAAAGAAACAAAGCCATGGAAAGCTGGGAGGCGGCCCTATCGCCCGACTCCAAGTCTCGTGTCCTTTCAAACAGGTGAAGCTTGTCTTTGTTGGAGTGGAGCATCTTGACGTCTTCAAAAGCATAGTAAGCAGCAAGGGTGAAGTTGACGTCGCCGGTTGTCAAGAGGTCAAAGACACAGGACTGGAAGTACAAATCCTCAACCGGAAGCTTCTCTTTGCATTTGGCTGTGGCCGTTTCATAGGTGAAGACCTCGGGTGAAGAAGATGGGTTTGAGCTTTTCCAGTGAGGGCGGTTTTCAGTAGCCTTTGGGGTGGAAGGGAAGGCATGGAAGTCTAGCTGCTGGTTGAGTGGACAACCCCGGAGGCAAAGATAGAGGCCCTGGTTGTCTCCATCCTCCACAGCTTTCACGACCTCCTCTGGCATTCGGACGGCAAAAGTGAGGTAGCGACCGACTTGCCTCACTACGATGGTGGTGCCAATGTATTTGGCCTGGATCTCAATGTGTTGGCCAGAGACCTTCTCGATGATCTTCAGACTGTTGGCACCATGCTTGTCACCGCCATTCTTTGAGCCATCAGCAAAGGCTGCTGGGAGTTCATCCATCTCTGCCTGGTACACCTTTTGATCCACGCACTCCTGGAAGCTCTTGAAAATGATCGTGAGCTGGTGGGAATGAAAGACAAAAGGTTACTGACATTGGCAAGACGGTCTAGATCTGTTCATAACCCACCCAGACTTGTTGTACCAGGCCTGAACGCTCCATTTCTCTCTTCTGCTAGTTGTCCTAATATATTTTTAATCTTAGTTTAGGGATGTAATCAATGATTTTATGATGCCATTGAACTGGGGGAGGCCAAATGTTTCCATTTGTTTAGAAATGTCGGATACCTTTAAAGGGCAACCCCCTTTTCATTTTGGAATCCCCCCAAAGTAGGGAAAATTGCCCTTATTCAAGTATTTCAGGGAGGCCTAAAGAGTGAAATGAGATTTCCGAGCGTCTGCAATTGTTTGTCAACAAAGCATCTCTGGCCTGCTCTCGAGTTGCCATAGGCCAGGGGGGATGGGAAAGCAGCCAAACAGCAACCAAAGACAGATGCACATTCCATGCTTATCTCTCTCAAGGCTGTATCCCAGGGTTACCTACAGCAGCTGGAGGAGTACAACCCAAGAAATTGCTCTGTTGCCAAATGTGATTGATGACACACCCTGGGGGGAGGGGGGAAACAGGGTCATGGTTGGGGCATAAATTACATAGGGTCAGAGATGGCTTCACTTGGGAACGTGCTAACATGAAGCTCCTAATAAATAACTGGATTTCTTTTGAAGCTTGGCGATGCTCATGATTTAATTAGGGCATCTGTCCGAACCCTGAGAGAGTTCTTAAATGCCCCAATCAAGCATGTGTTGGACTTTCTTGGACCACAGAAGGATGATGTGGAGGCCTCCAGAACAAGCCAACTCAATTTTGACAAGGTCAAGCAAAGCAAGCATTTCCAAAACATCCACAAGAGGTCAGATTCTCCAAGCCATGCTCTGCTATGGGGACATTCCTACCTTGGTGGTGGCCGTTGCCAGGGAGCCAGGCAAGACAGGAGTGTTGGTGACTTGCACATTCAAGTAGTTGTTGTCAATGAGCGGCCAGGCCCCTTGGATTTTGCATGTCTGGAAGCTGTCCGAAAACGTCCGCAGGTGGGGGTCTCCAAACAGCCCACAGTGGGTGTAGTTGGGGCGCAAGGAGTGTTTGTGGAAGCTACGTTCATAATGGCAGCTCTCGGGGCTGTCTGAGCGCTCCTGGCTGTCACCCCGGGGCAGCGGGGGGAGGCGAGGCTGGGAGGTGGGCCCATCTTTGGAGCAGTTGTGTTGGGTCATGAGATCATCGATGCCATGGACTGCAGAGTGGTAGAAAAGGTCTCCCCGGCAGGTGCGAGCCGTGTGGTGGGTGCAGAGGGCATAAGCACGCAAGGCAGTGCAGAACTCAGGAGCATCCTCAGCGGCCGGGGACTGCGTCCCCGAGGTTGCAGCCAAAAATTCAGAGTTGCACTTCATGATCTTGCATGGAGACATGGCTAAGAGAAAGAGAGAGAAGAACACACCTGTTGGAAATGTCCAGTGAGGCTTTCTAATCTACCTATACAGGTATCAACTTACAGCAGTTCCAATAAAGGAGAATATTTGCAGCTCAGGGTTGGAGTGAGAGGTCATTGATTGGTCTCCGAACTTGGTTGTTTTCTTGCAGATGTTTCATTGCCCTAATTAGGTAACATCATCAGTGCTACATTACCTAGTGTGGGCAATGAAACATCTGCAAGAAAAGAAGCAAGCTCAGACAGCACCAAGGACCCCATAGTCATCGCATAGCATAGTCATCATCGTTCTCCTCCTCATCTCTGCACACCCAGTGATGAGATTCAGCTGGTTCTGTCCGGTTCGGGTGAACCAGTAGTGACGACTGCGGGAAGCTCTGCCCACCTGCACGGATGTAATGTGCAAGCACTGCACATGCACGGAAGGTCACGCACATGTGCAAAGGAGGTGTGTGAGTGCGAGCGAAGTGAGCGTGCATGTGTGCATGCTCACATTTGCAAACTGGTAGGGAAGGTAAGCGAATCCCACCTCTGTAGCACACCGCATTCCCTTCTAGCACTGATGATGTTACCTAGTGTGGGCAATGAAACATCTGCAAGAAAACAAGCAAGCTCAGAGAGCACCAAGGGCCCAATGGTGCTCTTCCTCTCTGCACACCCCACTCCCTTCTAGCACTGATGATGTAACCTAGCTGGGTAATGAAACATCTGCAAGAGAACAGCTAAGATCAGAGAGCACCAAGGACCCCATAATCCTCCTCCTCTTCCTCTCTGCACACCCCACTCCCTTCTAGCACTGATGATGTAAGCTAGCTGGGTAATGAAACATCTGCAGGATAACAAGCAAGCTCAGAGAGTACCAAGGACCCTTCATTACAACAGTTCGTTGAGTGACCATTGAAAGTTCCAACGGCACATAATCAACTTCAATTGAGATGGAAAGAGGACCAAAAAACTGGTATTATGTTGCATGAGGAAGAATTGGTTAGACATATAAAAGAGAAAGGTCCAATGCATATTAAAAGGCTTTACAATGTTTTGTTAGAAAGGGATTCAGAAACTGAATTGGTTAAAGATTGTATGATTAAGTGGGCACAAAATTTTGCAGAACCAGTGATGTTGGAAACATGGGAAAAAATTTGGGTTCAGAATGTTAAATTTACACAGTCGCAGAATTTGAGGGAAAATTTTTATAAAATGTTTTACAGATGGCATTTAGATCCTAAGAAATTGTCGTGTATGTACCCTAATGTTCAGCCAAAATGTTGGAGATGTGACTGCTTAGATGCTACATATTACATACATGTTTGATGGACTTGCAAGAAAGTTAAGGCCTTTTGGATAAAAATTTGGTGGGTTATGCAGAATGTTTTGAGGAAAAAAATTCAATTTTCTCCACAATTGTTTTTATTGGGTATAGTTAAGGGTTTTACATCGGGTGAAATTAAGTTGATATTGTATATGATAACAGCAGCGAGATTATTGATAGGTAAATTTTGGAAAAATGAAGCTTTGCCCACTATCGAGGAATGGACTTTGAAGATGGCCAGTTTCGCAGAGATGGCGAAGATATCAGCATATTTAAAAGATCGCTCACAAGAGACTTATGAATGGGAGTGGAAAAAGTGGATAGATTATGTGCAGAACAAATATCAAACTAGGAAGTATCAAATAGCTTTTCACTGATAGTATTATATAAAGATAGAAATATTTGAATTTTGTGAAGATAAAAAATTATATGGGGGATGGAGGGGTTCAAGTTTTATATAAAGGGGATTTTGTTGGGAGTATATTCTGTGGAAGTCCGGGGGGGAGGGGAGGGTTAGGGGGGGTTAGAGAGGGTTAGGTTGGGTATTTTGGGGTGGGTTGGGGGGCGGAATGGGGTGAAAATGTAATTGTAAAACTTTTGCAATAAAAAAAAGTTCCAACGGCACAGAAAAAAAAGTGACTTATGACCATTTTTCACACTTAGGACCGTTGCAGCATCCCAACAGTCACACGATTTACATTCAGATGCTTGGCAACTGATTCATATTTATGACAGTTTGCGGCCTCCTGGGGTCACGTGACAAGCAAGGCCATTGGGGAAACCAGATTCACTTAACGGCCGTGTTACTAATTGAACAACCGCAGGGATTCCCTTAACAACGGTGGCAAGAAAGGTCGTAAAATGGGGCAAAATTCACCTAACAAATGTCTCGCTTAGCCACCAGAAATTTTTGGTTCCATTGTGGTCATACGTTGAGGACTACCTGTATGTATTGAGTTCCTGCAAAGCCCCGAGCACCAAACAAATCATTTTTCTTGGTTAAAGATAAAGGTTCCTCTTGCACGTATGTGCTAGTCGTTCCTGACTCTAGGGGGCAGTGCTCATCTCCATTTCAAAGCTGAAGAGCCAGCGCTGTCCAAAGACGTCTCCGTGGTCATGTGGCCGGCATGACTCAATGCCAAAGGCGCAAGGAACGCTGTTACCTTCCTACCAAAGGTGGTCCCTATTTTTCTGCTTGCATTTTTTATGTGCTTTCGAACTGCTAGGTTGGCAGAAACACGTGATTAAACATGTGCAATTGCAGCCCTGCATTCTAGACCAGGTTCTAAGAGGAAAAATGGAAAGTCCCTAAAATTGTTGAGAATATATGGAACTGAAACCATAAACTAACAAAATCAGCAGCATATAAAGAAAATGCATACAAAATGTTCTACAGGTGGCACTTACCCCCTTCGAGATTAGCAAAAATATACCCTAAAATGAGCCCCATATGCTGGAAATGTAAAAAGAAAGAGGGAACATACTACCATATGTGGTGGTCCTGCCCTGAGGCTCGAAAATATTGGCTTAAAATTAAAGACTGGCTACAGGAAATTACTAATGAACAATTAAATTTAGAACCAGAACTCTTTCTATTGGGGATCTTCAAAAAAAAAAAAAAAATATGTGAAGAACACAAAATATCTAGTACTAACGTATTAACCGCTGCTAGGATTGCCTTCGCTCAATGTTGGAAACAGCCATGCACACCCGCAGAGAAACTTGTCATATAAAAGGTCATGAATTGCGCAGAAATGGACAAATTAACGCTGAGTTTAAAAGATAAGAGGCATCGATATTTTACACTCTGTAGGAACAGTGGTATAACTGGATAGAACGGAGATAGATTAAAGATAGTTATTAAGTATAAGTAATAGACAAAATAAGAATGTAAATACGCACAATTTAATTTTTGTAAATAACGTACGAATTACTGTTACAAGAAAAACACCACAAATAGCTGTTGTTGAGTGATATAATTTTTTATATTTTTAATGTAATAAAAGTTTAATAAAGTGTTTATTTAAAAAATGGTTGAGTTTGCAAGGGAATGCTGAGAAAGACATTATCCTAAAATTCCTGACTCGGCTCTTTCTTTCCTTAGAGCTAATGAGCTTGCAGGTTTGATAAAAAATAAAAATAAAAATAAAACCCCGTTCAAACAGAGGCAGGGGAGGTGGTAGGGAAAAATTGGGAAGAGGCTGGGAGAGACTGCACAAGGCCCATAGGGGGAGATGTCGCTCTACAGATTTTACGGATTTCCACTGAAGGAATGAATGTATAATATGCTTTGCCGTTTCACTCATCTCTCCATAAAAGGCCAAATTTCCAAAGGCAGGTGTCACACATAAACCCAGCAAGCCTACAAGAGGGAGTATGCCTCAATTCTATGTGAGTGGGAAAGAGATCAAAAACAGAATGACAACCAAGTACTTTTCTCACTGTTGCAGACAATGAAACCCTCGGGAGGCCAGGTTGCATCGGACTCAACGACGTCCGTTTTCCTGGTTTTTCTGATCTGTTACGTGTGCAATTGTGTTGGGTCTACTACAAGTCTCAGGATCCCCGGATAGGAAAATCTGGCGTGGTCTTACCAGAACATACCTAGAAACCTTTTCAGGTTGCCACAAAAGATGATTCTTGGAAGCCAAGAAGTTTTTTCTATTGTTTTCCTGCAATAACTAGTCATCAGGGACTGCGTTATTCTTTAATGAGCTTAATGATAGCAATAGCACTTAAACTTGTATACCGCTTCATAGTGCTTTTACAGCCCTCTCTAAGCGGTTTACAGAGTCAACCTATTGCCCCCAACAATCTGGGTCCTCATTTTACCCACCTCGGAAGGATGGAAGGCTGAGTCAACCTTGAGCCTGGTGAGATTCGAACTGCCAAATCCTCTTCTGTCTGCACCGGCTGGTCTTCTGCTAAAGCTACCCAATTTAACAGAATAACAGAGTTGGAAGGGACTTTGGAGGTCTTCTAATCCAACCCCCTGTTCAAGCAGGATATCCTATACCATTTCAGACAAATGCTTGTCCAGTCTCTTCTTAAAAACCTCCAATGTTGGAGCACCCACAATTTCTGGAGGCAAGGCGTTCCACCGGTTAATTGTTCTAACTGTCAGGAAATTTCTCTTTAGTTCTAGGTTGGTTCTCTCCTTGATTACTTCCCATTCACTGCTTCCTTTCTTGCCTTTCTGGTGCTTTGGAAAATAGGTTGACCCAGTGATGAAATCCAAATTTTTTTTACTACCGGTTCTGTGGTGTGGCCTGGTGGGAATGGCAGGGGAAGGATGCTGCAAAATCTCCATTCTCACCTCACTCCAGGGGAAGGATACTGCAAAATCCCCATTCCCGCCCCACTCCAGAGGAAGGATTCTGCAAAATCCCCATTCCCTCCCCATTCCTGGGGGAAGGATACTGCAAAATCCCCATTCCCTCCCCACTCCTGGGGGAAGGATACTGCAAAATCCCCATTCCCACCCCACTCCAGGGGAAAGATACTTCAAAATCCCCATTCCCACCCCACTCCAGGGGAAGGATACTGCAAAATCCCCATTCCCTCCCCACTCCTAGGGGAAGGATATTGAAAAATCTTCATTCCCACCCAGTTCTGCAGCCAGCCAGAGGTGGTATTTTCCGGTTCCCCGAAGTACTCAAAATTTCTGCTACCGGTTCTCCAGAACCTGTCAGAACCTGCTGGATTTCACCCCTGGATTGACCCCCTTCTTCCTTGTGGCAGTCCCTTAGATATTGATACACTGCTATCATGGCACCCCTAGCCCTTCTTTTCATTAAACTAGACGCATGTTTTAGTTTCCAGTCCCCTAATCATCTTTGTTGCTTTTCTCTGCACTCTTTCTAGAGGCTCAACATTTTTATCTATATATCGCGGCGACCAAAACTGGATGCAATATTCACTTCTTAGATTCCAGGGAACACCGTCTGCTGATCAACCAAATAATCAAACCATTTTATATGCTGGAAATTTGTTCTCTTGAACCCCACCCCTCTAAAGGTTTCGGCTAGGCTGGCTCAAAATAATTCAAGGAATGAAACACGTATGTCTTTAATTCACAGTCATGGAACCAAATACATCTTGTATTCCTATTTATAGCTTGTATTCCTATTTATAGGTGGCTCAGTGGCTAAGACACTGAGCTTGTCGATCAGAAAGGTCGGCAGTTCGAATTCCTAGTACAGGTCTCCTGCGTGAGCGGGGGGCTGGACTAGATGACCTCCAAGGTCCCTTCCAGCTCTGTTACTGTTACTGAATGCAGCTCGTTTCACACAACATGTTTAACCAGGCCAGTTACAAACCAAGCAGTTCCATTTGTATCCACCCCCTGCTAAACTGGGTTTTCAGCTTTGGGTTTTTTGGTGGGGGTGGGGGTGGGGTGAATCCATCCCACTCCATTTCTGACTCAAAGGGTTTGGATGAACTCAGAGAATGTGCTGATGAGATAAGCATGTTAAGCACGTTGTGGGATGCTATCCTTAGAAACCATAATTGGACTAGAACTCAACTTCAAGAGCCGGGATCATCTCCCTTCCTTCCCTAACTTCCTGGGGCCCCCCTCCACCCCCACCCCTCGTTCAGCCGAGATTTGGACACAGAGCAATGCTGAGCTTTTTCTGGCGGAGAGCCTGTGCAGCTGTTGGATCATATTCTGTATCTTTTCCTAGCACAAATGCTCTTGTGACTCAGGCATTTTGGCTGGAGAGCAGGAAGCAAAGCTCACATTGCTTGCGGAAAAGATGTGGAGACTCTAGAAAGAGTGCAGAGAAGAGCAACAAAGGCAGGGGTGAAATCCAGTAGGTTCTGACAGGTTCTGGAGAACCAGGAGCGGAAATTTTGAGTAGTTCAGAGAACCGGCAAATACCACCTCTGGTTGGTCCCAGGGTGGGATGGGAATGGAGATTTTGCAATATCATTCCCCTGGAGTGGGGTGGGAATGGAGATTTTGTAATATCCTTCCCCTAGAGTGGGGTGGGAATGGAGATTTTGCAATATCCTTCCCCTGGAGTGGGGTGGGAATGGAGATTTTGCAATATCCTTCCCCTAGAGTGGGGAGGGAATGGGGATTTTGCAGTATCCTTCCCTGGAGTGGGGTGGGAATGTAGATTTTGCAGTACCTTTCCCCTGCTACGCCCACCAAACCATGCCCACAGAACCAGTAGTAAAAAAAAAAAATTGGATTTCACCACTGAACAAAGATGATTAGGGGATCGGATTGGAGGTTAAAACATATGAAGAACGGTTGCAGAAACTGGGTATGTCTAGTTTGATTAAAAGAAGGACTAGGGGAGACATGATAGCAGCCTTCCAATATCTCCGGGGCTGCCACAAAGAAGAGGGAGTCAAGCTATTCTCCAAAGCACCTGAGGGCAGGACAAGAAGCAATGGGTGGAAACTAATCAAGGAGAGAAGCAACCTAGAACTAAGGAGAAATTTCCTGACAGTTAGAACAATTAATCAGTGGAACAACTTCCCTCCAGAAGTTGCAAATGCTCCAACACTGGAAGTTTTTAAGAAGAGTTTGGACAAGCATTTGTCTGAAATGGTGGGTGGGTGGGGAGGGGGTGTGTGTTCCTGCCTGAACAGGGGGGTGGACTAGAAGACCTCCAAGGTCCCTTCCAACTCTGCTATTCTGTTATTTGGGCAAGGATTCAGGAGGAAAGAAGCATGAAAGCCAAAGAGTAAGGCAAGGGTTAGGCTTAGCGTCTTAGCCACTGAGCCACCGCGTCCCTCATGTCCTCACAGATGCACGATCACAATTCAAGCGCTCGACAATCCACATGTGTGTATGGCGGTTGGCGTGTCCCTGGATCGTCGGACTGCCATTTGTAACCGTCCCAGCTAGCTTCCAACAAGCAAAATAAATGGGGGAAGCTAGATTCGGTTAACGTGCAGGGATTCGCTTAACGACTGTGTAAAAAAAAAAAAAGCTTGTAAAATCGGGCTTAACTCCCTTCATAACTGCCTTGCTTTAGCAGTGGAAATTCAGCTGCCAATTATGGCCATCACCTGAGGAATACCTGTATCAAGTCCCGTTAGGGGTTTTTTTTGTTTTTTTTTTAAAGGCTTAGGAGGGTTGCCATTTCGTCCTTTATTTGGCTTGGTTTTAATTTTATCCCGTTGCTCTTTATTATATTTGCTGTAGCATTTTTTTTTCCCAGCCCTTTTTGGGTCATTCATAAATCCAAAAGTTTTATCTGGAGCATTCCCGTCCTGAGATCAGGCTGGAAAAAACACTCCCTAGCATCTGAGCTGCCCCCCTTCCATCCCACCCACCTCACCACCCTCAAAATCCTAGCCAAAATATTTCTGACAGCAGGCAGTGCTGGCAGAGCTCTGGAAGAACTCATTTGAACAGTAGCCAAGAAAACTCTGTTCAATTCTGCATAATCCATTTTCCATCGACTCAGAAATGCATTTGGGTTCCAGCCACGGATGACTTAGCATAGGAAGCAGGCATGCTGCTTTGTGTCTGCTGCTTGGAAAATTAACACAAAAAGTGTGTGTGGGGAGGGGGAAATATTCAGGAGGCGGGGGAGACAAAGTCTGCCATGGGCCCAGAGTTTGCCCCAAATAATTGTCTCTCTTATTTGCAAGCAACGCAAAAGTGTTTATATACAGGATTCAGTTTGGCATATGCGCGCCAATTAAAAACAAAAATGTAGACAAAAAGGGGGAAAAAATCTTGAGCATTTCAGTTCTTATTCAATTTTATCCCTTTATAAAAGCAGCCAGATTCTTGTCCTTTTAGTTGATCCGTCAATCTGCTCTCATTGGCACCAAGCATTCATTTTCAAAGTGGCTAATTGAACAAGTCTCCCCATTCGCAGGCAAAGGCGTCCATCCAGACACCTACGCTCACAGTAAAACCATAAAATAAAAATCCTGTTACAGCTTTGTGGATTTTTTTTGCGCCAATCACAGTCACCCTACATTGGATGAATGATCTTTGCTGAGATCTGCAAGATGGCTAAGCAGTTTGTCGGGGCGGGGGGGGGGGGAGGAGGGGAGGGGAAAGTGGCTGGGGATTAACTGTCAGCAAAACCAGACGAAATGATGCAGCCAAAATAAGAAGAAGCCAAGAAAAATTACACAGACGTCCTCAGTGCGCAATGCACAGGCAAGTCACAGAATTTATGTAGAGGTTCTTAGTCATCCAGGTCATGGCTGTCCCAAAGATGCTTTTGTTTCAGGAGGCAACTGGATTTCTTGTTTTTTTTTTTCTTTTGAAGATGTTTCACTTCTCATCCAAGAAGCTTCTTCAGCTCTGACTTGGATGGTGGGGAATGGAAGGATTTATATTCCTTGAAGACAGCTGGTCATTTGCATCCTTTTAGATGGTCATTGGAGGTTTATCTGTGTCCTCAGGGTCACCTAAGTGGTGCTCCTGATTCCTGTAGTCTGCAATCCCCCCGCCCCCCGAAAATCCATTCCTCCCACACCAAAAGAGGAAAATATTACAGGAACCAGGAGCACCACTCAGGTGACCCTGAGGACACAGATAAACTTCCAAGTGCTTCAAGGACCCTTGAAAAGGATGCAAAGGACCAGCTGTCTTCAAGGAATAGACTGTAAATCCTTCCATTCCCCACCATCTGAAGAATGGTGAAGAAGCTTCTTGGATGAGAAGCGAAACATCTTTGAAGGAAAAAACAAAAAAGTCCAGAGTTGGAAGGGATCTTGGAGGTCATCTAGTCCAACCCCCGGCTCACGCAGGACACCTATACTAGGGATTCGAACTGCCGACCTTTCTGATCAAGAAGCTCAGTGTCTTAGCCACTGAGCCACCTAGTCAGGCTACTGAGCCACCTAGTCAGGCCATCTCTATACAATTTGGGATGAACACTCTTGGAATGGTGTGGGAGGAGGAATGGATTTCCAGAGGAAAAATTGCAGACTACAGGAACCAGGAGCACCACTCAGGTAACCCCGAGGACACAGATAACTCTCCAAGTGCTTCAGGGACCCTCTAAAAGGATGCAAAGGACCAGCTGTCTGCAAGGAATATCAATCCTTCCATTCCCCACCATACAGTCAGAACTGAAGAAGCTTCTTGGATGAGAAGCAAAACGTCTTCAAAGAAAAAACAAGAAAGTCCAGTTGCCTCCTGAAAAAAAAAAACATCTTTGGTTCACAGAATTTGTTTTCTGAGGGCAGAATATTCCCTGGATCCCAGATTATCCGTAACCTTCCTTTCACAAAAACTAAGACATCCTTGATATATGGCACCTCAGGTACCCACAAAGACAGTCGTCATGCAATCAACACGTATATATAGAGGGTGGGGCCTCAACCACACAATTGCAGCCGCCATCTTGATTTTTTTTTTGACCCACCCATACTCAGACATTCCTGCATTCCACTCGCCCCATTTCTGCTCTATTTACAGACGAGAAAGTATTCACACACTGCATGCATACCTCCAAATCTTTATAGTATAACCAACATTTTTTGCCCGTACAATCATTTGTTTCTTTGACTTGTTCCTCTTCCATTTTATAACTTGCAGAGCGAGAAGGAGCAATAGCAAAAGAACCCAGAGAGATAAGAGCAATCAGGAGTATAAGACTTCTATATAAGTAAAGCAATGCAAGATGTTATCAGTCATTATAAATGGACTGAACTCCCCTATGAAAAGGAAAAAAAAATATTTTCAAAACTACAAAGACTAAAATTGGACATAATATCACTTCAAGGGGGGTCGCGGTGGCTCAGTGGCTAAGATGCTGAGCTTGTCGATCGAGAGGTCCGCAGTTCAGTGGTTCGAATCCCTAGTGCCGCGTAATGGGGTGAGCTCCCGTTACTCATCCCAGCTTCTGCCAACCTAGCAGTTCGAAAGCAGGTAAAAAATGCAAGTAGAAAAATAGAGACCACCTTTGGTGGGAAGGTAACAGCGTTCTGTGCGCCTTTGGTGTTTAGTCATGCCGGCCACATGACCATGGAGACATCTTCGGACAGCGCTGGTTCTTCCGCTTTGAAACGGAGATAAGCACCGTCCCCTAGAGTTGGGTACGACTAGCATATATATGCGATGGGAACCTTTACCTAGCACTTCAAGAGTACCCATTAAGAAACACTGTTATAAATTATGGGAATACTCTAAACTGGGAAAATTATTTTACTCACTATCGCAACAAAAAAGAAGAGGGGGGAGGTACTACATGTTAAAGAAACAATAAATGCCAAACAAATCTTCGAAGATGAAGAAGGGAGAATTTTGATGGTGGAGGTGACTTTAAATCAAAAAACAGATAATTTGGTTGCCATATATGCACCAATGGACAAGAAGAATTTTACCAAAAACTCCATACCTCCAAATCTTTGACTACATATCCCAGTGTCCACAACAAGGATGGGCAAGAGTGAGGGATGTTGGAAGAACTGAGCTGCACCATTGAGGCTTATGTGTTAAGTGCCCGATGCCCAAACAGCACATTTGCATCTAAGCTGTGAATTTTCTTTCAGAGCTAGCTTAGTTCACCCCACACAGGTAAGTCCAGGCAGAGATGTGGTCCTTTCTGTTACAACCACCTCTTCAAGGCAGAATATAATTTGTTTACTAGCACATTATGGAAACAGCAGCGCAAATTAATTTTGCAGCGTTGTTTTACCAGAACTGTGGCTTATCTCTGATAAGCTTTCATCAGTCAAACCTCTAAGGAGTTTTACAGCTTTAATCCACCCTCTGGGGTGGGGGTGGGGAAAGATGTCATCACACCTGCCTTTGAAATTTGACATGTATTTATTTATCCGGTCAATGATCAACAACATAAGGTACTAACAAGAGAGATAAAAGACAGCAATCACAATCAGGATCTACAGGGAGACGTGGGGGCAATTATAGATGAGCAGCTGCAAAATAAATCAAATATGGTATACTCTAAGCACAAAGGGACATGGTGGCTCAGTGGCTAAGAAGCTGAGCTTGTCGATCGAAAGGTCGGCAGTTCAGCGGTTCGAATCCCTAGTGCCATGTAACGGGGTGAGCTCCCATTACTTGTCCCAGCTTCTGCCAATCTAGCAGTTCGAAAGCACGTAAAAAATGCAAGTAGAAAAATAGAGACCACCTTTGGTGGGATGGTAACACAGCTTTCCGTGCGCCTTTGGCATTGAGTCATGCTGGCCACATGACCACGGAGACGTCTTTGGACAGCGCTGGCTCTTTGGCTTTGAAACGGAGATGAGCACTGCCCCCTAGAGTCGGGAACAACTAGCACATATGTGCAAGGGGAACCTTTACGTTTTAAGCACCCGTATTATAATACTACATTTCTTTGTCTAACACTAATAAATCTAATATAATAAAAACTATACATTAAAATACACGTCCTCTAAAAATGATTAGGAAATAACAAAGCAAAAGATTGATTAAAAATAAGGGTGTTTAGTTGTTTAGCCGGTTTTCCCTTATTATCATCGCAACAGCACAAAATTCTGTTTACCGCATGAATGGCGGCTGGATTTCAGTCCTGGAGAAGATGGTTCACATAGAAATTATCTGACCTGCCTAGATATCACCTGCCTTTGAATAAGGGGCCAGAGCTGAAAAAAATGGGAGCCCACCTCTCACCCATTCTGGCCATTCTGGGCTGAAAGGGAATCCCTGCTTTTTAGGAGCCTTTCAGCCTCTGCCTGGCCCTTTGACCTGAGAATAGCAGCCAAAGAAGAACTGAGCATCCCTCCTCTCTGGCAGCAGAAAAGGAGCGGGGGAGGGTGGGAGGGCAGAGGTCCTGCAAAACTGATCCCAAGAACTAAGGGAGAATCGCAAGCGGAGGCAAAGACCCCCTGAAACAGCAGCTCTGAAAAACTGGGGACAATGGAAGGAGTGTCTAGGGTGGGGGTCGGCAACCTTAAACACTCAAAGAGCCACAAAGGTCCTAACCGGAAGGCCCACCCCCACCCACCCCTCCCGTTCAATTCTGGAGCTGACCGGAAGTCTAGTTCTCCCACCATAGAGTATCCTCCTAGCACCGTGTCCTTTTTTCTCTACCTGCGCTAAATGACAACCCAATCAATTGTGGAGCTGACCAGCGACAGGGAGCCACAGCAGAGGGATGTAAGAGCCACATGCGGCTCCAGAGCTGTGGGTTGCCGACCCCTGGTCTAGGGAGATTTTTCAGTCATCTGGGTCATGATTGTCCCAAAGGTGCTTTTTTTCCCCCAAGAGACAACTGGACTTTCTGGTTTTCTCTTTGAAAACGTTTTGATTCTCATCTAAGAAGCTTCTTCATCTCAGACCACCTTTGGGGACAAGGTGCTTCCCAAAAAAGCACCTTGGGGAAGGTGCTGGGACTGGGGTCTCTAGCAAAGAGAAAAAGGAAGAAGAGAAAAAAGACCCATAGACCCATAATTCCCACTTTGTGCAAAGGAATCGGGTCAGGTTTCAATGGTGAAGCTGGAGAAGAGGTATAATAATCTGGGAGAACCAGAGCAATTCTTATTAGGGATTCCAACAGAAAACTATACAAAGGAAATACAATATTTAATATTACACCTGACAGCCCGCATAGTCTATGCACAAAATTGGAAGAAGTAAGACTCACCATTAGAAAAAGATTTAATTAAATTTTTTTTAGAATGCGCAGAGATGAACAAACTAACAAAAGAACTTAAGGAGAAAGAGGACACAGAATATTACAAAGTGTGGTGTAGATGGTACGAATGGTTGGAGAATAGGAAAAATGAGAAAGAGGAATAAAGAGAGGGGGAAAATGTTGAAGATCAAGGTACAATGCAGACGAAATAAAGAAAGATGGAAAACAATGTAGAGTAAGATAAGGTTAAAATATGTGTATATATGTATAAATAGTAAGAAAGGATCACTTCGAAGGAGCTGTAAAAAAAGTGATATGTATATAAATGTTGAATGTTTGTGTCTTGTTTTAATGTGTTCACAATAAAAAACATTTTTTTAAAAAAATAATAATAATCTTCCCAATGGATACCAGCATTTTGATCTTCAAAAGGCACCTGGCCATTTCTCTATCTCAGGGGTCTCCAATCCCCGAGCCATGGACCAGCACTGGGCCACGGCATGCCAGAAATGAGGCAACGCAAACAAGCAAAGCCCCATCTGTGGGATACAGGCAGCACACGAAACCACACATTTTCCGGTCCACGGAAAAATCTCTCTCTCTTGGAACCGGTCCCTGATGCCCCAAAGATTGAGGGGGGGGTTTCGTGCTTCTCTTATCTCAACTAATCCCCACAGATGTGTCTTTCCTTCTCGGTGGTGAATTTCTTGAATCTAATTAAAGCTACTTAAATTTATGGCCACCCCACTCCCACCCCCCTCCAATCCCGTGACCGGGGAATCTGTATGTTGTTTTAAGGTTGGATGAAGAAAACAATCAACTTGTATTGATCTGAGTGAACCGTCTGCTCCCGGGTATGAAAAACAAAGCAGACCCTTTTGAAATGCAGCAGGAGGGGGGGAACCATGAAGAAATGTGAATTCAGCCAGTTTAAAAGTTTTGCAGGCATGGAATACAAACAGGATTCTGCATGAATAAACTGATGACAGAAAGCAAAGGGGGCAAAACTTCATACACGGACCAACGGTTGAGTCAAAGCACCTACGGGACCTCTCAATTCTCCATTCAATTTTCAGCGCCAGAAATTGGATTGGACAAGGGTTTGTTTTTTTTTTTCCCAAATTTCTCCAGGGGAAAGAAAAATCCTTCAACCCCTTCTCGATGACCTTCAATGCTAAAGGAGTTTCCTACGGGAGGACTCGCCTGTTGTGATCCGCCAGCAGCCTGAGGAGCTGGCAGCGGAGTCGGACAGTGAGGAGGCTGGGGAGGACAATGGGCCAGTCCTGAAGTCAGGGGAAGGCACAGATGAGAGCTCTGTGTCGGAGGCAGAGATGGGGCCAGGGCCATCTGGGAGCAATGTGCAGACTCCGGAGCCTCCAGAAGCGGATAGCAGAGAGGCAGAGGAACAGGAGGAGCCTGTTCCTAGTGGACGCATGCGAAGAGCTGCCAGAAGGCAAGAGCAGCTAAAGCAAAAAGGACGACTCGCGAGTAAGGCCAGGAGATGATTGGCCCCTCCCATAAGGCTTAAAAGAGCAGCAACGGCTCTTGGGATCTTTGTAGGAAAGCCACGTTGCTACATTTGTTTCTTGTCGGTGTCTCTTGCTTCTGAACTTCGTGGGGTTGTGCCAAAGAAAACAAAGGTTGGAGATAAGGCCGAAGGACTGTTTATGAAGGATTTGTTTTGGACTTAATTTGGACTAAGCTGACAATGAAGTAATTCTCAGCTGTTCTAATAAAATATGTTTGTTTAGGACTGATTGTGCTTGGTAATAACTATTTGGGCCTAGGTCACAATATCGCCCTCCTCCCACACCTTGGAGTCTTTTTTTTAACGGAAGAATAGAAGGGGCTGTTGCGGAAGGGACTGTCCACCGAGAGGGAGAAAGTGCATGTGCTCTCCCAATTAAATAAAAGTGAGAGTGCAAGATTTTGCCAAGAAAGCAAAAGGCAGTAGAGATAGTTCTCCACTTACAACCGTTTGTTTAGTGAGTGTTCCAAGTTACGACAGCACTGGAAAAAAGTGACTTACAACCTTTTTTTTCACATTGATGACCGTGACAGCCTCCCCGTGGTCAGGTGATCAACATTCAGAAGCTTGATACAACGGACTTGTATTTATGACGGTTGCAGAGTCCCTGGGTGATCCCCTTTTGTGACAAGCAAAGTCCACGGAGAAGCCAGATTCACTCAAGGAGGGTGTTACTAACTTAACAACTGCATTGATTCCCTTAACCCAGTGTTTCTCATACTTGGTAGCTTGAAGATGGGTGGACTTCAACTCCCAGAATCCCCCAACCAGCAGTGCTGGCTGGGGGATTCTGGGAGTTGAAGTCCACCCATCTTCAAGCTACCAAGGTTGAGAAACACTGCCTTAACCGCTCTGGCAAGAAAGGTCGTAAAAATGGGACAAAGCTCCTTTAACAACTGTCTCGTTCAGCAGCAGAAACATTTGGGGGTCAATTGTGTTTGGAAGGTGAGGATTTCCTATAACTGACTAACCAACAGAATAGTGTTTGCTATTCTTCTTCTACTACTGCTCTCCTTTTTCTATTCTTCTCTTTCTTCTATTCTTCTCCTTCTTCTATTCTTCTTTCTTCTACCATTCTACCCTTCTCCTTCTCCTCCTATTCCTCTCCTCCTCCTTCTATTCTTTTCCTTCTCCTCCTCTCCCTCCCCTCCTTCTTCTTCTCCTCTCCTCCTCCTCCAATTCTTCTCCTTCTCCTTCTATCCTTCTCCTTCTCCTTCTATTCTTCTTCTTCTATCCTTCTCCTCCTCCTCCTCCTCCTCCTCCTATTCTTCTCCTTCTTCTTCTATTCTCCTTGTACACCCCTCTTCCTCCTTCTATTCTTCTCCTTCTCTTCTTCTCCTTCTCCCCCTCCTCCTCCTTGTTCTACTCTCCTTCTTCTATTTTTCTCCTCTTCCTCCTCCTTCTTTTCTCTTCTGTCAACATTTTGCAAAATCTTCTAGGGTCAGGTTAAACAGCAATGGCGATAGAGGACATCCTTGTCTGGTACCTTTCATTATATTAATCTCCTTCTATTCTTCTCCTCTTTCTCCTCCTCCTTATCTCTTCTTTCCACATTTTGCAAAATCTGACTTTCCCTCATGTAAGGTGGCCCATTTCCAAAACCATGGAGATGCCAGGCGTGAGGGTCCTGAGCTTGAGAAGGGGTGAACGGGTTCCTTTTCCCAACTGCCACCCAGAACACAGTTTGACGTAGCAAAACTGAGCAGGAAGGAATTGCCTGGAGAACTTGGAGGAAGGGCATTTGCACGAGGTAACCCACAGTCTTTGGAGAGAAGGGCTGCTAACAAGCAACGTGATAAATGCAGATCTTGGAAAAACTATCTTTCTCTCTACCGTAGACCCAGACAAGGCTCTCCCTCAGGGACCCATGCATAATTTCTCTCTCCCCCCCCCCCCAAGGCTCTACTCACCCCACACCAATGCCCAAAGGCTAAAAGACAAATGGAAAGCAGCTGAAATCGGAAGACAGATATTCTGGAAAGTTTAACGAATGTTCTAAATGCTTGGCAAATCATTCTTATTCTTTCTTTCTTTTTTTTCTTAATGGAAAAAAATCCAAATGGATTTGGACCGCTCTGATTTTGTGGGTTTTCCGAGCAGCATTTGACACACACAAACACACACACCCACACTCACACCCACCCACCCACAACTGAAGGAAGCATCATATAGAGATCCAGACATTCAACAGAACAGAATCAGTGGTGGGTTCTAACTGGCTTTACTACCAGTTCTCTTCGTGCACGTGCTTCGCACGCGATCGCCGCAAACCACTTCGCTCGCATGTGTGCCAAACTTGCGCTCTGCGCAAGCGTGTTACAAATCTGCCCAGCTGAGGTGCGGCAATCCACTCTGCCGCACCTATCAGCTGGGCTAAAAAAGAAGAAATAAAAGCTAGGAATAACACGGGGGCGGGCGGGAGGGCCCAGCTCCCAGACAAAGAGAACCGGTTCAGTGATGTCATATTGTTACCGCTACCAGTTTGGCCGAACCGGGAGGAACCCACCACTGAACAGAATTCACAAACCTGGTTTGGGTTTTACAATAGACTTTGCTCAAGTATTCCATCCTTTGTATATTTTAATGATGTAATTCCTTGTGGGGGGGGGGGTTGTTTCGTAAAAACAAGGGGAGGATCTGAGGCCCCACACAAGCTGCACACTCCAATACAGGTAATCCTCAATTTAGAACAGTCCATTTAGTAACCATTCAAAGTGAACAGCCGCACTGAAAAATAGTGACTTATGACCGTTTTTCACGCTTAGAACGATTGCAACGTCTTCATGGCCATGTGATTAAAAATTCAGACGCTTGGCCACTGACTTGTACTTATGACAGTTGCAGTGTCCCGGGTGGTGGTGGTCATGTGACACCCCCCCCTTTTGTGACCTTCTGACAAGCACATTCAATGGGGAAGCCAGATTCACTTAACTTCTATTGCTAATTTAACAACAACTGTGGTGATTTCCCTTAACAGCCGTGACAAGAAAAGTTATGAAATGGGGCACAGGCTCACTTAAAAAAACGTCTTTCTTAAAAACGAAAATTTTGAGCTCCATTGAGGTTGTAAGTCAAGGACTACTTCTGTGTAGAAAATGACGTTTGTTTTTGTTTGTTTTTGTTTGTTTGTTTGTTTAATCAAATTTTTATACTGCCCTTCTCCTGCTGGACTCAGGGCGGTGAACAGCCAAGAATAAAAAACGTCCAATACAAAATTTAAAATTATTAAAAGAATTAAACAAATTTTGGGCCAGATTTAAAACATCCCAACTAAAATCCATTACAATTAAAATATCTAAGGGAGTAGGGGAGTTACGCCAGCCCAGCTTGGTGTAATAGAAAAGTTTTGAGGGCACGGCAAAAAGCACGGAGATCCGATATCCTACGTATCTCCGGGGGCAGGTCGTTCCAGAGGGCAGGTGCTGCCACAGAGAAGGTCCTCCCCCTGAGGGTCGCCAGCCGACATTGCCTGGCTGACGGCACCCTGAGGAGTCCCTCTCTGTGGGAGCGAACTGGCCGGTGGGAGGCTATTGGTGGCAGAAGGCGGTCCCGTAAGTACCCAGGCCCTGTGCCATGGAGCGCTTTAAAGGTGGTAACCAATACCTTGAAGCGCACCTGGAAGACCACCGGGAGCCAATGCAGCTCGCGCAGGAGAGGTGTCACATGGGAGCGGCCCATCACTCCCATAATCCCTGTGCAGCTGCATTCTGCACCAGTTGGAGCCTCTGGGTGCTCCTCAAGGGGAGCCCCATGTAGAGACCATTGCAGTAGTCCAGTAGTCCATTTCTATTTAATTTTTTTTTCATCACAAACACTGTGATTTTCCTTCAAAAAGCTCCCAGCAAGCTATTGATTGGTACAGGCAAACTCAAAACAGGTAAATCTTTTTTTTTTTTTTAATTTGGGCAGGGGGTTGCATCTGATTTATTGAACTGAACTTGAAAAGACTTTGAGCTCCTTTTTTTAGGGGAGGGGAATTAAAATCTCTCTGCAAGGTGACTGTTTTGCTACTGAATTTCTGCAGCACGACCTGAGGGAGCACGGGAGGGGGGGGGGTAGCAGGGGCAGGGAGGGCTGGAAAGTAAGGATTGCACATGCCCCCACCCCCAAACTGCATGCTATTCCCTTCGGGGCTAAACAAAACCTTCTTTCTCACACAGGTGTGCACAGGCTCCACCAAGCACTCGCATATCAATCAGGACGCTCAGGTGAGCCGGCCCTGTTCCAGGTATTCTCACAGGACTCTGCATGCTGCAACTGTTTTTTGGTTTTTTTTTGTTTGGTTGGTTTTTTTAAACTATTGGCACGGAAAGATTCCTGGTTGGAACTCAAGCGTTGTTTGGATCGTGCAATGCGCAACCTTTTTGCTTGCTGGGCCTCTCACATACGCAAGCCCAAAGGCATACAGGGAAGAGCCCTGGGCGCATCACTCTAAATAACAACCTGAACACACAACGGGAGCGCCTGCCAAAAAATCTCTGTTGCATCTCAGGCGCTGGTGTCAATTCCAGAAAAGGGTGTGGAAATCAGCAGCCGAAAAGCAAGGCCGCTTCAATCCGTGGGTTTCATAAGCAGTGGAACATCGGCTTTGAGAAACAGAGAGATGGATCTATGATTTATGGACGGGGAGGGGGGGAATCCATTTTGGATTCCTCCAGATACTTCCAGGGAGCTGGGAATGTGGAGATCCCGTCTCCCCTTGGCTGTGCCCCCTCACATTCTGTTAAAGCCCTTTCCTTCCACCACCATTGAAACCAGGGGTGGGTTCTACTCAGGGGTGTGTTCTAAATTTTTTTACTACCAGTTCTGTGGGCGTGGCTTATTTTGTGGGTGTGGCTTGGAGGTCATGTGACTAGGTGGGCGTGGCTAGCTGGTCAGAGTCATTTCTGGAAGGTCTTCGCACTTACGACCAGTCCTCGCACTTATGACCTGACACATTTGTTTGCTTTTAACACTGATCAGCTGTAGGGCGGCCCTTTGAAGCCCCGCGGCAAGAGTTTAAACAGTTTTTTTCCCTCTAGTCATCAGCTGGGGCTCAGGAGGCAGCAATAGATTGGGGGTGGGACCAAATAAAAGGTAAGAATAACGTGGGTGGGGGGGTGGGAGGGTGGGGGGAGAGAACCGGTTCGGTGATGTCATATCGTCACCGCTACTGGCTTGGCCGAACCGGACCGAACCGAACCGGGAGGAACCCACTACTGGTTTTACTTACTTTTAGTACCAGTTCGCAACGGGATCGCACGTGCGTGCTCACTTCACTCACACACGCGCCAAGCTTCTGCGCATGCGCAGATCACTTAGGACGACATCCGGGGTGGTGGGTGGAGCCTCCCGCCAGTTTTACTACCGGTTCTTGCGAACCGATCTGAACCAGGGACAACCCACCACTGGTTGAAACTCACGATCTGGATTGGTAGAACATGGAAAAAGACCAGGTGAAAATGGGGTTCGTCTGTGGCACCAATTACAGAGAAGATGAGAGAAGGCCAACTCCGCTGGTATGGACATGTCCTAAGAGCAGCACCTTCCATCGTTGCCAAGACTGCCTACCAACTAGAAGTCAATGGCTGGTCACCTCACGGGCGCCCAAAACAGAGATGGCAAGACACCATCAGTGAAGATATGCAAGCCGTGGGCTTGCCTCCTGGAGACGCAGCTGACTGTGCAAAGTGTCATTCAATGATCCAAAAAGTGGACCTTGCCCTTGTGGAAATACACTAGGAAGAAGAAGAAGAAAATGGGGTTTTTTCAGCGGTGAAATCAGGCCTGATCTATCCGGTTCAAGTAAGCCGGTAGGGCTGGCGCAGGAGGCTCTTCCCACCCGCTGGGATGTCATTACATCCCATTTTTGATCCTCTGCACATGTGCAGAAGTCTCTGTGCATGCGCAGAAGAGGCACGCATGCTCACATTTCTGATCCAGTAGTGAAGGTAAGTGCATTTCACCGCTGGGTTTGTTATTGATAAACCAGCATGTAGTTGGAACCCAGCCATTACGTGTAGATGGTGCCCGAAACCACTACATGAAAATAGGTATCTGTTTGAACCCTGTACGATATATAAAACCACTATTGGTTAACCCACATCTCAGAGTTATTATGTGTGAATGCAGCAAGTGGGATATTTATAATAGTTGAAATACTGCAAGATCCATCTGCTTAGCTGAAAGCAGTAAAGACCAAAGTTAATCTGGAAGCAGTAAGATCGGCTGTAGAGGAATAGTCAATTTCTTACTCAACAGCTTTGCTAAGGTGGGACTAGAACTCACTGTCTCCTGGTGATTGGCCCAAAGTCACCCAGTTGGCTTTCGTGCCTAAGGTGGGACTAGAACTCACCATGTCCTGGTGATTGGTCCAAAGTCACTCAGCAGCTTTCATATTTAAGGTAGGACTAGAACTCACCCCTTTCTGGTGATTGGCCCAAAGTCATCCAGTTGGTTTTCAGGGCAGGACTGGAACTCATGGTCCCCAGTTTTCTAGTCTGGTGCCTTAATCACCAGACCAAAGTGGCTCTCATTGATCAATTTGATGTTCATGAGGAGCCAGAAGCAAGGCAAAAGGCTAACTGTTCACCTACTTCATATGTTAGATCAGTGATGGCTAACGTTTTTGCCGTCGCGTGCCAAAAGTGGGGGGTGCACACACTCCCATACCCATAATTCAATGTGCCTCGCCCCCGTGCATGTGCACACGCCCCCCCATGCTCCCCTGCTTTTGGCACGCGATGACACGGTGGGCCCGGTAGGCCCATTTTTTGCCCTCCCCAGGCTCCAGGGGCTTTTTTGGAGCTTGGGGAGGGTGAAAACAGCCTTCCCTACCCCCCTGGAGGCCCTTCAGAGGCCGGAAACAACATGTTTCCTGACTTCTGGTGGGCCCAGAAGGCCCGAAAATCAGCTGGCTGGCATGCACATGTGTGCTGGAGCTGAGCTAGGGCAATGCCCTCGTGCCTAGAGATATGGCTCCATGTGCCACCTGTGTTAGATCATACTTTATTTTTTAAAAAAGCCAGCCATGTCTAAGCCCACATAACAAGTTTGATATACAGTATAATAGCCCATTATTTTTCAGGTGCAACAGTCAGGTGAACACAACACAGAAAAGCAGGGAAGCTAGATGACGGTTCCACATGAGAAACAGAGGACTTTCCAGGGTCACCATGCATGCCTGAAGCTTCCTTTTCCATGGTTTTGTTCAAGTCCATTTTAAAGCCAAGTTAACCATCTTGGTTTCATCTCAGTGCAAAGAGGGGCTACTCTTTTTCATCAGCTGAGCCAACTCAATTCTGTTGCATGACTCCAATCTCGGAAAACATCCTTCGCACAATGACTAACCTACTTACTTTGTCTTCCAGAGCATGTGCCATCTGCTTCCTGCATCAGCTTATTGCGGGGCATTTGCACAATTTATTAAACCGCAAAATTAAATTGCCAATACTTTTTAAAAAAAAAAAGTTAATCCAGGTAAAGAAAAAAAAAACAAACCCTATACTTTACACCTTCTTCAAATGCAACCATTAGGCTCTTTAATAGGCTAATTAAGCCTTGGCCACAGAAGTCTTACAAAAGCGACTGAGTTTCGTCTTCTAAATTAGTTCTCTGCTCCTAGCATTATGCCCATTTAGCAGGGAGCACTTAGTCACTCAGCCTCCCCTTTGGCTGATAAAGGCATCCATAATTATTAAAGCCTTCTGACAGAGAGCTGTCCAACTTCTATTTGAAAACATCCATTAAAGGGAGTCCGGTGGCTCTCCCACTTGTGGGTTATTCCCCCTCAATTAGGAAGTGGTTTTTTTCCCCCCTAATCTTCAATTGGAATTGATCTCTCTGCAAATGAAATCCATTATTCCACGTCCTGCTTTGTAGAATGGGAACTGACGAATCTTTAACTGAATTCCTACCAAGCTCCAATTTTTATTTTCCTGAGGCCTAAATATGCCCAGTCCTTTCTATTATAATTTATAGTTTACTTTATTGTCATTGCACATGGTACAACGAAATTAATCAGTGTACATTATAACTATAAAAATAAAAACACAAACATACATCCTTTACGTTCTATATCATTGAAATTGAAAACCCAATATTGCACTGTACTGTAGAATTCAAATATGGTTACTGCCCTGGGATAGAAGCTGTTTTTCAGCCTATTTGTCCTTGTTTTTATTGACCTGTACCGTCTGCCAGATGGTAATAGTTCAAAAAAAAGGGTGAGATCCAGGATGAGATGGATCTTCAAGAATGTTCTGAACTTTCTTAAGGCAGCGGGAGCTATAAAGCTCTTCCGAGGAGGGGAGAGGGCAACCAGTGATCCTCTAGGCCAGTGATGGCTAACCTTTTTGCCATCGTGTGCCAAAAGTGGGGGTCATGCAGGGGGGTCACGTGCATGCGTGTCCATACCCATAATTCAATGCCCCCCACGCCCCTCACGCTTTTGGCACGTGAAGGCAAAAAGGTTACCGGTGGGCCAGGTAGGCCCATTTTTTGCCCTCCCGAGGCTCCAGAGCCTTTCTTGGAGCCTGAGGAGTGCAAAAACTGCCTTCTCCACCCCTCCCAGAGACTCTCTGGAGGCTGGAAATGGCCTGTTTCCCATTTCCCGACTTCTGGTGGGCCCTGAAGGCCTGAAAATCAGCTGGCCAGCACGCGCATGCACACTGGAGCTGAGCTAGGGCAACGCTCGCATGCCCACAGATATGGCTCCACGTGCCACCTGTGGCACGCGTGCCATAGGTTCGCCATCCCGGCTCTAGGCAATGACGTTGACCCTCTGAAGTGCTGTCCTATCTGCCACGGTGCAGCTGGCAAACCATACACAGACAAACCCTCACAAACCGGGTTTAAAATTAAGACTGTTCCCTTGTCCTTCTCTGAATCAATTCCTAATGATAAGAATTGTTCTTCAAAGATCAAAGAAGCTACAGGATCGTCCTTGACTTACGACCAGTCATTTAATCGTCATTTGAGATTACAAAGGCACTGAAAAAAGTGACTTATGATGACTGGTCATCACACTTACAACTATTGTGCTCTCCCCCACATGGTCACGTAATCAAAACATTGGGATGTTTGGCAACAGGCATGTATTTACAAGTCGAGTCAATGGGGGAAGCCATATTCATTTATTGACGACGTGATTTGCTTAATTACAGTGATTCATTCAGAGTGAAACATATTGTAAATTTGGGCAAGACTCAAATAACAATTGACTTGCTTAGAAATGGCAGTTATGGAGCCAAACATGGTCATGAGGCAAGGATGACTTTTATTTCTTTAGCAGGACTTCCCGAGCTAGACTCTTGATTTCTTGGGACTACATTTCCCACCACCTGCAGTCATGAGGAGAGGAGAGGAGAGGAGAGGAGAGGAGAGGAGAGGAGAGGAGAGGAGAGGAGAGGAGAGGAGAGGAGAGGAGAGGAGAGGAGAAGAGAAGAGAAGAGAAGAGAAGAGAAGAGAAGAGAAGAGAAGAGAAGAGAAGAGAAGAGACTTTAAGAAGGGACAAGTGACTTGTCTGGAATGGAGTCTCAAGTGACTACAAAACCTTCCAACTCTGTGATTCTATAAGATTCTACAAGATGCGCAAAAGTCAAGCCATGGAGGGTGCACATGTGAACTTGTGACCTGAGACCTTGGGCGTCGTCTAGTCCAACCCCCTCCTCAGGCAGGAAGCCCTCTGCCATTTCAGACAAATGGTTGTCCAATCTCTTCTTAAAAACTTCCAGTGTTGGAGCATTCACAACTTCTGGAGGCAACCACCTGCCGCCATCGCTACCGGTTTGGGCAAACTGGTCTGAACCGGTAGCATTTCACCCCTGCCCTAGTCCTTTTCTCTAGACTAGATCAGGGGTCATCAACCTTTCAGACCTCAGGGACCACAAAAATTAATAATTTTAAATTCTGCAGACCACTAATATGATCTGCCTAATGACTGGGTGGGTGGGCGGGCATGGCAAGGTGGCCATATGACTGGGTGGGGGTGGCCAACTCAATGTCATTCACGTCAAGGGGCGCCTCGACAGCCTCTACTCACTACCCCTCGCCTGCCCACCCGGGCTTCCCCAACAGGAAGCAGTTGTTGGAGCTAAGAAGCCACCATGAGAGTTGGCAAAACAGCTCAGTTCAAATTGGATCTGACTGAGAAGGAGGCTCAATAGAAGCACCTCACTGAGGACTACAAGCATAGGCTTTCCAAGCAGAGGGAAGACCTGCAGGAGTGCAAGGCCAGGTTTCGCTGCTTGGAGGCTCAGCGGGCTGAGATGGTCAGCCAGTTCCAGGCCATGATGCAGTCCCAGTGGAACAAGGCCCTCCGGCTCTTTGCCACCAGCGGCGCTTCCCTCCAGCCTTCGCCCAAAGCCCCACACCAGGAGGCTGAAGCAGATCCCAAGTCAGAATTTCTGCCCTCCTTCGACCCACACAAAAAGACCCAGAAGGGGGAGGCTCTCTGCAGCAACACAAACGTTCATTGCACGTATCCAGCCCAGGGGGCATAGTCTAAGGATCCCTGATTTAGTGCAATATAAAAAACGCAAATAATTTTTCAGCAGACCACCAAAATTTTCTTGTGGACCAGCAGTGGTCCACGGACCACCAGTTGGTGACCGCTGGACTAGATAGCTTTTCCATTCAGTGCCAGCCCAACAAACCTGGATCTCGTTCTGAATTTTCCAGCTCCTTAAAACTGGCTTGGAACCAACTTACTGCTGCTATAACACACACACACACACACACACACACACACACACACACACACACACACACCACCCTTGTAAGTACCCGGGATGATTACGGCAGGTGATTAAAACTGAAACAAAAGCAGAAGAGCTGTGTTGTGGGATTGCCCTGGTAATTGCAAAATTTGACAATTGCAGGTTGCAGAGCTCTCGGGAAAAACGTTTTACAAGCAATTTCCAACCCTCCTAAAAAGAAAAAAGAAAAAAAAAGGGACCACTGTATTTATTGTAGAGATGGGCACGATAAGTTCCCTTTGCAGGGCATCTAACTAACCCCAATAGAGAGGTCAAATTTCCCGTCCCAGCCTTAATTTTGCAACCCTTCCAATTACTCTGGTTTCTAATGTTTTCTCCTCCCAAACGCCATCCCACGCCCATCAGATCTGCCGGGTAGATTCTCTTCCAGGTGTCAAGAAGCCACTTGGGTCTTTCTAGCCAGTAATTCCAGTCTGGATCACTCCAGTCCACCCAGCAACTCACTTGTTTTCCTCAAACTTCCCAGCTCGGGCCGTCCCAAATCTGCAGCTCTCCCAAAACATTTGCTCTGTACATCAGCTGAGCAGAGTACGACCACCATTTCGGTTCCATGGTGATTGTACGTTGAGGGCTACCTGTATTTTGAGCTTCTTCCCCATGGTTTCTTTTAATTTTCTAGAGAGTAACATTTTTGAAACTTCTCCCTTAACACGCCACTCATTCCTTCCCGTTCCCGAGGCCGGGACTACTGTCTTTTCACAGCATGAGACTAGGAAAGGCTTAAGTTTTAACACTTCTATGCTACCAGCTGTTGACATCTCCCCTTCCACAGCATTTACTCAGAAGATAACTGGAGTTAAAACAGTTCCTCCATCCTCAGTCTGCAAAGTCATTGGTGCAGGACTTAAAGCCACTTTAGAAAGTGCCCTGCTAAAGGTCTCTTATCTCCCTCTCCTTTTCTTCAGTGATGGTTTAATTCTTAAAGCTGTCTCAAAGGTGCTTCTTCAAAAGGCAATTGGACTGGTTTTTTTTTTCCTTGAGGAAGAAGACGAAGAAGTCCTCAACTTACAACAGTTTGTTCAGTGACCGTTCAAGTTATAACAGCATTGAAAAAAAGATACTTACAACCATTTTTCACACTTACGACCGTTGCAGAATGCCCATAGTCCCGTGATTTACATTCGGATGCTCGACCACGGACTCACATTTATGACAGTTGCAGCATCCCCGGGGGGGGCGGGGGGAGGGTGGTGGTTCACGTGATCCCCTCCCTTTTGCGACCTTCTGACAAGTCAGGTCGATGGGCAAGTCAGATTCACTTAACAACCACGTTCCTAATTGAACAACTGCAGTGATTCAGTTAACAAACACGGCAAGAAAAGTCGTAAAATGGAACTCTTAACAGAGGTCACACTTAGCAACGTCAATTTTGAGCTCCCTTGTGGCCTTAAGCCAAGGACTAGCTGTAGTTGCACTCCTCCTCCTCCTCCTCCTCCTCCTCCTCCTTCTTTTCCTCAGATGACTGAGAATCTCCACAGATTCTTAAAGCCATATCTTTTACCCAGACCGATCAGATACAAAACTGTTATCAATTTATCCGATAATCTCCTTCACTGCCCTCCAGCAGACAGGGATTAAGCTCACATCTTGGACCTATTAGTATCTTATTCCTCAATTAGCTCCCCACCAGATCCGTTGGATAGTGATTCCTAGAACTGGTCACACTAGCTGAGATCTCAGAAAATCCTCCTGCCTCTACATTCAGAGGGCCTCTAAATACAGATGGCCGACTTGAGAATTGCGGGCCAAAAATCTCCAAGTAACTTTCTGATACATTCTTCTTTTTTTCCCCAGAATTTACTGGAGAACAATCCGTGGAAAAACTTGACAGACAAGCAAGAAAGCTTTGAACTTCCCTGACATGAAAATTCGGACTTTCGAGAGGCCATATTTGGAAGTTTCTCCACAGCTCCTTCCTGGTGATCCCACCTTGTAGTTCTCCTTACCTCAGAACAAGCAATCCTAACCATTCTAAGCCCAAAATTTCCCTTGCTAAGCGAGACAGTTGTTAAGTAAGCTTTGCCTCATTTTGCCACCTTTCTTGCCATGGTTGTTAAGTGTATCACCACAGTCGTTAATTTAGTAACACGGTTATTGAAGGGGATCGCGTAATCTCAGGACACTGCAACCGTCAAAAATACATGCCAGTTGCCAAGCATCCAAATTTTGATCACATGGCCACGAGCAATTTTGCTTGACTGAAAAGAAAAATATTATCGATCAATGGGTTACAATGGAGTAAAGTTCCTTTATTTCTTTCCAGAGCTGTTTGGGAAATATTATAGAAACCCTCTTTTAATATGAAGCTGCATCTGGGGGTTTGTTGCTCGTGGTGGATCTGGCACCCAAAAGGGCCCATTTTGGCTGGATCTGGTGTCTCCAGGGTGTGATGGAAAAAGCCCAGGAAAAGACGCTGTAAGGACCAGGTGGCAAAGCTAACTGGCTTAGCCAGAGTCACTTGCTAATGTCTTCTGTATGTCTTCTGTCCTGATTTTTGTTATTGGAGATAAGCTTCATCAAGTTCAAGGTGTGGAATCCAGTTTTGGTCACCACACTGTAAAAAAGATGTTGAGACTCTAGAAAGAGTGCTGAGAAGAGCAACCAGGATGATTAGGGGATTGGAGGCTAAAACATACGATGAATGGTTGAAGGAACTGGGCATGGCTAGTCTAGTGAAGAGAAGAGAAGGACCAGGGGAGACATGATAGCAGACTTCCAATATTTGAGGGGCTGTCACAGAGAGGAGGGGGGGCAAGCTATTTTCCAAGGCACCCGAAGGCCAGACAAGGAATAATAGATGGAAACTGATCAAGGAGAGATTCAACCTAGAAATAAGGAAACATTTTCTGACAGTGAGAACAATCAACCGATGGAAGAGAAGTTGCCTTCAGAAGTTGTGGGAGCTTCATCCTTGGACCCTTTCAAGAAGAGACTGGACTGCCATCTGTCAGAAATGCTTGGGCGGGGGCATTAGACTAGATGACCTACAAGACCCTGTCCAACTCTGTTAACCTGTAAGTCCTTAATGATAGAAAGAAGCAAATTTTGATCTCCCTTGGCCTTGTTTCCAAGCACGTTTTCAAGCAAATCAGCCAGCATTCACCAATGGTCTGAGCTCTCTGCTTCTATATAGGTAGCCCTCGACTTACAACCATTTGTTTAGTAACTGTTCAAAGTTACAAGAGCAGTGGATAAAGGGACTTATGGTTGTTTTACACATTTACAACCCATACAACTCTGCAGGAAAGCAGAGTGAAGCAAATAAATACACGAATATACTAACGTTGTAACAAAATCAGGTTAAGGGCGATGAATTTGCTTGGAGACAATCTTGCAGACATGAAAGGGAGAAGAGAAAACATTTTGAAAAGGATGGTCTGGTCTACCCTGTTTCCACAAAAATAAGACATCCCCTTATAATAAACCCAATCAGGCTTTTGAGAGCATGCACTAAAATAACCCTCCCCATGAAAATAAGCCCGCCCCGAAAATATTTAAATGCATTCACAGCCAGTCCCCGCCATTTCCTCTGGTTAGGGTTAGGGAGACAGAGCTGGAAATCAGGTAAGACAGCAAGAGGAGCCCTGTCTTGCTCCACATGCTCCAAAATAATAAGACCTCCCTGAATATAAGTCCAAGCACTTATTTCAGGGTTCAAAAAAATATAAGACAGGGTCTTATTTTCGGGGAAACACAGAAGTAGCAGAAGTAGTCGTAGATTGCTGATTGATTGACTAATCAATAAAATAAAACAATAAAATAAAATAATAAAGTAAAGCACCAGTTATAAAATAATAAAATAATAAAATAATACATAATAAAATAAAATAAAATAAAAAATAAAATAAAAAATAAAATAAAA
Source organism: Arizona elegans (assembly GCA_022577455.1). NCBI lineage: Eukaryota > Metazoa > Chordata > Lepidosauria > Squamata > Colubridae > Arizona > Arizona elegans. The sequence continues at coordinate 8,687,950 of JAKOOJ010000016.1, forward strand.
TAATAAAATAGAATAGAATAGAATAGAATAGAAAATGGAATGCAATGGAATAAAATTCAGTACACAGTCTAATTTTGGAATAAGGAAGAAATAAAGCGATAAAAATACATATAGATGCAAATGTATCCCTCTCACAAAGTCCCCCTATTTGTTCCATATGTCATCAGATTCATGGGATCAGGGCCTTAGTAATCCTACACACAATATGTACATCTATTGGAAAATTGGCAGTGTGTGCTTAGAATCCTGATGGGCTATTCTTTCCAAAAGGGATGATAAAGATTTAAGCCTAAAGGGGGGCATTTAATTGAAAGTCAAACAAAATATGAGAAATATTTTCAACGGCTGGAGTACCACATATGCAGGTTCTCTCAAAAATGGCAAATGGCGGCCGCACCCATATTTCACCAGGGAATTCAATAATGCAAACCGTACCTGAAAACATGAGAAAGAACATTGCTAAGCCCATCAAAAGCAGGATTCTGCTCCTGGCCCCCAGATTTTTTTGGGGGGAGGGGCACATTTCCTGTGGCCTCTGTAGGCTAGAACTGCATAACCTGGAAACCTCCCCCCCTCCAGTTACTCAAAAGTTTGAGAGCTGTCTTTCCAAAGCCTGCATTCCCCCGAGACACCCCCCCACCCCCCACCCCTGGTTCCTACCCAATGTGACTGAAGGGCGACACATGATTAAAATACACAGGGAACAACTGCATTTACAGGATGTCTATGGAGATGCTCAATTATCCAGGTTGTCCCCAAGGTGCTTTTCCAAAAGGCAACTGGACTTTCTGGTTTTGTTTTGTTTTTCCTCGTGCTTCTCATCCCAAGAAGCTTCTTCAGTTTTGCATTTTCAGGAATTATTTTCAACCGAATGTCTCTCAACTCGAAGTCGTGTCTTGACTTTTTAATTTTTCTCTCCTTCTCTCCCAAACCTCTCTTGAACCCCCTTGTAGATTACTCAAAGAAAAGTTTGGAAAGAAAGAGAAGGAAGAAAAAAAAATCTCTTGGGATCCGAGAATCAAGAATTTTGCAATTTGCAAAATCAAGGAACAATGATGCAATACGCAATCTACAGCCTGTTTATTGGTAAATCGCGGCCATGATATTCCTACAAAGGAAACTGAAAGTAGAATCTTTTTTTCAAAGAAGAAGAAGAAGAAGAAAACAATGCTTATAGCAGTGTTGCTAAGAAATAAGGGGGTGGGTGTCATTTAATACAGGGTGACTACAGCCCTACAGCACCTTAGAGACTCACTAATTTATCAGAACACTAAGCCTTTGCAAATTGTCATCTCTTCCCTCCTCCTCCCCACCCCACAAGAGAGAGCATTAGCTGCCACAAGATGTGTTGAAGGCTGCAGGCTTCCCAGACTTTAAACAGAGATTAAATAACTATATAAAAGTAATGAAGAGGTCTAGGAAGACCTTGGAAAAAAAATCTTCACGGGTCTTAGTTATCTGAAGCGAATGAAGAGGGCCATTAACCTCAGGAAAAATGCTATACCAGCAAAGGTAGTTTGGACCTAGCAGGAGAAACAAAGGCACAAATATATCCATTGCCAGAAAAAACCCTTTAATTAACAGAGAGACCCTTTTAGTTACCTGCTCTCCAAAAGAGATTACAGTAGTGGCCAACATTGTGGAAACCTTTTGAGAAAAGTGTATTTTTGAGGTTTGATGGCTAATAACATGACTTTTTGTTTGGAGTGTCAAGATAATCATATTCCACTGCTGGAGTGGCCTGGGAATAGCCCAGACCTTCACCCAATTGAAAATCTATGGAGCCGACTAAAGAAACTTGTTAGTCAGAAGCGACCCAGCAATAAAACCCAGTTAATAGAAGCCATCGTTCAATCTTGGTTTCATATAATAACAGCTGCAGAACTCAAAGACTTGGTTCCCTCCATGGGAAGACGTTGTAAGGCCGTCATTCATGCTAAAGGTTATCCAACTAAGTATTAACTGACATGGTGATAATTTTTGCATATCTCGTTTTTTCTATGTGTTTCCCTTTTCTTATTTATACTGTAACTGCTATTCTAATAGCAAATCCTTCATAAAAGTTATTGCATTACATTCTTGATTAAATTATCTTTCCATTGATATATCATTTTATGGTACTACTCCCCAAAAAAGTGGTGGTGTTAGCTACTTTTAGAAAATACACTTTTCCCAAAAGGTTTCCACAATTTTGGCCACAACTGTACAACCAAGATGAATTGGGGAGAATTTGAACCCCACCAACCAAGGTCTACAAAACGTCTACAGGAGACTTAAGATTTCTTTGTTGATCCTTTCCCTTCCTCCCCATAAAAAAAAACAACCACCCTATCAAGTCAAAAGAATACTTTGTAAATTCCCCACCTCCACCCTAACCTCTTTTATTATTCATTCCTATTTGGTGCTGCTGAGGCTGAGAAGAAGGAAATAGATGCACAAACACACCCTGGATCGAAAAATCAAGTTCCTTCTTGCAGGACGATTTGGAACATGATGTGAGTTTTCACCAGGAAAGAATTTTGTACCAATAAAGGAGAATATCTGTGGCTCAGGGTGGGAATGAAAAGGTCCTGGCTGTTCTCCTGAGCTTGGTTGGGTTTCTTGCAGATGTTTCATCACCCAAACTAGGTAACCTCATCACTTATCGTCACTAGCATTGATGATGTTATTAGTTAGGGTAATGAAACGTCTTCAAACAACAACAAACAACCACCAAACTCCGAGAGCACCAAGGACCCCCTCAAAGAATTTTGGATTTGCTTGGACTCCATAGCACCTTCCCATAGATGGAGATGGGCCGTTTAAGGAACGCAAGACTACGGCTATTTCCTAAAGGATGATTGGTCCTGTTACCCATTCCATGAGAATTATAGCGAAGTGTGAAAGTTAAGAAACAATGGTGGTGGGGAGGGGAGCAATTATCGTTCATGGCAAAATCAGCCAGATGTTCAAACAGGAGTTGGCATTTTTTATCCACCTATCAAGTCCTTTCCAAAGACTCAGAATAAGCCAGGAGATTCTTGTTGTTATTATTATGAAGATTTACTCTTCAGTTCGATTTGTAGTCTGGATCTGGTTAAAACTTCACAGTTCAAGTCTTAAGCAAGGGCCTAAGAGCTGTTAAGGTAGCATCTGAATATACAGGCCATTCCAAGTAAGATGTTTTGTGTGTGTGTGTGTGCAAAGTCAGAATATTCAGGTCTAATAAATTCAAAATGTCCATGTATCTAGGCAGCCCTTTGGGTATTGCTCCAAGGGCTCCTATTATTACTATTGGTACACCCATGGACTTCTTCCTTCACAATCACTCAACTTCAATTGGCAAATCACAGATATTTCATTTGTTTTTTTCTAGCTGTTTCTCTTCCATCTATGCATCCCCTGGTGTTATTGCAATATCAATGGACCAGACTTTTTCTTCTTTTCTTTTCTTTTCTTTTCTTTTCTTTTCTTTTCTTTTCTTTTCTTTTCTTTTCTCTTTTCTTTTCTTTTCTTTTCTTTTCTTTTTTTCCACAATAGCGATGCCAGGCGTATTGCGGGCCAGTTGTCTGTCTGTTTGGATCTGAAAGTCCCACTTTTCATTTGCAAGAACTTTTGTCAACTTGGTGTTCCCAGCGATGAGGATGATTATTATTATTTTGTCTGCCCACTCAAGCAAGACATACACACAGGTGCTAATAAACTGGATGGTCTTTGTTTCTAATAAAAAAAAATGCTTCCCTGGCAGTCATCATTTCTCACCTCCGCAAAGGGGAGGTTTTGCAAAAAAAATTTTAAAAAATTACTCGGCAGCCTGTATCAGCAGACAAATTACCCCTCACGCATTACCCCTTTCTCCTGTGTGTGTCCCCCATCTCTCCATCGCCTGGAGTAAATGGTGGGGAGAAGGGGGTGGGGAAGCAAGCCCAGCGGCCACGAGAAATTGGAGAGTTTTGGAAGGGAACAACTCCGCCAGTGTGAAGTTACGCTCCCCTCCCCCAACGAAAACAAGCATGCAGGAATTTGCAAAGCAGGATCTGCCAGAAACGCTGTGAAAAAGCAGTGGGGGAATTCATTGGAAACAGATGGCGTTTTTCAGCTGCGATGCTGAAAATTCACTCCTTTCCCGAACTTTGTAAAAACAAACTGAGGGTGGGGGGGGGGGTTGGGTGGTGAAGAAGAGGAGGAAGAGAAGAAGAAGGGGAAGGAGAAAGAAGAGAAGGAGAGGAAAGAAGAAGAGTAGAAGAAAGAGAAGAAGAAAGTGAAAGAAGGAGAAGGAGGAGAAGGAGGAGAAGAAGAGAGACAAAAGAGAAGAAGAAAGTGAAGGAAGAAGAGCAGAAGAAGAAAGAGAAGGAGAAGGAAGGAGAAAGAGAAAGAGAAAGAGAAGGAGGAGGAGGAGGAGGAGGAGGAGGAGGAGGAGGAGGAGGAGGAGGAGAAGAAGAAGAAGGGAAGAGGAGGAGGAAGAAGAAGAAGGAGGAGGAGAAGGAGAAGGAGAGAAGAGGAGGAGGCGGAGGAGAGAAAAGAGGAGGAGGAAGAGGAGGAGGAGGAGGAGAGAGAGAAAGCAGGGGTTCTGGAAATCAAATATCCGTCTGCTACTAAGCGAAGGAAAGCTCGCAAATAAACAAGAACGAGGCAAGGGTGGGGAGAGAATGCGAGGAAGGGGGAATCAAGAAGAGATCAAAACATTCCCGGCGCCTGTATTATTTTTTTTCCCCCAACAGCTGTCCTCCTTCTTCGGCCTTTGAAATATTATTACACATAGATCAACATCTGGCAACGTAGCTTAAAAGCACCGAAACAAGCGCTTCACAGCACAAGAGCAGGTTCCAGCCGGGAAAGTCTTCCACACATTTCTTTCCGCCACCAACACTCCCCCCCCCAGAAAAAAGCGGGTGTCCAAATGTCCATTCCTTTCTGTTTCATTCCCGTCTTCTCCCACCCCCCCCCTCCCACCCACCCCAAAAGTTGCGAAAAACAATTAAAATAGCATCCAAACGGAGCAAGTGAATTCTGCTGTCAGGTCCACGGCGCCATCTTCTTCCTCCACGCCACCCCCCACCCCAAATACAGTAAAATAAAATAAAATAAAATAAAATAAAATAAAATCGTAAATTTCTTTCCGAGATGCCAAGCCTGAATCAAATTCAAAAGAAAAGCGACGGGCGCGTGCAGTGATTTCCGAAACCGCCTGCTTCCTTTTTGTTTTGTTTTTTGCAAAACTCTTATAAACAACCTCGGAGAAGGCTTAACCGGGGATCTCTCCTAAACGATGAGCAGGGAAGAAACCGGGGGTGCGGGGAGGGCGCCCCCCCCGGGCGCCCCCCCCTGCGACTTCTGAAAAGGACCCCGAGTTAGAAGGGCTTGGTCGTTAAAAACCCTCGATTTAAACGGCGAGATGGAGGGTGGGGGTCTCCGATGGAGCCTTTTTCGGGGCCGGGGGAACATATCAGGGACCCTGCTAAGGAAGAGATCTGAAAGGAGCAGCAGATTCTCCGAGGAAGAGGGATCTTTCGGATAGATCAGTGGTTCTCAACCTGTGGGTTGGGACCCCTTTGGGGGTCGAATGACCCTTTCACAGGGGTCGCCTAAGACCATCGGAAAACACATATTTTCAATGGTTTTAGGAATAATTTTATGATTGGGGGGGTCAACACAACAGGAGGAACTGTATTAAAGGGTCGCAGCATTAGGAAGGTTGAGAACCACTGGGATAGATCATAGATCACCCCCACCCCCCACAAGGGTCCAGAGATCGTGGAAGGATTCGGGAGGTCTCAAAAACTACCACTCCGAATTTACCCACCGGGAAAAGAAAGCCTAAACTTCTTATCCGCATTAAATGCTCCAACTGCAGTGGGAACCGTGCAAAAGCGATTTTTAGGAAGCCCCATCATGGAATTAAGTGAAGCGAAGGAGAGAGGCTGCTTGCCTACAAAATCAACCCGTGGCTTTGTTTCCCCCACCCCAAATTTCTAAAAGCAGGACCAAGGGGCGGGGGAAGCTGGAAGGAGACTATCCCCCACCCCACCCGCAGTTAAGCTTCAACCCACCATCCAGAAGGGTCCTTTCCAAACTTTTCAAAATCGACTTTTTGGCTTGTGGCTCTCTCTGCGTCTCGCAAGAGAGCCTTGAAGGGGGAACTCCGTTTTAGGCGAGAGACAAAGGCCGAGCGAAGGAATACTATACGGGAGGCATTTTTAAAAAATGTTGATTATTATTATTTTTTAAAAAGCAATCGGGGAGGGGGGGAATCCGGGCTGGGTTTAAAAAGCCACCCGACTCTCTCCGATGCTTTCTAGGAGGGAGCCAAAGGGCCGAAGGACGGGGGGCCTTGGAGAGGGGTGAGGGGGCAGGGTTTTTGCAAAAGACCCCCCCTTTTTTTCCCCAAGGAAAGTTTCCAAGATTTAAACACATACCCAAAAGCAGACAAACAAAAGGGGACGGGGGTTAGTTAGATGGGGAAGAGAGAACCGGCGCTCCTTACCTGCGGGGAAGATGGAGAGCCACAAGAGGAAGAAGTGGGTCAGTCCGAGGGCTTGCGCGCTTGCCCCTTTCCCCATAACCATCCATCCAGCTGCAGATCTAACCACTAGGCTCTCCCTATTAAAGAAGAGTGGTTTCCAAGGAGGAGGAGGAGAAGGAGAAGACGGGGCGGAGGGAGAGGGAGAAGGAGAAGGAGAAGGAGAAGGGAGCAGTGGTGGGAGGAGGAAGAGGAGGCAAGGAAGGAGAGAAGAAAACGGGATCAGCAGAAGAGCACACAGAGAAAACGGAGCAGCAGTCAAATATATATCTATATAGCTCTATATACAAAGGGAAAAGGCAAACTGGAGCGCCCGGTGGCGCAAGGAATTTCGGCAGCTACTAAGCCTTGTAGGAATGCCTTCCCCATACACGCACACACTCCGCCCCCGTTTCTCTTCCCTGCAAACAGCCCCACACACGTCAATCAACCCTCCGGCCTTCCAATGAGCTTCCGTGCTGGGCTCGGCGTGTCTAACCCACAAGGCGAGGGTCCCGCCTGCCCGGCTAAGGCGGAGACCGGGTGCCAACCAATCGCGCCAAAGGCAGGAAACGAGGCTGTGCCAAGCTTGGATATGCCAGGCGCGCCAGCTTTGGAAGGCGAGAGCGAAGGCTGCCTGCCAATCTTGCCGAGCCAGAACCTGGCGGGGGTCTCCTCCGGCCTCTTAAAGCGGCCTTTTCCATGCAAACGGAATGCAAAAAAAAAAAAAAGAAAGGAAGGAAGGAAGGAAGGAAGGAAGGAAGGAAGGAAGAAAGAAAGAAAGAAAGAAAGAAAGAAAGAAAGAAAGAAAGAAAGAAAGAAAGAAAGAAAGAAAGAAAGAAAGAAAGAAAGAAAGAAAGATGGGAGAAGGATTGGGTGGCTCGGGTCCTGACCCCCCTTAGAAGGGGTTTCTGAGTGGTTTCTGTAACCTATCAAAACAGAATAACAAGAATAGAAAGGGACCTTCGAGGTCATCTAGTCCAACTCCCAAACCCACCCACCCCCACGCTGCCCAAGCAAGACCCTACATCATTTCTGAAAGAGGGAAGTCCAGTCTCTTCTTAAAAGCCTCCAGTGATTAACAGAGTTGGAAGGGACCTTGGAGGTCATCTAGTCCAACCCCCCCCCCCCCGCCCAAGCAGGAGACCCTACACCATTTCTGACAGATGGCAGTCCAGTCTCTTCTTGGAAGCCTCCAGTGATGAAGCTCCCATAACTTCCGAAGGCAACTTCTCTTCCATGGGTTGATTGTTCTCGCTGCCAGAAAATTTCTCCTCATTTCTAGGTTGAATCTCTCCATGATCAGTTTCCATCCATTATTCCTTGTCTGGCCTTCAGGTGCTTTGGAGAATAGCTTGACCCCTTCCTCTCTGTGGCAGCCCCTCAAATATTGGAAGATGCTATCATGTCTCCCCTGGTCCTTCTCTTCACTAGACTAGCTGTGCCCAGCTCTTGCAACCGTTCTTCACATGTTTTAGTCTCCAGTCCCCTAATCATCACATCACATGCACAATTTATTGTGCAGCACCTGAATACATGAACTCACTAAAGGGTTTTAGTGTGCAAACTTCTACAGTTAGTCCTCAACTTATAACAGTCCATTTAGTGACCGTTCAAAGTTACAATGGCACGGGAAAAAGTGGCTTAGAACCATTTCTCACACTTACGACCTCTGCAGCATCCTTATGGCCGGGTGATTTACATACAAATGCTCGACCAACTGATTCATATTGATGATGGTTGTAGCATCTCCGGGGATCACCTGATCCCCTTCTGCGGCCTTCGGATGAGCAAAATGAATAGGGAAGCCCAGATTCACTTAACAACCGTGTCGCTAACTGAGCAACCGCAGTGAAGTTGGAAAGCCAGATTCGCTGAACAAATGAACAAACGGAGCAAGAAAGTCATAAAATGGGACAAAACAACTTTCTCACTTAGCAACATCAATCTGGGGCTCAATTGTAGTCGTAAGTCGGGGACACCTGTATCTTGCTGTAAAAATTCAGATAAACCAGGGAGAAATTCTCATGGGTGAACCTTTGTACTGTTGCACTGTTTCCTAGTTAGGAGTCTGCATGAATAGCCTGTCTGGCATTGGCTCATTTCCTCTCCTGCCTTCCTGGTACTCCACCCCCCCCCCCCAACACACACACACTCCCCCCTTTTACCCCCCCTCCTGCCAAATGTGCAGGAAAGCCTCAGGAGGGAAACTGGTGTCTCCTTCATCGGTCCGGGAAGAAGCTGCCCATTGAAAAAAATCTTTGCAGCCTTTCCCCTTCTCTTGAAGAAGTTTGGGAAAAGTTGCCCTCTTGGCAATCTTGGGTTTTTCTTGTTTTCTCTTTCGTTTATGCTTGAGTGTTTTAGGGTTCTCCTTGTTGTTAGGTTTTGTAGGCGTGCCCAGAGTCGCGGTGGGTGAGACCAGACAGACAGACAAAACTGAACTGAGCTAAGGAAGCTTCTTGGATGAGAAGCGAAATGTTTTCAAAGGGAAAAAAATTTACAATCACTAAGAAAATTGAGTTGCCTTTTGGAAAAGCACTTTTGAGACAGCCGTGAGTGACCTGGATGATGGAGAATCTCCCTAGACCTTTCAATAAATAAAAGGTCTAGGCAAATTCCTGCCCTGGCTATTCCCACAGGCCTCTCCCCCAACCTCCCTTCCCCAAATCCAGTTCAGAGGGAAATTTGCTCCAGTTTCTCAAAGGGGTCCTGAAGGCAAAAGACATTTTTATTTTTTCCCTTTGCCTCTCATTCTGCAAGAGGTTCTCTTGAACCCAACCAAAGACCTGTGGGTTGGGCTGCGGGAAGGGGGAGAAGGGGGAAATAGGAGGAGGAGGAGGAGGAGAGCCGAGCGGGATTGACCTCCCCCAGCCAGGCGGTGGTCCATGCCAGAAGGGTCTCCCCCCCCCCCCATCACCACATATGCCAAAAAAGAAGCAACAGCCCCTGGCAGTCTCTACGGGGCCGAGCGAGACTTTGCAGCTGAACAAAGACTGCCTTGTATGTGCAACCCTTGTGCGCGCACAACTTTGGCAGATGGTACCTTTCGCTCTCGCCTCCCGCAGGAGATTCTTCATCGCAAGGCTGAGATGTAAACGTCACACTTGCGGGACTTCTTCCAAAGTGGCCCCAGGGAAAGTGGTGGGTGGGTGGGTTGGGAACCATCCACTTGTCTATTTTGATCTCGGCAGGGAACAGCAGAGCTGTTTTTCACTGGGTCAGAGACTGATTTCCAATCAAGGTGCTTCCCCACCCCCACTCTCTCTTGCCCCCCCCTCCCATTGCATACATTTCAGCTCAGGGGTGAAATGTAAAATTTGTTACTACAGGTTCTGTGGGCGCGGCTTGGTGGTGGTGGGGTAATGTGACTGGGTGGGTGTGGCCAACTTTTTTTTTCTTTCTAACTTTTCAAAGCATTTTTTCTGCAAATGCAAAAAAAAATGCTTTGAAAAGCCTCTGCCGATCAGGCAACACAGCTGGGATCGTCAGAGCCTTTTCAAAGCATTTTTTGAACCACCTCTTTCCCGGAAGAGGTTGCAGAAAAAAATGCTTTAAAAGTCTCTCTGATGATCCTAGCTGAGTTGCCTGATTGTCAGAGAGACTTTTCAAAGCATTTTTTAACAAGCCTCTCTGACGATCCCAGCTGAGTTGTCTGATCATCAGATATTTTTTTAAAAGCCTAGAGAAGGAGGCTGTGGGTGGGGCTTGGTGGGCGTGGCATGGCTTGGTGGGCGTGGCTTGGTGGGCATGGCATGGCTTGGTGGGCGTGGCTTGGTGGGCCTGGCAGGGGAGGTTACTGCAAAATCCTCCCAATCAGCTGGGACTCGGGAGGCAGAGAATAGATGGGGGCGGGGCCAGTCAGAGGTGGTATTTACTGGTTCTCCGAACTACTCAAAATTTCCGCTACCGGTTCTCCAGAACTGGTCAGAACCTGCTGAAACCCACCTCTGGTGCATAGGGTGGGTGCAGGGGTGGGCTTCAAAAAATTTAGCAAGGGGTTTTCTGCCTGGTTGCTGAGTGGGCGTGGCCATGGTGGGCGCACCCTAGCCGGCCTCCTGCATCATGGGGGGGGGGGGCATTTTTACCCTCCCCGGGCTCCAGAGGCTTTCCTTCAGCCTCCAGGAGGGCGAAAACGGTCTACCCAGGCTCCGGAGGCCCTACCGAACTTCCGGTAGGCCCATTTTTCACCCTCCCGAGCCTCTACGTGTGCCCTGCATCCAAAACGAGCTGTGTGGTGACTCCTGGGAGGGGAGGGGCAGGGTGGGCGGGGCCAGCCAGGAGTGGGATTTGGGGGTTCTCCGAACTGCACAGAATCTTAGCTAGAGGTTCTCCCGAACCCCTGCAAACCCAAAGCAGGCCACCCCTGGGTGAGTGGGATGGCAAGCAAGTGAGGGGAGGGACCTTCCTTTCTCTTGAGCCCCCTTGTTTCTTCGGCTCCCCCTTTGGGTTGTGAAAGATGTAGACTGCCAGCTCTCGTTTGAAGCAATTCCCTAACCAAAAAGCAACAAGGCCATTAGATTCAGAGTCTCGAAGCAAAGGGGGCCTAGAGATTACTAGGTAGCAATCTCAATTTATGACCTCAATTGAGGCCAACATGTCTCTTGTTAGGTAAGACATTTGTGAAGTGAGTTTGACCCGATTTTACGACCTTTCTTGCGTCACCCAGCGTGCAAAGACAAGGAATGGATTCCTATAACTCACTTTTTTCTCAGCTCTCCTCCTCCATTTATTCCTAGCCTAGCATGGTATATGCTACAGTCTAGCATGCCACTCAATTTTTTTTAAAAAAGAGAGAGAGAGAAAGAGAGATTGATTGCACCATTGTCATCACGGTCTTCAGACACTCCTGTCAGTCAAGATGCTCTGTCCTTGCAAGGGTAATTTAATGAGATGGAAAGATGATTGATCCAATTGTAATTCGGTATGCGGTGCACGAGATCCAAATTTTGGAGACTTTAATCTGAATGTTCATCTCACCGGATCGTTTTTGTGGGGAAAAATAGGAGAAGGAAGAGGTGGTGGATATATGTGACACCTTAACTAATTTTAAATATAATAAAGATGGGAAATGATAGATAGATAGATAGATAGATAGATAGCGGGGTGAAATCCAGCAGGTTCTGATAGGTTCTGGAGAACCAGTAGTGGAAATTTTGAGTAGTTCAGAGAACCAGCAAATACCACTTCTGGCTGGCCCCAGAGTGGGGTGGGAATAGGGATTTTGCAATATCCTTCCCCCAGGAGTGGGGAGGGAATGGGGATTTTGCAGTATTCTTCCCCTGCTATGCCCACCAAGCCACGTCCACAGAACCAGTAGTAAAAAAATTTGGATTTCACCATTCGTAGGTAAGTAGATAGGTAGGTAGGCAGGCAGGCAGATAGACAGATAGATAGATACCGGTAGATAGAAACTGGTAGATAGATGAGAGATAGATAGATAGATAGATAGATAGATAGATAGATAGATAGATAGACAGACAGAGACATAGAGACAGAGACAGACAGACAGATAAAAATAAATATGAACAATGCAGTACAGATGGCCAGATTTAAACCCAAATCACTTAATAAGGCCTTCCAGATATAGCAGGATGATGGGCCCCAAAATCCCAGTGAAAATGTTGTTGGAAGGTAGGGGTTTTTTTGTTTCAAGTCATCGACAGGCCACTGTTTGGCGAATGTCTGCTTTGTGCAACATTCTTATTCCTGACCTTATCTTGTGATTGAAGAAAATCAAAAAAAAAGCAAAATAGGTATTTTTTAAAAAATTCCAAATAAGTTTTTTAAAAAATATATATGTATAGATGATAGATAGATGGATGGGTAGATAGGTAGGTAGGTAGGTAGGTAGGTAGGTAGGTAGATAGATAGATAGATAGATAGATAGATAGATAGATAGATAGATAGATAGATAGACAGACAGACAGACAGACAGACAGACAGACAGACAGACAGACAGACAGAGAGACAGATATGATAGGTAGGTAGCTAGCTAGCTAGGTAGTTAGCTAGCTAGGTATCTATCTATCTATCTATCTATCTATCTATCTATCTATCTATCTATCTATTTACCTATCTATCTATCTATCTATCTATCTATCTATCATCTATCTATCTATCTATCATCTATCTATCTATCTATCTATCTATCTATCTATCTATCTATCTATTTACCTATCTATTTATCTATCTATCTATCTATCTATCTATCTATCTATCTATCTATCTATTTATCTATCATCCATCTATCTATCATCTATCTATCTATCTATCTATCTATCTATTTACCTATCTACTGTATATGTTAAACTGGTGTCCATAAACCCTCTTCAAAGCATGATGCAGAATTTTCTTTTCCCCAGCCTCAAAAACACAAGCAAGGGGTACTGTACTGTGGGGTCTCTCTCTTCACAATTTAAGTCCATAGTGAACCTCACTGACCACAGTAGGTGGCGCTGTTCTCCCTGGAGCAGTGGGGGGTGGGGGGGAAATGTTTGGCTCAATGGGGAGAATTGCATATTTAGAATAAATATCTCCTTAAACCGCAGGACATTACAACTGTTTCCCAGCTTCCCATTAAAATCTCAATTTGGAGGAAAGGAATCTGTCTTGGTGGACGGTGAGGTCAACTGCCCACCATCGAGAAGCAGAATTGAACCAAAGCAAAGATTCAGCTTTGGGTCTGAGCATCGCAAACATTAAACTCACAAGCACACCTACGCACACTCCTGTTTAACAACAAAGCAACGAGCTTAGGGAAGACACGGTGAGAACTCTCCCTGGGGAAGTTGAAAAATTACTCAGTGAATGAAATATGACATGCTATATTATGAAGCTGGACAATGACGGCCTCAGGTTCAATGGGTTGGGGCAGCAAAATGGAGCTTCCATGGCTGGAGCTGCTCTACCGTTTAGTGCAAGGAGTCCTCAACTTACACCCAGAATTGGAACCAGAATTTCAGTGGCTAAGCAAAATGGTTGTTAACTGAATTGCTGCCAAGCACGAATGATCAGATCCATACTGGCAGAGCTCAAACTGGCTACTTTATTGTTCTATGCCTGTTGTACAAGAATCTTCCCAGAGTTGAAGTCTACCCATCTTCAAGCTACCAAGGTTGAGAAACACTGGTTTAGAGCATGCATTATATAGCAATAGCCCTTAGATTTATATACCACTTCACAGTGCTTTACAGCCTTCTTCTCTCTTTTTTTTACTGATTAACAGAGTTGGAAGGGACCTTGGAGGTCATCTAGTCTTAGCCCCCACCCAAGCAGGAGACCCTACACCATTTCTGACAAATGGCAGTCCAATCTCTTCTTGAAAGTCTCCGGTGATGAAGCTCCCACAACTTCTGAAGGCAACTTCTGTTCCATGGGTGGATTGTTCTCACTGTCAGAAAATTCCTCCTTATTTCTAGATGGAATCTCTCCTTGATCAGTTTCCATCCATTATTCCTTGTCTGGCATTCGGGTGCTTTGGAAAATAGCTTGTCCCCCTCCTCTCTGTGGCAGCCCCTCAAATATTGGAAGACTGCTATCATGTCTCCCTTGTTCCTTGTCTTCACTAGACTAGCCATGCCCAGTTCCTGCAACCGTTCATCGTATGTTTTAGTCTCCAATCCCCTAATCATCTTGGTTGCTCTTCTCTGCACTCTTTCCAGAGTCTCAACGTCTTTTTTATAGTGTGGTGACCAAAACTGGATGCAGTACTCTAGGTGTGGTCTTACTAAGGCTTTATAGAGTGGTATTAGTATTTCACTTGATCTTGATTGTATTCCTCTGTTAATGCAATTTAGGATTGCATTGGCTCTCTAAGCAGTTTACAGAATCAGCCTATTGCCTCCCCCCCCCAACAGTCTTGGTCTCTTTTTATCGATTTAGGAAGGATGGAAAGCTGAGTCAACCTTGAGCAGATCAGGATCAAACTGCTGGCAGTCAGCAATATTAGCCTGCAATACTGCATTCTAACCACCATGACTCCATGGCTTTTAAAAACATACATTGGATACAGGTTCTGGATTCCATATTTTGTTTTGCTCAGCTCTCTTTTTATTTCTTTTATCAAACGATTCTCTCTTCTTCCTAATCTTTCTTTTTTTTCCAGAGCACATCCTGAGCTCCTGTCTTGGGCAGGGAGGTGGACTAGAAGGCCTCCAATGTCCCTTCCTGCCTAATGATTCTACGATTCCATTGTGCAAGCCAACCTTCCCCCCTCCCCCCCCGTTTACTGAGAATTCTGGGAGTTGTAGTTCTAGCACATCTGGAAGGCCCTTTTGTATTGCCTCTTGGGGTGCAAGATGGAGGAACAGGCCAAGCTGCATTTTTCTCTCCTTTCTGGTCCACTGCAATCTTACTTTGGGATTACTGGCTGGGTTTGTCAGCTAACAATTCTCTGGAAAACTCCGCTCTTCCCATCTGTTTTCCATCCTTCTGCATTTGAGCAGCTGGTTCGCTGCCCGTCCTGTGATTTGAACTTTGCACTGCGTATTCTTTTTTTAACTCTTCCAATTTGTCAAAACACAGCAGGAATAAGGTTCGGGGCGATGCTTTTATTTTCCCTCTGCATGTGATTTGTTCTATACAATAGATATTACATACGACAAATGAAATGCGGAGAGGGGGAAAAAAAGGACAAAGGAATTTCATCTTAATCTGTTCTTAATCTTGTATTTATTGGGGATGTGTTTTATTCAGAGCAACTCCTTGGTGCTGTGTTCATGAACGTCGATGAACTTGGTGGGTGCATTCACACAACCACTTAAACATGGCTGGTGCTACGTGTGACGACAGCTTTTGTCTGTGTGTGTTTACGTGTGCAATGTATTTTAGCATTTTGTGTGAGAAAGCAGGTTAATCCAGGAACGAGGTTAAGAATGAGACATGGATAAATGATTAAAAAATAGTAGATACTAGAACACTAATGAAAGTTTTGGGACAATGGTGAAATTCAATTTTTTTCCCTACCAGTTCTGTGGGCGTGGCTTGGTGGGTCATGTGACTGAGTGGGCATGGCCAACCTTTTTTTTTTTTTTTACTTTTTAAAGCACTTTTTTTACTACCGGTTCAGGTGAATTGGGGATAAATGCTTTAAAAAACAAAAAATGCTTTAAAAAACAAAAAAAGAGAGGTTCCGATGATCAGCTGTGACAATCAGCTGTGACAATCAGCTGTGCTGCGCGATTGTGGGAACCTTTTTTTTACTTTTTTAAAACATTTTTTTACTACCGGTTCTGGCAAACCGGCCTAAACCGGTAGCATTTCACCTCTGTTTTGGGGTAAACATAGAGTAAGAGCCAATACAAATTTATACTTGTATCTGTTGTAAAAGAAAGTAGGAAGTCATTTCTTTATATTTTCCTTTTTGGCTTTGCTTCCTCTTTCCTCTTTTCCTATTTTAAATGTTAGTTTTTGTTAGTTTTAATCTCCCCATATTTTTTTTTTAAAAAATCTAATAAAATACAGGTAGTTCTTGACTTATGACCACAATTAGCCCAACGTTTATGTTGCTAAGTGACACCATTGATTAAGTGGGTTTGGCCCCATTTTATGACCTTTCTGGCCACAAGTTTGTTAAGTGAATCATTGCACTTGTTACATTAGTAGCACAGTAAGTGAACCTGGCTTCCCCATCTCACTTGGCTTGTCAGAAGGTTGCAAAAGGGGATCCCGTGACCACGGGACCCTGCAACCGTCATAAATATGAGTCAGTTTCCAAGCACCTGAATTTTGATCAAATAACCATGGGGATGCTGTAACGGTCGTAAGGGTGAAAAATAGTCATAAGTCACTTTTTTCCAGTGCTGTTTGTAACTTCAAACTGTTGCTGTTAGGAAATGGCTATTGTCTAACTAGTTGGTCAGGCAATATATAAACTATCAATACATGTTTGTCAAGAGGTATTATATTGCTTTAAGACTGTATTGCATCATCCTGTATCCTGATTGGCTAAGCTCTATAGCCAATGTACTTAAAGGGAAGCCTGAATCATGGCTTGTGGACACTACACCATTTTATCTGCTTATTTGCTGTTACTCTCTACCTGTTCTCTCTGTATGATCACTGTTTGATCATTGCTACTTGTTGCTTTCTACTATTTATTGAATGTTTTAATACTGAACTTGTTCCTGTTTGAAAGAACTGTTTTATTGTGTAATGACAACAACTGGTAAGAAGACTTTGTACTTGGAATATCCCTGAATTAATATTTTAACGATCGCCTTATCTGTGTATGACTTGGATTGTTATTGGACTTTGCTTTACTTTTTTCTAAAAAGTAAAAGACTACCACAACTCAGTGTGTCAGTATATTAACTGTGGTTATTCACTCTCAGCCATTTTCATGTGCGTACTCAAGGGGTACTCTGCTCAATAACCCATAACATCGGTTATGAGCCAAGAATATCCTTAACAGTTGCCAAATGAACTGTTATAAGTCGAAAACTATCTGTATAAAAGAGAGTTGCATGAATTCAGGCAGCATATGGATGGGTGGGTACATGCACATCTATGAGACATGTTCATAATTTCGTAGATGCATCAGTGAGCCACAATCTTTGGCCATGCTCACTCAGCGCATTAAACTGTGATACAACAAGGTGCAAGC
Source organism: Arizona elegans (assembly GCA_022577455.1). Taxonomy (NCBI): domain Eukaryota; kingdom Metazoa; phylum Chordata; class Lepidosauria; order Squamata; family Colubridae; genus Arizona; species Arizona elegans. The sequence goes on from JAKOOJ010000016.1 coordinate 8,705,031, forward strand.
ATGTTGCACCAACAGATTAATCTAAACACTGCCTCTGAGATGGTGAGTTTCATCCCCTGCCAGCCTCTGGCACATGGAAATGAGTGCATTAAAAAAGAAAGGAGCTAATTAGATCAATTAGTGGGTGTAAATTTGTCTGCCCGGTCTTTAAAGATATTTTCTCTCTTTTAGCAGCATTTTTGTTCAAAAAAAAGAAAAAAAGAATCAGTCTTGCAATTAACAGTGTACTATAGAACATAACATGGGCAGAATTCTAACCTGCTCACCTAGAAATAACTCTCTAATCCCCTCATTTCAGGAAAATATCTTTTGCAGCCAATTCTGAGAGAGGCTTAAAGGAAAACGGGTAAGGACGATACGACGGTATGAAGGATGGAAGCCTTTCGGCAAAGAAACACAAGCCTCAACCTCTTGCAAGTCTTCGCTTTGGGAAGGTGTTGGGTTTCACACAACCCCAACCTCAACTGAAGTTTGTGTAAGGAGGGCAACCCAGCCAATGTTGCCTTAATCAGCAGCAAAATGGTTAAAAATGTAAGGGTGGCACGCATGTATGGTTTGAGAAGGATATTTGAAAGCTATTATTAGTTGGTCAATGACTGAGAGATGGTGGTGGTGGTGGTGATGATGATGATGATGATGAAGATGATTACAGCAAATCTTACAAAGCATTCCACTTTTTCTGGTATCTTTTGCCAAACTGACAAAAAACTGATTCCCATGCCATTTAAGACAGCTCATTACATAGATAGATAGATGATAGATAGATAGATAGATAGATAGATAGATAGATAGATAGATAGATAGATAGATATAGATAGATAGATGATTGATAGATAGATAGATAGATAGATAGATAGATAGATAGAGAGAGAGAGAGAGAGAGAGAGAGAGATAGATAGATAGATAGATATATGCCTAGATATTAGTGGATTGGGATTTCACTGAACTAGGGCTGCATAAAAATCTTGGTTTACGTAGGAAGAACCTGGCTAAAGAGAAATACATACATACATACATACATACATACATACATATAAAGTGTTTTTCTATCGAGACACCTGGTCTATCCCAACATGTGGGAGGGGGCATTCTGCTCCCTTTCGCCCTTCAGCTCCAAGCCAGAAGCCCTCAAGCAGTCGCACTCACGACAAACCATTTTATACCAAATTTATATTTTGCTGATAAAGAAATAAAGGGAGACTAGTATAGATCTATTTCAAGCTTTTTAGCTTTCATCAGCTAGCCATACCCTTACTTGGATTCGAACTTGGGCTTCCTGCATGTTAGGCAGTTGAATTAACCTTCTGAGCCACAAGTTCTCCTCCCTTCATCAGTTTGAGCCAGGGGAAAGGTTAAGTGTTTTTCTATCGAGACACCTGGAGCAGAATGTCCCCTCCCACATGTTGGGGTAGACCAAGCATTTATATATATATCCCTCTCCCTCCCTCCCTCCCTCCCTCTCCCTATCTCTCCATCCATCTCTCCATCTATCTATCTATCCATCCCTCTTTCTCTCTCAGTGGTAGGAATGGTGGACTGCTATGAATTGCCTGTCTTAACACCAGGATTGGTACAACACACTAAACCCAGATCAACAAAATGTTCTCCGTAGACTCCTATGACAAACCATGCCCAAAACAGAGGTTTTGGCATAATATTTTGTGCCTCCTTGACATGCCTCAAAGCAGCACATGGATTCCCACAATGCAGTCCACCCATTTTTGCCCTAGTCTAAAGGGTTGTGGGAAGTCAACCCCGGGTGCCTAAGACTGTCAGTTCTAAGGAGTGGGTTTCAAGAGAGATGCTAGATCCTTGATAACAAGATCACGGACTGGCAGTTGAGTGATTTATTTTCTCAGAGGGACCAAAGGAAGACCAAGATTTCACCCAAGAAGGAAAGGACATCTTAATTTGGACCGGCAGTGAAACTAATTGCAAGTGTCATCTCTAGCTGCTTTCAACACCTTCCCGAAGTGGTTTATAAAACAGTTTTGACTTAGTCCGAGATACGACCACTGTCTCACCCTCATGGCTGGACTAGCAGTTTACAACCGTTGCAGTTCTAAGAAGTAAACTGGGATTGACTGGGTGCAAGTACCTTCCTTAAAGGCACCGAGAGCGGTAACCTTACTGCTTGCTGTACTCAAGGCTCCTTGCTATGTGCCAACAGCATCCTGAATCCACGAAAAAGGTTGCTACCCCTCAAACAAAAACCTTACTCCCAAGTAAGCTCTTCTGCAAATTTAGCAGGTGCAGTCGAGTCTAGCTGCGCTCCCACTTTACTCCCGAGTAAATCTGCACGGGCTGGGAGGTGGGGGGGGGGGGCGTTACAGCCGGTTGGATTTTTGGATACAATCTCCTCTGGAAGAACCACCTATAAAGAGAGTTTTCGGTGTTAACTTACTCTCGGGTAAAGGTGTGGCTCCAGATGTTGGGGTTGGGGGGTGGGGGGAAGAGATTTTATTTCCGAGGAGATGGTGAGAGAGATCAAGCGTTGGAGCCTGGATAGCTCAGCAGACTAATGCATTGTAATTTAACTCCAGCTGTCTGCAATTAGTAAGTTCGAATCTCGCCAGGCTCAAGGTTGACTCAGCCTTCCATCCTTTCTAAGGTAGGTAAATTGAGGACCCAGTTTGTGGGGGCAATAAGCTGACTTTGTAAAAATATACAAAAGTATGAAGACTATTGCTTAACGCATTGTAAGCCGCCCTGAGTCTCCGGAGAAGGGCGGCATATAAATCAAATTAAAAAAAAAAAAGCAGAAAGAAAAAAGAATGGCTTTATTTTAAAGGGTTTTAAAAAAAAAAAGTTAGCCGAATTTTAGTGGTATGCAAACCGGGATGGGTAGGGTGGGAAATCCCCCAACAGGTCCCCTCGTCTTAGCAAAGAGATGCGGGGAGAGGGGGGTGGGGTGGTCCTGTCAACGGCAGGACGGTAACTCCCCCCCTCTCTCCCTCTGAGGGGGGGGGGAATTAAATGAAATAAATAAAGTCCTACCCAACAGGCAAAGCCGGAGAAATTATGGGGAGGGGACGCGGTTATTATTAAAGGCGTGGAAGCAAAGATACCCTCCTCCTCTCAGTCCTGCCTGCCTTCTCCCCACCCTCGCCCCCCGCAATTTCCCCGGCACCCTTTTTTTGGGGGGGGGCAAGCTTACCTTAGCGGCTTCATGAGCCTTTCCACCTGGCGGGGAGGGAAGGTGAGGCTTAAGCGGGCAGCCGCGGACGGTCCTTCGATGCAAAGACACCGGAGGGGTGGGGGGATGGAGAGAGGAGGAGGAGGAGGAGGAAGAGGAGGAGGAAGGGGGCAGTGAGCAGAATTGTCCGCAATGGAGTCACCCCCCCTCCCTCTAGAGCTAAGGGCTGGCGGCGCCCCTCCTCTCCCACCCCCCACCTCACCCACCCCCGTCAGCAGCTGGAGGACTCCGCGCCGACCCCGCTCGCCGTCTTCGGCTCCAGCTGCATCCCTGCGAAACCAAACTGCCTCGGGAGAGAGATGGAGCGTTTTCTTTCCCCCCAGGCAATGCCAGCCTTGCCTCCGCCTTTCTGGGGGGGGAGCGTGGGGGGGAGCTGAAAGATCAGCGCCTGCTGCCTGTAGAAGAGAAGGGGTGTGCGGAGAGCCCCAATAACTGCAGCTGGGGAAATGCAACGGCGGGGAGGAGGAGGAGGATGGAGTAGGGAAGGGTGGGGATAGATTTTTTTTCCCCCACTCTAACCTTTCAGGGATTAATAGCCAATAGCTTTTAGATTTATATACCACTTTACAGTGCTTTACAGCCCTCTCTAAGCGGTTTATAGAGTCAGTATAAGGAGGAGAAGGAGGAGGGGAAGGGGAAGAAGGAGAAGGAGAAGGAGAAGGAGAAGGAGAAGGAGAAGAGGAGGAGGAGGAGGAGGAGGAGGAGGAGGAGGAGGAGGAGGAGGAGGAGGAAGGAATAGCACTCAGACTTATATACCGCTTCACAGTATTTACAGCCCTCTCTAAACGGTTTACAGAGTCAGCATCTTGCCCCCAACAATCTGGGTCCTCATTTTATAGTCCTAGGAAGGATGGAAGGCTGAGAGGGTCAGGATCGAACTCACGGCGGTGGGAATGCAGAGTTAGCCTGCAACGCTGCATTTCTAACCACTGCACCAGATGGCTCCTTAAGAAGCAGAGGACTCTTCCTTTCCTGCTACACCAAGCCATTAGATCCCTGTGCAAAGATGGGGGCAGAAAGTGATTTATTGCCTCTCTAATCACTCTTTGGAGGTAATCAATCAGAATAGAGCTGGAAGGGACCTTGGAGGTCTTCTAGTCCAACCCCCTACTGAAGCAGGAGACCCTCTATCCTTTCAGACAAGTGCCTGTCCAGTCCCTTCTTAAAAACCTGCAGTGATGGAGCACCTACAACTTCTGAAGGCAACTTCTGTTCCACTGGTTAATTGTCCTCACTGTTAGGAAGTTTCTTCTTAATTCCAGGTTGTTTAATCTGCTTTGATGTATTACATAGCAAATAAGTGCTCTTTCAATTAATTGAAAATTTATCCGTCTATCTATCTGTCCATCTATCCATCCATCCATATATATATATATATATGCAAGTTTTGGTGTATTCGGGTCTTTTCCCATGTAAGATTGAGAGTATCTTGGCGACGTTTCGACAAGGTTCCACTTCCTCGTACAAGCACGAAGCCGAAGACACCAGTCTGAAGATGACGAGTGGGACCTCGTCGAAACGTCACCAAGATACTCTCAATCTTACACGGGAAAAGACCCAAATACACCAAAACTTGCATACGCCTACCTGTGAATATATATATATATATATATATATATATATATATATATATATATATGTATGTATGTATGTATGTATGTATGTATGTATGTATGTATGTATATATATGTATGTATGTATGTATGTATCATATAATCTCTCTCATATCTATCTATCCATCCATTATCTGTCTATCTGTGTCTGTCATCTATCTATCCATCTATCTATCTACCTACCTACCTACCTATCTCCTCCTCTTATCCATCCATCCATCCATCCATCTATCCCTTCCTTCCTTCCTTCCTTCCTTCCTTCCTTCCTTCCTTCCTTCCTTTCTTTCTTTCATTTTGATGAATAACTCAAAGTCAAAAAAACCCACCAACCCCCCCCCCCCTTTTTGTCTGGACTTTCACTGTCTTCAGGACATAAGAAGAACCAGATTGGATCATCAGATCAAAGGCATCTCTGAAGCTTTCTCCTTCCACAATTGCTAGCCAGATGCCCGGGATGAGAACAGAAGCAGAAGGAGCAGGATAGCATCCTTCCAGCAACCTTTACTTCACATCAGGCGAGGGAATTGCAGGTAGACCTGGACTCTAACTTTTCGTTTAGTGACTCTTCTAAATTACAATGGCATTGAAAAAAGTGACTACTAGTCCTTACACTTACCACTATCACAGCATCCTCCCACCCCCCCACCCTCACCACATCCCCATGATCAAAATTTGGCCTCTTGGCAACTGGTGCATGTTTACGACAGTTGTAGTGTCCTGAATAACGTGATTGGCATATGTGACCTTCCCGGCTGGCTTCGGACAAGCGAAGTCAATAGAGGAACCTAGATTTGCTTAACCATGGCATGATTTGCTTAACAGCTGCAATGATTCGCTTAAATGCCATAGCAGATACAGATACAGAGCAACAGACTTGGAAGAGACCTTGTAGGTCATCTATTCCAACCCCCACCCAAGCAGGAGACCCTACACCATTTCTGACAGAGGGGAGTACAGTCTCTTCTTGCAAGCCTCCAGTGATGAAGCTCCCACAACCTCTGAAGGCAACTTCTCTTCCATGGGTGGATTGTTCTCACCATCCGAAAATTTCTCCTTATTTCCAGGTTGAATCTCTCCTTGATCAGTTTCCATCCATTAATCCTTGTCGGATGCTTTGGAAAATAGCTTAGCCCCAAGAACTGCTTCCTGTTGGGGCCCTAAGGAGCCCAAGTGGGCAGGCGAGGAATGGCTGGAAGGGAAGGGGCGAGTAGAGGCTGTCGAGGGGCATGAGTGACATCGAGTTGGCCACGCCCACCCAGTCACATGACCACCTAGCCATGCCCACCCAGCCAGTCATTAGGCAGATCATATTAGTGGTCCGCGGGAGTTTAAATTATGAATTTAGTGGTCCCTGAGGTCCGAATGGTTGGGGACCCCTGTTCTAGTGTACACCTAATTTCAAATATTATTAGAAAAGAAATACCATCGATTAAAAGAGGCTAGGTTGAAATGGATTGACTATTACGTTGCTGTCTGTCACAGCAATGCAGTTCAAACGTCATTATTACCCTATTCTACTGCACCAAAGAGAAGTCAGTGCCTTTTCTTTCTTTTTCTCCTCTCCTTTTCCACACTTTTCACCTTTCCCTTTCACTTCCCTCTTTTTCCTTCGTTTTTTGTGTGCATTTTGTTTTGTATGTTACATCATAAATTAATAAAAATGTTAGAAACATTTTTAAAAAAAGGAATGCAATTCTGGTGTTAAACCACACTTGGTCTTGCTGTTGTGCGACGGGTGAGCTGAGTCACAACAGTTTGCAAACCACAGTTTATGGCAGGAGCGTCAACAAGTTGGTAAACCAACAAGTGTGTGATCCAGGCCCAAGTAGGTAGTAATTGACGCAAACAGTTCGAAAACAAACAGACTTTATTAAGTCATGCTCAGCATAGTCCAAACTAAATTGGAGTTTGGAGTTAAAACAAATTCTTCTTAACACAAATTCTTCAGTCTAATCACCAACCTTGGTATAATTAGGCAAACTGCCAAAGGCTTCTCTTGGCAAAAGTTCAGAAGCAGAAGACGCCGATCAGAGATAAGTGCAGCAAGACTATCAACATCTACTATCAGCCTCTGGAGACTCTGAAGTCCGTACCTCACTTCCCAATGGCCCTGGCCCCATCTCTGCCTCCGCTGCAGAGCCCTCATCCGGGCCTTCCCCAGACTCCAGGACTGGTCCCTGTTCTTCCTCAGCCTCATCGCTGTCCAACTCCGCTGCCAGCTCTGCAGGCTGCTGGTGAACCACAACAACAAGGATTGAAAGTTGGATTGATGGACTGAAGACTGAGATGGTTTCTCCGGAGAGAAAGAAGCAAAGAGTTGTTGAGCTGCTAGTAAGAGGTTAGGGAAGTTACGACGCAAAACAACAACACCGTTTTGTATTTTGTGCACCCCAGAGCAGGTCTGCTGCTAGAACCCCAGAGGAATAGCACAGGGATATGGGTGAATGTGGGATGGAAGAAGTAATTAATCTGGGCCATTGGCCTGATGAGGTCATGACACCATTTGCACAATGAGGTAATGACACATGTGACTCATGATGGCTTCTAGCAAACGCCTTCATAGGGATGAAGACAAGAAAAACACCAGTGGGTTTAGCGTGATTGGTGGTTCCAGGCCATGAGTTACACCGCCAGATGCTTTCATGCGCTTAAGGGTGTAGGAAGTTAAAACCCATCCCTCTCCTATAAAAATGAAATATTTTAGGAAATATTAAAAAGGGCAGAATATTTCTCCTAAAGGAGAGGCAGAAACTCATTTCCCCCTCCACCTTTGTCAATGGGCCATTAAGGCCTGGGCCAGTCCATTCTACATAAATGGCAGAGCCATTTAATTGCCCTTCATTGCATCACCCAACAAGATTCAACCAAACTTAGCACACAGACAACCTACAAAGCTACCCATGACTCTGACAGTAACCAATCAGGATTCTCTTCCTGTGCCCCAGGAAGTTCAAAGCCGGAGAGGGTATAAAACCCAGGGACTCTCAGCATCTCTTCCCTTTTTTCACCCAAGATCTCCAAGGCATGTGATCCTGTTCATCAATAGACCTTTTTTCCAAGCAACTTCCATGAATCCAATGTCTTTTTCCCCACTTGGAATTGAATCCAGAAGGATATTTTTTCCATCAAGGGGAATCCTGAGATAACAAGTCGCGCTGTTGACCTCATCTAGTCTTGTTGCCTTTACGTTGTTTCATGCTTCATGTTTGAGAGCAGAGAATTGATCCGGGGCTTGGAGCAAAACTGCACAGTCCCCTCTCATCTTGGAAGAAATGAACAAGCCGTCCAGGATACCCCTGAGCATGGGCAAAGTGGCTCTCTCTTGACAGATAGGGGATCTCCAAAGAACTCTTTCGTGAACGCAGTTCATTAAGGTGGAAATAGGATTCTCCAGACTTAAGGGTGACGATGGCTTGAAAATACAGGTAGTTTGTCCCAGAAATCAGCCAATGTCTCTGTTGGTTGGAATGACCCCTTGTGGTTTCTCCTGTGCTGATCATTAATGGGGTGAACAGCGCTGGGCTAGAATTCGTTGTTTGCAAAAGGTGTTTATATAAGGCTGTTGCAATGGAGGAAGGAGAAATTGAGAAGTAAAGCAAAGTGAGTGTGTCAACGGCAACAGGTCCCTTCCTTGCCAAAGCTGTTAACAACCAATTTCTTTCTAACAACACATGATTTATTTTAAGCCTGTGCTGATATTCTGAGTGCATACATGCAAACAAACATAAAAGGCTGCAATCTTATCTATAGGCACTTTAATATACACTTGGCAAACATCTGCACCAAGAACCATCTGGGAATATCCTCTTTGTAGGGATGGGAAGGCAATGCAAACAAACTCAGGAGTATGTTTGGGAGCTGAGACAGGCCTGGGCAGGTGGGATTTCTTTCTTTCTTTCTTTCTTTCTTTCTTCCTTCCTTCCTTCCTTCCTTCCTTCCTTCCTTCCTTCCTCTTCCTTCCTTTCTTTCTTTCTTCCTTCCTTCCTCCTCCTTTCTTTCTTTCTTTCTTTCTTCCTTCCTTCCTTCCTTCCTTCCTTCCTCTTCCTTCCTTTCTTTCTTTCTTCCTTCCTTCCTCCTCCTTTCTTTCTTTCTTTCTTTCTTTCTTTCTTTCTTTCTTTCTTTCCTTCTCTTTCTGTCTTTCTTTCTCTCTCAATCTTTTCTTCTCTCTCTTTCTTTTTCTTTCTTTCTTTATCCCTCTTTCCCTTCTTCCCTCCCCCTCCCTCCCTCTTCCTTCCTTTCCTCCTTTCTTTCTTCTTTCTCTTTCTCTTTCTTTTCTTTCTTTCTCTTTCTTCTTTCTTTCTCTCTTTCTTTTTCTTTCTTTCTCCCTCTTTCCCTTCCTTCCTTCCTCCCTCCCTCCTCTTCCTTACTTCCTTTCTCTTCCTTTCTCTTTCTTTCTCTTTCTCTTTCTTCTTTCTCTCTCTCTCTTTCTTTTTCTTTCTTTCTCCTTCTCTCTCTTCCTCCCTCTTTCTTTCTTTCTTTCTTTCTTTCTTTCTTTCTTTCTTTCTTTCTTTCTTTCTTTCTTTCCTTCCCTTCCCTTCCCTTCCCTTCCCTTCCCTTCCCTTCCCTTCCCTTCCCTATAAAGAGAGAAAGATGGAGCAAAAGAGCAGTTACATTGTCTTGGAAAGGTTAATTTTACAGGAACAAGAAAGATAGAGTGAATATGCCCAGGGGGGCTTCTGTCATTCTTTCTCCTCTCCTGAGGTGAGATGTCTGAGATATTTAACGAACTCAAACACAGAAGGCAACTGGCACCAGTTCTTGAGAGAGAAACGTTTGATGGCATGAGGGTTCTGGAGTCCCAGGTGTCCTTTAGCATCAAAGCCCTTTCTAAACATTGAACCAATTTAATCTTAAACCCTTCAGATGGTCTCCTGGGATTTTTCATTCTACTAGCAGTTCTGGATCCAGTTGGCTGTGCTGGCCGGCTGGCACCCTCTTGGTGCTGATCATTGCCTTGTGCCGCCATTTAATGCTGGGCTCCTGGGTTCTCAGCTGTCCATTTTAATATTTGCATAATGGATTCAACAGTGGTCCATAAGTCAATGACTTTGCCTCCCTCTGAGAAGTTCAGGCTGCCTTCAGACTCTTCCATCTGCCAGTGGGCAGCCTTTTGATTTATGCCCACACTGGGTGAAGAGATTGTAAAAAAAATGGTTTTAAAAGCCTCTGACGATCAGGCAACTCAGCTGGGATCGTCAGAGGCTTTTAAAAGCATTTTTTTCCCTATAGAAAAATGCTTTTAAAAGGCTCTGACGATCCCAGCTGAGCCGTGCGATCATCAGAGGCCTTTTTTTACTTTTAAAAGCATTTTTTCAGCCAAAGAGGTTGTAGAAAAAATGCTTTTAAAAGTAAAGAAAAACAGCCTCTGATGATCGCACGGCTCAGCTGGGCATGGGGCGGGGGGGGCAGGGATTTTTGCTACCGGTTCTCCGAACCACCTGCCACCATCGCTACCGGGTAGGGCGATCCGGTCTGAACCGGGAGCATTTCACCCCTGATTGCAGCCTCTGGAAGGCTCTGAATTAAGATTGGGCTGTTTAGGCCGCGATCGTAACTCTTTCGGACTGGCACAATGGCTTCCTTTATGGCTATAGTGCTTTAGCCTTTTCCAACTTTCCAACAGACTCATGTTGAAGTGTTTAGACACTTCGGGGAAACATTTACTTTGGGAACCAGAATGGCATTCCTGAGGATATCCAAGGTGAATGAATGTCTGGTCTTTTGTGATAAAAGAGAGAACCAGGAGACACGGAATGATGTCCCACTTCAGTACCCATTTTACAGCACATAAACAATACTGTTTATTACCGCTGTTTATTGCTCGTCTCTCAGATGTGCCATGCCACAGGCAACACTTCAATTGTGTTTATATTTCACCCAATTTTCTTCCAGGAATGAATGTGCTCCCCTCTCATCCCCCCACCCGCCCCAAGAGCTCTGAGGACATTCTTAGGATGGAAATCAAAGTTTGTCATGTTTTTCTGAGGCTCCTTTTGTCATTCAAGCCTCCAATTCCTCAGTTCAGAAGTTTAAAATCTTTAAAAAACTGCTGCAAAGAAACCAAAAGAGATTTGGGTCAAGAAAGTAAAGATTTCCTAACCTCCAAGGAAATAAGAAAACTGAAAAGCCGGCCTTTGGCTATTCCTTCAACAATTTATTTCTGGATTTCTTCTGCAAAGGAGCAGAGAATTTTGATGGATTTCTCCTAGAATACAGAGTTCTTTTCTTGCACAAGTGTCGGCCACCACACTGAGTCACAAAAAATAGCGAGAGGCACATTTTAGCCTAACATTGCGCAACCCCATTCAAGTGCAGTTAGTGAATTATTCAGGGTGTGACAGCTACAGAATATCTCAATTTTTCTCTTGTTTGTGGGTTTCCCAACAAGTGGTGAACGCAATTCTGGACTGGACAAGGGGGGGTTTGATCCAACCCGGCTGATTCCTTCTCGAAGCCATGATATTAAGGCTGATGATATGGAAGTATTTTACTGCATTCTTCTTTGATTTTAAACTTCATTTCAAAGGACCGTGCCGTACAGGGAGTGAGTGAGAGAGAGAGAGAGAAGAAGGGAGGGAGAGAGGAAGGGAGGGAGGGAGAGAGAGAGGGAGGGAGAGAGAGATGGAGAGAGGGACGGAGGGAGGGAGAGGGAGAGAGAGAGGGAGAGAAGGAGAGAGGAAGGGAGAGGGAGGGAGAGAAGGAGAGGGAGGGAGGGAGAGGGAGAGGGAGAGGAGAGAGGGAGGGAGTGGGAGAGGGAGGGAGAGAAGGAGAAAGGGAAGGAGAGAGGGAGAGAGAGGGAGGGAGAGGGAGGGAGGGAGAGAGAGAGGGAGGGAGGGAGAGAAGGAGAAGGAGGGAGAGAGGGAGGGAGAGGGAGGGAGGGAGAGAGGAGGAGGGAGGGAGAGAAGGAGAGAGGGAGGGAGAGGGAGAAAGATGGAGAGGGAGGGAAGGGGAGAGGGAGAGAAAGAGAAAGGGAGAGGGAGGGAGAGAGAGGCAGAGAGATCTTACCATATAAAAGTCTAGGACTTGTAAACTTCAAGAGTTTGTGAGCGATTCTGAAGAGTTAAAAGCATCCCCTTGGTGCTTTCACAAAATGGTTGGGTCAACCAGAAAGCACTCATTTACCCCAGAGTCCTTTACTACCTCTTGTTATTTTTGTCCTTTTTTTTAAAAAAAAATAAACTTCAAGAAAGAAAGTAGTTGGTAGCCTGATGCCATCTTTATTTTATGACAGGGAGATTTAATATGGGTCCCAGAGCTGTTCTTGCAAATGAAAACTTTGGCTGGGATCTACATTAGCATCATTTTGGCACCAGGTAAGGATCTTTCTGTTTTCCCTGGCTTTTTACGAGGCTTTTAAATTGGCCTTTAGTTTAGATTGTTTGAGATTTTGAAGGAGCACCTTGCTCCTGCCTAGTTTGTGTGGTCTTTGGCACTGGATTTGATTTCATTACACACGACTTTATTGAAATTATATCTTTTAGGGTGGTTTATTATTTAAATATCCTGGACATAAACTGTTTCAACTCCCACCCTCAAAACGACGCTATAGAGCACTGCACACCAGAACAACTAGACACAAGGACAGTTTTTCCCCAAACGCCATCACTCTGCTAAACAAATAATTCCCTCAACACTGTCAAACTATTCACTAAGGCTGAACTACTATTACTATTACACTGGCGCCCGGCCTCAAAAAATGTGCCTAAATAGGATGATATAGAGCCGGCGGAGGCCCACCCGCGATTTCCACTACCGGTTCGGGCAAACTGGTTCGAACCACCTGAATACCACCTGTGGTCATAAGTCACTGTTTTTCAGTGCTGTTGTAGCTTTGAACAGTCACTAAGCGAACTTGAATGCTACAGCATGCTTACAAAATTACCGTATTTTTTGGAGTATAAGATGCACCTACCTTTTTTTGGTGAGGAAAAGAAGAAAAAGAAATTTCCCTCTGCCTCCGAGCAATTTTGCCTCGTTGCAGCAAACAGCAAACAGCCTGCTTTACTTTCATTTTTATTTTCGGCATAGCTTGATAAGCACAAAGAAAAAAAAAAAATCTGCTCCCAGCAATTTACCTCTTTGCAGCAAGCAGCAGAGCCCTGCACAAAACAACTGAGAGCAAATCAGCTGAGAGTTGGGAGTCCGATCCAATCAACTTGTGCTAATTAGGCTGTGCTGAAGCTGAAATGAGCTGTTTCTTCTTACTGCTTGCTACAAGGAGGTAAATTACTGGGAGGCAGAGGCCAAAGGCTGGGAGTCAGTGGGTGGGCGGGGGCTACATTCGGTGTATAAAACGCACCTAAATTTTCACCCTATTTTAGGGGGGGGGAAAGGTGCGCCTTATACTCCGAAAAATATGGTAACTACTCACCTCCATTTTAGCTTAGTCTAATATAATGCAGTATCATTTTTTTCCCTAGAAATTTTGAAACCATGGGGGGTAAAAGTCTCCCCGCTCCCCCTTCCTCCCTCCCTCTCTCCTTTGTTCTTTCTCTCATGAAAGAAAATGTAAATTTCCTTTTAGGAGAAATGGAAAGTTTATCTTCATTTTGGTAGCGGCTTTTTGCTCAATCTAAATTCACCTTACTACTTTGGAAATGCAAAATACATCACGTAATCTTGGCTTTGCTTCCCAAATTATATTGCTCAAATGTACAGATGTAATTTAATCAAGCAAGCGAGTTGAAGGTACTTTAAAATGCTTTTATTTCATGATATTGGAGCTGCAGAATACTAAGAAATTTGCATCTCTACATTTTGTCAGCTGGCAAGTTGCCAAAAAAATAGGAGAATTGAAGGCAAAAAAAACAAAAAAACATGATCATAAAGTAGAAAACGAGAACGTGGCCATAAAACAGAATGATATATTCTGACTTTAGATTGCTGCACACGTTCCTTTTTTTTTAAAGAAAAGAAGTGAGGAAAACAGGAAAAAACACGATTCATAGCAAACCAGTTTTGCTTTAGACATTGTCTATTCAGTCTAATTTTGGAATGATTGGGCTTATTAGGAGTTTCTGCTTCTTTTGAGATTTAATTTTGATAAAGATTTCTTGGTCTGAAAAATAGAACATTTGTCAATTTCTCTCCCTTTCACAGATCTGTCTTTTTTTAATGAACTCCAGAGCCCTGATGCAAAGCTAAAATAGTTCCTAGTTTGTTATTAGAAAACATTTTGGGTGAAAAAAAAAACAACATAGCAATCTGTGAAGGCCTTGATCTGCATTCATAACTATAAAACAATACTTAATTGGAATTTTATGAAACAAACATTCTTTCCAAAAAGGTTGATTGTTTTCCTTATGGTTTGGAAGAAATCAAAACATTTTTTTCTTTCATGGATTTTTACCCTGCCTTTTCTCTAGGACTTCAAGAAGTCATTCGCAGCATCCATTTTTTCCTCAGAACAACAACCCTGTGAGGTAGGCTGGGCTAAGAATGTAGGAAGCATGGTGGCTGGTGGACAAGAAACTGGACTTTTTCAGTTGTAGTCTAGCCTCTGAATCGGTATACCATGGTTTGGGGAGGTTTTTTTTTTTGCCTGCCAAGAGTGCAACGTGACTGCTTATAAATCATCCCTTTAGAGCTATCTGTCATTTCTGGCAAAATTGAAGGAGATTAGTTCTCTTTCCTCTCTTTCAAACTTTTAGATGAGAAGATCCTTGGGACCGGGGCATGTTTCATTTGTTGGCTTGCTGGTGATGGTGAAAGAAAGAAAGAAAGAAAGAAAGAAAGAAAGAAAGAAAGAAAGAAAGAAAGAAAGAAAGAAAGAAAGAAAGAGAGAAAGAAAGAAAGAAAGGAAGGAAGGAAGAAAAAGAAAGAAAGAGGAAGGAATCAGAATCATAGGGGAGGAAGGGAGACAGAAGAAGAAAGGGAGGGAGGGAGGGAGGGAGAGAGGGAGGGAGACAGAAGAAGGAAGGATGGGAGGGAGGGAGGGAGGGAAGGAGAGAGGGAGACAGAAGCAGGGAGAGAGGGAGGAGGGAGAGAAGAAGGAAGGAAGGGAGGAATCAGAATCATAGGGGAGGGAGGGATACAGGAGAAGGGAGGGAGGGAGACAGAAGGAAAGAAAGAATTGGAATCATAGGGGAGGGAGGGAGGGAGGGAGGGAGGGAGGGAGGGAGGGAGAAGGAAGGAAGGAAGGAAGGAAGGAAGGAAGGAAGGAAGGAAGGAAGGAAGGAAGGAAGGAAGTCCTTGACCAAGGCTTAGTTTGAACCATAGTACTGAAACTGATTTGAACAAAAAAAAATGAATTCCATGGTAATTAAATTAAGATTCTATATAGATGTTTCTGCTTTTATACATTATGTAAATCAAATAGATTCAAATGACTTTCCTCTCGTTTTGCATCATTTATTCCGCAATTTGTAACAGACTGCATAATTCATACAGCTTCCCCATCCTCAGCTTAATCCAGATGAATATTCAGAGAGGTGATCTTGAGAGCTACATACTGTACAGAGAGAGAACTATGTTATTCCCATGAACATACAGTAGCTGTAGAGAGTTCCTGGTTTGATTTTGAGCATAATTAAATTTCAGTGGGGCTTCCACAATTCCTTACCCTGTTAGCCTGGCCTTTCCTCTAGATCAGCTTATCGATGGACCTTCACTTCGGAATAACTTCTCAGGCTCATGATAGACTCGAGCCAATGAAAATGCCTGCAGTGATTTGGATCCAATCCATTTCAAAAACATTAACAACAAGAAGAAGACACTAAACAGCAACCCAGATGAAACAGCAGCCCCGAAGCTAAACATCTCAGCCTGAGCAAAGCCTGTGAGGCATAAATCTCAAGCTGAAAAAGGAAAGATAAAAAGGACCAGAAAACCCAGGAAGAAAAGGAAAAAAAAAATTGGGATAAGAGATTTTGTCAACAATTCTCAATCCGATGCCCGAAAATACAGACTGTCAGGGCATTCTAGACCTCAGCTTGAAGAGCAACAGGTAAGGTGGGTACCACCAAGGACAAGGCCTTGCTCTCTGACATCAAATCAGTTGCAGATACTACCTGGAGTATGAAATGAGATTAAAGCAGGGGTGAAATCCAGCAGGTTCTGACACGTTCTGGAGAACCAGTAGTGGAAATGTTGAGTAGTTTGGAGAACTGGCAAATGCCACCTCTGGCTGGCCCCAGAGTGGGGTGGGAATGGAGATTTTACAGTAACCTCTCCCTGCCACTCCCACCAAGCCACACCAACCAAGCCACGCCCACAGAACCGGTTGTAAAAAAATTTGAATTTCACTACTGGATTAAAGGGATGGTGACCAAGTATTTACAACCACGTCTCTCTGACCTGGGGGGGGAAGCAGTTTGGGTGAAAATGAGATGTAAAGTTCTTCATCCACTTCTAACCATTCATGAAACTTTTGGAAAAGTTACGCTATTGTTTGGCCATCATTTGCACATGGTGCGGGATCCTATGGACGGAGAAAGAAGAGTGAGAGATTCTAGGCCTGTGATGGCGAACAAAAGGCACGCGTGCCAGAGGTGGCACCCAGAGCCCTCTCTGTGGGCACACACGCCGTTGCCAGCTACTCTTCTAGTTCCTGAAAAACATGGCCCCAAAACAGCCCAGAAAACAGCTGGAAAATGGCCCAAAAAGTGGCCAGGAAAATGGCCTAAAAAATGCCCTGAAAATGCGCCAAAGAAAGCCCAGAAAAAGCCCCCCAAAATGGCCTGAAAACGGCCCAGAAAATGGCTTGAAAATGGTCCAAAAACCATCCAAAAAACAGCCATGTGCGTGCCAGCCAGCTGCTCTTTGGGTTTCCGGTGTTCCGGTGCATGTACGTGCATGCCAGTGATAGGTTGCCCCTGGTTCACACCGGTTCTATAGAACCGGTAGTAAAACTGGCGGGAGGCCCCGCCCACCGACCCCGACGTCACTAAAACGCTTCTGCGCATGCGCAGAGCACATGCATGAGCGAAGGATGTGGCCCCGCTATGAACCGGTAGTAAAGGTAAGTAGAACCCACCCCTTGTGCACGTGCGTTCCAGTTTGGGCACTCAGTGCCGAAAAGGTTCGCCATCCCTGTTCTAGGCTATAGCCATCAAGCAGGAAAGACTTTCAAGCTCAGCTTTTTCTCCACAAACCCTCCAGAAGATAGAGAAGAGTGGGATCATTTAAGGCAGTGGAGAAATACCTTTCTCTGTAGCCCTTCCTTTTAGATGCATTCCATGGACATTGGGGGTCCTGTAATTTAAGAAGATTACTGACGAACCGGAGTGTGTCCAAAGGAAAGCAAAAGAGGGTGAGAAGGCTGGGAAACCAACCTTCTGGGAGGACCTGGTGAAACCGTGAGGTTGTTTTAGGCAGAAGATGGTGACTGACAGTGGAGGGATCTTCAAAAATCAGAGGGGTTGTCGTACAAAGAAAAACCTTGAGTTGTTCTTCGTGTCAGGGTTCCAAGTAACACACCCAACGAAAAAAAACTCCAAGGCTTGAGTTTCCTCAAAGTTCCATTTTATTAGAGATGTCATATTGGCACATCTGGGAAAACCCGAATCTGAAAGTTTCCAGGTTCTTCCGCCCCCCCCCCCCCAAGGAAAAGTTCAAGTCCTGCCCAACACCCACATGTCCATCACATGGCCCAATCAAGCATCGTTCCCACTGGAGATGCCTCCCAGTTTCAGCCTTTCAGGTGCAGGGCAAGTTGTCCCTAACTTCTTGAGAAAGAAGGCTCAAGGTGGACTCAGCCTTCCATCCTTCCGACTTATATACCGCTTCACAGGGCTTTGCAGCCCTCTCTAAGTGGTTTACAGAGTCAGCCTATTGCCCCCAACAATCTGGGTCCTCATTTTACCCACCTTGGAAGGATGGAAGGCTGAGTCAACCTTGAGCCAGTCAAGATCAAACGCCAACTGTGGGCAGATACTGCATTCCAATCACTGAGCCACCATACCTTACATGGCTTAACCTGAAAAGATAGTCAAAATGAAAGAAAGGAAATTTCTTCTCTCCTTGGCTCCTACTCCTAACCAGTGGTGAAATTCAAATTTTTTACTACCGGTTCTGTGGGTGTGGCTTGGTGGGCATGACAGGGGAAGGATACTGCAAAATCCCCATTCCCACCCCACTCTGGGGCCAGCCAGAGGTGGTATTTGCTGGTTCTCTGAACTACTCAAAATTTCTGCCACCGGTTCTCCAGAACCTGTCACAAACTGCTGGATTTCACCCCTGCTCCTAACCACCTGTTTTCAGTGTTTGGGACCCTTGCTAGTTCCAGAATCAGCTGATATATTTATGATAGATGGATAGGAGAAGACCAGGCAGAGCTGGGGGATGGAGTTAAATGTATCATCAGCTTAGAGTTCTTACGTTGCCACACACAACCCAAGTCCAACTCCTCTTGACTTATCCCATTGCCCCTTATCTGGCGTCAATTTGGTGTTGAACTTTAGCAATAGCAATAACTCTTAGACTTATATACCGCTTCATAGTGCTTTACAGCCCTCTCTAAGTGGTTTACAGAATAAGTCTATTGCCCCCCAACAATCTGGGTCCTCATTTTACCCACCTCGGAGGGATGGAAGGCTGAGTCAACCTTGAGCCTGGTGAGATTCGAACTGCCAAATTGCAAGCAGCCGGCAGGCAGCAGAAGTAGCCTGCAGTGCTGCACTCTAACCATTGCACCACCGTGACTCTTTAGTTGACTAGATTCTTATGTGTAGGCTTTACCAATCAATCTTTTAAACTGCAACTTAATAGATGGTCCAGATCCTTTGCACCTGACAAGATATGAGGATCACAGATCTTCCCTTATGTTGTGTAGATTCTAGAATTCCTAGAATTCTCAACCGGCTGCCCCCCATTGCTGAATCTTCCAAAAGGTGAAGCTCAAACATCTAGAGCAGGGGTCACCAACCTTGGCAACTTTAAGACTTGTGGACTTCAACTCCCAGAATTCCTCTGCCAGCAAATTAAAGCTGGTGGAGGAATTCTGGGAGTTGAAGTCCACCAAGGTTGGAGTCCCCTGATCTAGAGGATACCAAGTTGGGTTGAATGTCTCTGACAAACTCCAAGCTGGTTCCCTCATTTGGCTGCTCAGTGTTAAAAATCAGAAAGGCATCCTGATCCTACTGGGAGTTTTCTGCAAACGGCACAGCTACTATCCTTTGCCTTCTGCTCTGCGCTCCTCCCAGGACCAACAAATGGATGTTAATGCAGGAAATTACTGGGATCAAGCCAGGTTGGCTCGCTTTGTTAACAGCCGCCCCTCCTCTTCTCTCCCGACTTCTGCCAAATGGAGCGGCTGAAGTTGGCAAATGAAGCATGAAATGAAAATACCAGGCTGATGCCCAGGGAGAATTAGGAGGAATCATTTTGAATCAGCCCCGTTTCCTAATCTACACTCCAACCTGCTGAGAGTAAAAACCTGAACAATGGACCAAGGAATCCTCATGAATGCCAAAGCTCTCCAGCCTAACGAAAACCAGGGATTTAATCCTGCAGATCCCATCCTTTCTCTCTCTCTCTCTCGCTTTTTCTGTTTTCTCTTTTATTCGCTCAATTGCTTTCAGCCGAGAGCAAAACCAGTTCCTTTTTATCGCAAAGGGCTTAGAAGCTGCATGTAGCAGCTCTCGTTTTTGAGAAGAAAAAGGCCTCCATTTGTTGAAGACCCCAGCAATATTTCTCGAGGCTTTGAGCAAATGATGTCCTGGGGTGAAATTTGCGGCAGGCAGTGGGAATGAAAAGGAGACCACAGGGGTTTGGGAGTCTTGCTTGCTTGTGAGGGAATATCAGCATCATCCGTTGAGTAATTTGGAGAGATAATGAAACTCACGAAGAGGGAGCGGCTCCCCTTTTAAACGATGCTCAAAGGCGGCTTTTGAATGGTTGCTCATAAAACTAGATGGAGATATGGAGCAGGGTGCCTCAGGGACCAATCCTGGAAAAAATATAGCCTTCAACATATTCATTAATATCTTGAATGAGAGGCAGAGGGAACACTTACTGGATTGAAGTCACACAGCGCTGAGTAGGCCGTGAGTGGTCTCTCCACGAAGCTGAAACCAAACACACCAAACCATCTCAAAGGAGGTTGACTAGAATAGAATAGAATAGAAATAGAAATAGAAATAGAATAGAAATAGAAAGAATAGAATAGAATAGAATAGAATAGAATAGAATAGAATAGAATAGAATAGAAATAGAATAGAAATAGAAATAGAAATAGAAATAGAAATAGAAATAGAAATAGAATAGAATAGAATTGAATTGAATTGAATAGAATTAGAATTAGAAATAGGAATAGGAATAGGAATAGAATAGAATAGAATAGAATAGAATAGAATAGAATAGAATAGAATAGAATAGAATTCTTTATTGGCCAAGTGTGATTGGACACACAAGGAATTTGTCTTGGTGCATAGGCTCTCAGTGTAGATAAAAGAAAAGATACGTTCATCAAGAATCATAAGGTACAACACTTAATGATAGTCATAGGGTACAAATAAGCAATCAGGAAACAAACAATATCAATATAAATCGTAAGGATACCAGCAAGAAGGTTACAGTCGTACAGTCATAAATGGGAGGAGATGAGTGATGGGAACAATGAGAAGATTAATAGTAGTGCAAACTTAGTAAATAGTTTGACAGTGTTGAGGGAATTATTTGTTTAGCAGAGTGATGGCATTTGGGGAAAAACTGTCCTTGTGTCTGGTGGTTCTGGTGTGCACTGCTCTGTAGCGTCGTTTTGAGAGTAGGAGTTGAAATAGTTTATGTCCAGGATGCGAGGGGTCTGTAAATGTTTTCACAGCCCTCTTTTTGACTCGTGCAGTATACAGGTCCTCAATAGAAGGTAGGTTGGTAGCCATTATTTTTTCTGCAGTTCTAATTATCCTCTGAAGTCTGTGTCTGTCTTGTTGGGTTGCAGAACCAATCAGATCTAATAGAAATATAGGTAGTCCTCAATTTACAGCAGTTCGATTAGTGATCATTCAAAGTTGCAACGGCACTGAGAAAAGCAACTTACGATGGTTTTTCACACTTACGACAGAGGTGGGTTTCAGCAGGTTCTGATCAGTTCTGGAGAACCGGTAGCAGAAATTTTGAGTAGTTCAGAGAACCGGTAAATACCACCTCTGACTGGCCCCGTCCCCATCTATTCTCTGCCTCCTGAGTCCCAGCTGATTGGGAGGAAATGAGGATTTTGCAGTAACCTTCCCCTGGAGTGGGGAGGGAATGGAGATTTTACAATATCCTTCCCTTGCCACGTCCACCAAGCCACGCCCACAGAACCAGTAGTAAAATTTTTTGAAACCCACCACTGAGTTACGGCTGTTGCGACATCCTTATGATCGTGTGCTCAAAATTGAGACGCTTGGTAACTGGTTCATATTTATTGCAAAAGCCCCATGATCATAGACAAGCAAAGTCCATGGGCAAGCCAGATGCATTTAAACAACCATGTTACCAACCCACCTTGAATGCCTTTCTTATCTCCGGCTCATTTCCCATTAGTAGCTCAGATTTTTGTAGAGTGCTTAAGCTTTGCGATAAATCTTTGCACTCATTTGAACAGCCTGAATCTTCTGGTTTCTCCAGAGCTTGACAGGAGGAGACCTTAGAACTGTAATTGAAAAGGAGTCTGCACAATGAAGAGGCAACTAATGAGGCCAGTGTAATCTCAGACTGCCTCAGAAATATTATTTCCAGCACATGGGAAGCAATTGTTTAACCCAGGGTCTGCAACCTTAAACATTCAAAGAGCCATTTGGACCCGTTTCCCACAAAAAAGAAAACACCGGGAGCCACAAAACCCTTCCCGTGCCTGACAATTTCTTGAGCGGCCACAAAACTAACATAGGTAGTTGAATTAAACGTCTTCTGTTTTCTTCTGAAACTTTTCTTTTCTTGGATTTATCCATGGTTGGCCAACCAGGGTTGAAAAGCTCAATAAATCGTGTACCGGTGGGTGTCGCACATTGGCGGTTGTGACGCATATTTTGAGTGACAGGGAGCCGCAGCAGAGGGGTGAAAGAACCACATGCGGCTCCAGAGCCGCAGGTTGCTGACCCCTGGTTTAACCATATTCTGTACGGTTCAGGATCTTCAATCGTTGTGTCCAGCTCTCAGCATCAGACTTTGAGAAAGTACATGGTACTTTGTACATGGTACAAAGCTGATAAGCAGACAAAAAGCTAAGTCTTAGGAGAACATGGTCAAACTGGAATTGTTTAGCCTTGGAAATAAAAAGACTGAAAGGGCACACAATGCTCCTTTTCATGGCCCTTCATGGATGGTACCTAGTAGAAGATCAAGAGCTGTCAGAGGTAACAAAAACTACCATCTTCGGAGGATAAATGTTCTCTTGAACTGCATACTTAATACGCGGAACTTGACAACTGGACCAAGTGAATGGTTGCATGTTGTAGGCTATCTGTATTGCCTTCTCCAAGAGCTGATAGAGCAGTGATGGCGAACCTTTTAGAGACCGTGTGTGCCCAAACTGCAACCCAAAACCCACTTATTTATCGCATAGTGCCAACACGGCAATTTCCCCATGCACAGGAGGTGTTCAGACCTTGATCATCCATTTCTGCTTCCCTCCAGCTCCCTTCCCCTCCAGCTATCCACACTGTGAGCTATGCTGCCTTCCAACCTAGCTCCTCTCCAGCTCCACCGCGGGAATCACCTTCGCCCCAGACTCAACAGGCTGCCATCCACACCGCATGTGAGCCACCCATCTTACCCCAGATAGGAGATGGAGGAAGCGCTCCCATTGGGCTGCTGGGCAGAGGGGCGGGTGATATGAGAAATGTCCTCAGGCGTGTGTAGAGAGGGGGAGGGGAGCAGCCTGGCCCGGCGTCCCTCTGGCTTTCTAGTAATGAACTCTGGTGAACTCTCTGCTGGGGTGACGGCACACGTGCCCACAGAGAGGGCTCTGAGTGGCCCCTCTGGCACGCGTGCCATAGCTTCGCCACCACTGTGATAGAGCAAGGCGATGAATATTCATGCTTTAAGGGTGGAGATGTTGTCTGACTTGGTGATGCCAAGCCTAACCAGTGTAGAAAGTTAGCAACCACCCCTCTCCTAGAAGAATGAAATGTTTTAGGAGATATTAAAAAGGCAGGATATTATATTTTCCCTAAAGAAGAAACATGCTCTTAGAAAGCAGCCCCCACCTTTGTTAATAACCCTAGCAGGACTGGGCCAGTTTATCTACAAAACAAAAGACCTTCAGATCCAGTATGATGGGATTATCCTTCAGGGCAAAGCCATTCAGCCACAATAGAAACTGCACAACAAAGTCCCTTCATTGCATCAGCCCAAGCTTCAAATCTGCTATGGCTCCTACATAGCCCCATGGGAGTCTGACAGCAACCAATAGAAGACATGCCCTTGCCACAGGAACAGGAAGCTCAAAGGCAAGGCCCAAGAGAGGGTATAAATACCTCTCAGTCTTCACTCCATGTGTTCAGCTGCACCAGGACCTCAAACCCATGTGGTCCTGTCCATCAATAAACCCTCTTTCCAAACAGCCTCCATGTTTCCAGTGTCTTTCTCCCCACTTGGAATTGAAGCAGATGGATATTTTTTCCAATACAAGGAATATAGTTTCCTTATTTACTTGGGATAACTTGGCTGGGGCAGGGGGGACTGAAAAGATATGGAGATCAGCACCTACGATATTTCACAGATGAAAACACTAACTTTCCTTATGTCAGGAAGGTTGCAGCCTTCCTGACCCATGTTTGGAGCCTCCAGAACAGGTTTCCCCAACCTTTTGGACCTCAGGGACCACTAAATTCATAATTTTAAATCCCACAGACCACTAATATGATCTGCCTAATGACTGGCTGGGTGGGCGTGGCTAGGTGGTCATGTGACTGGGCGGGTGTGGCCAACTCGTCACTCACATCAAGAGGTGT
This sequence comes from Arizona elegans, assembly GCA_022577455.1. Taxonomy (NCBI): domain Eukaryota; kingdom Metazoa; phylum Chordata; class Lepidosauria; order Squamata; family Colubridae; genus Arizona; species Arizona elegans. The sequence continues at coordinate 8,728,715 of JAKOOJ010000016.1, forward strand.
CTCATTGGCCTCTATTGCCCCTCCCCTCCTAGCCACTCCTCGCCTGCCCACCCGGGCTCCTCAGGGCCCCAACAGGAAGCAGTTGTTGGAGCTAAGCAGCCATCACGAGAAAGAGTTGGCAAAACAGCTCAGTTCAAATTGGATTTGACCAAGAAGGAGGCTCAGCAGAAGCACCTCATTGAGGACTAGGAGCATAGGCTTTCCAAGCAGAGGGAAGACCTGCGGGAGTGCAAGGCCAGGTACTGGCCTCTGGAGGCTCAGCAGGCTGAGATGGTCAGCCAGTTCCAGGCCATGATGCAGTCCCACTGGAACAAGGCCCTCCAGCTCCTTGCCACCAGTGGCACTTCTCTCCAGCCTTCGCCCAAAGCCCCGCACCAGGAGGCTGAAGCAGACTCTGTTGGAATTTCTGCCGCCCTCCAACCCACACAAAAAGACCCCAAAGGGGGAGATGCTCTGCAGCAACACAAACGTTCATTGCAGGGCCCCAGGGGCCTTAGTTTGAGGAGCCCTGATTTAGTGCAATATAAAATAATGCAAATAATTTTTCTGTGGACCATCAAAATTTTCTCGTGAACCACCGGTGGTCCATGGACCACCAGTTGGTGACCGCTGCTCCAGAAGATACAAACCCTAAACTGGGTAGCCAAAATTTAGGGTTTGTATAGGAAAAACCCACAGATTTCAGAGGCAGTAGATTACCACTAAAATTATATATGTATCTGGGTCATGCAGCACTCTGGGGCATGTAAGAACTTGAGCACGGAAACAGTCTGCAATATCTAAGAACATATTTTCCAAGGATTACGTTATGTGACCCAGTTCACTAGAAAAGCTCTCGTAAAAGCTTGATTTGCTTTAAACTTTTTCCTTCCTTCCTTCCTTCCTTCCTTCCTTCCTTCCTTCCTTCCTTCCTTCCTTCCTTCCTTCCTTCCTCCCTCCCTCCCTCCCTCCCTCCCTCTCTCCCTCCTGTCTAATCCTTCCTTCCTTCTTTATTTTTAATCCTTCCTTCCTTCCTTTTTTCCTCCCTCCCTCCTATCTAATCATTCCTTCCTTCTTTATTTTTAATCCATCCTTCCTTCCTTTTTTCCTCCCTCCCTCCTGTCTAATCCTTCCTTCCTTCTTTATTTTTAATCCTTCCTTCCTTCTTTTTTTCCTCCCTCCCTCCTGTCTAATCCTTCCTTCCTTCTTTATTTTTAATCCTTCCTTCCTTCCTTTTTTCCTCCCTCCCTCCTGTCTAATCCTTCATTCCTTCTTTATTTTTAATCCTTCCTTCCTTCCTTTTTTCCTCCCTCCTGTCTAATCCTTCCTTCCTTCTTTATTTTTAATCCATCCTTCCTTCCTTCCTTCCTTCCTTCCTTCCTTCCTTCCTTCTTTATTTTTAATCCTTCCTTCCTTCTTTTTTTCCTCCCTCCCTCCTGTCTAATCCTTCCTTCCTTCTTTATTTTTAATCCTTCCTTCCTTCCTTTTTTCCTCCCTCCCTCCTGTCTAATCCTTCATTCCTTCTTTATTTTTAATCCTTCCTTCCTTCCTTTTTTCCTCCCTCCTGTCTAATCCTTCCTTCCTTCTTTATTTTTAATCCATCCTTCCTTCCTTCCTTCCTTCCTTCCTTCCTTCCTTCCTTCCTTCCTTCCTTCCTTCCTTCCTTCCTTCCTTCCTTTTGGATTAGTAGCAATGCAGTAGTAATATTATTTTTATTTGGCGTTGCTTCTATGAAGTAGCAAGCAGTGCAAACAAAGCAATAGCAGCACAGTATAAACCACTGATCAATAGTTAATTTACCTCCACTGTTTTGTGCAAACTCAAAGTATGGGTTAATTTACTAACCAGGTTAAAGGAGTTGTAGATACGGTCAAGAATTGCAGACGCTAAACTGGGTGGGTGGTTTACTAGTTTTATGCATTCTTCGTATGGATAGTTTGATTTTGACATTTCAAATAAGTCTTTTGAATCTGTGAGGACCGGTGGTGAGTTTCTACCGTTCGCTCCAGTTCGGGCAAACCAGGTGTGGCGGCGGCAGGAAGCTCTGCCCACCTGTCTGGATGTCATCACGGATGCTGTGCGCATGCAAATATATGTTTAATTTTATCGACCATTTACATTTTTATTCCTGTGAGCAGTTGATGTAAGGGCCCCAGGACACTGCTTTGCCCGGAGCCCCTAATGCTAAGACGGCCCTGGTATGAAGGCTGGGCAACTGTAAGGAAAGAGGACTTTTAAAGAACCAGGAGTTCTCAGCAAAAGAAAAACAACCCACCTCAATCAGCTGAGATGGGAGCAAATTGGCTCAAAGCTTCGTGGCATTCTGCCGTGGATTTAGAGGGGCCTTTTCCCGCTTAAGTACCAAGGTAAAAACTCAGCCTGGAAGTGCCCTTAATCAGATGATGAGGAGAACAGCCTTAATTAGTGGAGCTCTTCAACCAATATTTTTCCGCTAAAATTCTCACCCATCTACAATTAAAGATTGCTGCTTGGAGCACTGTGTAGCCTCTCGTCTGGCTCAGCTCTTTACCTGCAGAGACAGGGGTGGGCTTCAAAAACTTTAGCAAGGGGTTCTCTGCCTGGTTGCTGGGTGGGTGTGGCCATGGTGGGCGTGGCCTAGTCAACCTCCTGCACCACGGTGGGGGGGGGGGCGTTTTTGCCCTCCCCAGGCTCCAGAGGCTTTCCTCGAGCCTCCAGGAGGGCGAAAATGGCCTCCCCAGGCTCCGGAGGCCCTCTGGAGGCTGGAAACAGGCCTGTTTCCAGCCTTCCCAAACTTCCAATAGGCCCATTTTTTGCCCTCCCCGAGTCTCCGCGCATGCCCTGCACTTACCTCCATCCAAAACGGGCGGCATGGGGACTCCTGGGAGGGGAGAAGTGAGGTAGACAGGGCCAGCTAGGAGTGGGATTTGGGGGTTTTCTGAACTGCACAGAATCTTATCTAGAGGTTCTCCCGAACACCTGTGAACCCCCAGCAGCTTACCCCTGTGCAGAGAGCTCTTTTAAATCATTTAAAGTTGACCATAGGCACCGTTGTTAAAGTATTATTTTTCTGCAGTGGAAAGGTAGGAGAGATACTGAAAAGTGTGTGTGTGTGTGTGTGTGTGTGTGTGTGTTTCTTGAGAGGAAAATAAACAGTCTATTCCAAGACAGCATTGAAAAATCAGCCTAACTCCTTGGAGAAGATTGACAGGCTCTGGGCCCAAGCTCATTTTGCTGGGGGAAAAGAGTTGATGGGTTTGTATTGATCCTTGTGTATTGATATCAGATTTTCCCAACCTAAGTTAGGATCCCCAACTGTATTGCTCAACTCTTATGGGCATTGTGGCCCAACACTTCTGGAAAACACCCGGTTTGAAAAGGCTGGTTTATATACCGAGGCATCTGGAATAACAAGTGCTTGTGTAACCATAATTGAAATGGGATGAGAATTATTAATTTCCATAAGAGAGGCCTGATCCCTATGAGAATTCAGTGCAAATCAGCTCAGAAAACAAGATAAAAGGAAAACAAGAAAGATTACCAATATAGGAACTGCAAATTTCAGCAATGTTGCAAGTTGTCTAACGGTTGTAATCATTATAATTATTATTATACTTTTATTCATTAAACATGAAACTCAGTCAACTGAACATGTAAAGATGTATCGCAAATATTATTGACTTTATTTAAATAAACTTTTATCATCATCATTATTATTATTTACACTGAGATAAGTGGAAAACTTGATAATTTAAGTTCTAACCAAGGTCTTAAGAATTAGTAAGAGAGCATCTAAGAATACAAGCAGTTCTGAGAGGGTGGGCTTATTTTATTTTTTTGGTAAAATTGACTAATATAGAATTTGATAACTATTATGATAAATTCAATATTTCCAGATATCAAGGGAGTCTTTCAGGTATTCCTCCAAGGACTCCAGTTGCAACTGGTATAACAATGGTTCTCTTTTTCCACAGGTGTTCAACTTCAGTATGGAAGTCCCAGTATTTTGTAATTTTTTCCAATTGTTTTTCCGCAGTCCCAGCATCACCCAGTGCAGAAACATCAATGAACCAGACTAATCAAGGAGAGAAGCAACCTAGAACTAAGGAGAAATTTCCCGACACACACATGAACTTTTGGGACGTCTAAGATCCAAACACACAGCCATCTACGTGCTGTGTTCATAACATACCTGACATTACAGAAGAACAGAGTTGGAAACGACCTTGGAGATCTTCTAGTCCAACTCCCTGCTCAAGCAGGAGACCCTATACCATTCCAGACAAGGGGCTGTCCAGTCTCTTCTTAAAAACCTTCAGTGATGGAGCACTCACAACTTCTGAAGTCAAGCTGTTCCACTGGTTGATTGTTCTTTCAGGAAATTTCTCCTTGGTTCTAGGTTGCTTCTCTCCTTGATTAGTTTCCATCCGTTGTTTCTTGTCTTGCCTTCTGGTGCTTTGGAGAATGGGTTGACTCCCCCTTCTTTGTGGCAGGCCCTCAAATATTGGAAGGTTGCTATTATGCCACCGTTTCCCAGTCCGTAGTTCAACAATCATTGAAAAAGAAGGAATTCATTGATGTGGTGTGTTATATCCAACCCCATCCGACCTCAATATGTCTTGGTGGGATGCATTGTGAACCATGCAATGAATTTGGTTTTAAGGTTTGATTTTAATGCTTTATGTTTTAACTGTTTTAGTGAAAATTAGAATATTTTGGACTCGTGATACAACACCCAGAAAAATCTAAGGGACTGATTTGGACAAAACTCAGCAGCACTTTTTCATCTGGCTGTTGATTAAAATAGGATCGCCAACGTCCTATGACGGATATGGCACAAGAAGAAGAAGAAGAAGTTTTAACTAAGCTGTAACTGTAAGTAGGCAAATCTAGACATCATACTAAAAAGCAGAGACATCACCCTGCCAACAAAAGTGTGTATAGTCAAGGCTATGGTTTTCCCAGTTGCAATGGATGGCTGTGAAAGTTGGACCATAAAGAAGGCTGAGCGCCAAACAATTGAGGCCTTTGAACTCTGGTGCTGGAGAAGACTCCTGCGAGTCCCTTGGACTGCAAGGTAATCAAACCGGTCAGTCCTAGAGGAGATCAACCCTGACTGCTTTTTAGAAGGCCAGATCCTGAAGAGAAAACTCAAATACTTTGGCCTCCTAATGAGAAGAAGGGCTCACTGGAGAAGAGCCTAATGCTGGGAAAGATTGAGGGCAAAAGAAGAAGGGGACAACAGAGAACGAGGTGGCTGGATGGAGTCACTGAAGCAGTCGGCATGAGCTTAAATGGACTCCAGAGGATGGTAGAGAACAGGAAGGCCTGGAGGAACGTTGTCCATGGGGTTGCAATGGGTTGGACACGACTTTCACAACTAACAACAACAACTGTAAACTGCTCAGAATTACCCTATGGTAAGATGGGCAGCCAATAAATTTTATAAATAAATAAACAAGCATAGACAAACAAACAAACAAACTCAGTTGCCTGTGGAGAGAAGACAACTGTCTCAGCACCCCTGGGGTTGGTGAGGGGGGAGAGGGCCGCAGGGCGGGTGTATGGAAGAGCTGTTTCTGCAGCCCAAATTAATTTTCACGTGCTTAATTAGTGGCCGGACAGCACCTCTTTTGCACCTGGGCTGCCCCAGGTCTCACCCAACCAAAATGGGAAGAGAACAAAGCTGAACCGCCCCCCCCCCTTCTTCAGAGTTTTGCAAAATGCCAAGAGTGCAGAGGGAGGGGAATTCAGCTGTGAGGGAATTCAGCTCCAGCAGTCTTTGTCTGCTCCTGAAAAGAAAGAAGGGGGGGGGAAAAAACAGGGAGGGGAACGGAGGGGAATGGCTTCACAATAAGGCTATCCAGAAGAAAGGGTGAAGGGACAAGAAAAGAAGCAAAGAATGTGGGATGTGAGAAATCACGGAGGGGAAAAAAAACCCCACAACAACAGGTATTGTGAGCCCGCCTTGATGGTTTGGCTTTGAGACCTCTGTTTACAACGACCAAACCTTTTCATAAGCTAAAAAGAGTTTGGGGCACTGGGCCATTCAGGGGAAGAGGGGAATGTTTTTGAAGCTCTTTAAAATGCTCCTTTATTTTCATTTGAACAAAGAGGGCCCTTCGGAGGCCACGGAGGATTTGCAGAGAATGAGTCTCTCTCTCTGTCTCTCTACCCACCACAACTCCTCCACATGAGCTTCCTTGCTCCTCCAGCAATATCTTGAAGGCTTATCATTATGCTTTTATGATTCGCTAGAATGTTGGTTGAGAAATGCAATTAAGAAACATCTTCTGGATTGAAGATGCCTTTGATTAGCAAACATTTCATCTTTCTGAAGATGAGGCTCATGCCTGTTAAGGATTCAAATGCAATTTGAGAGTTCTAGCTTTGTAAAAGCTTTAACATTCATCATATGTTACAAGTACAAGAATAATATTAAAGATTGGTCTTCTTCTTGCTAGGGATTCTTCTCTCTCTCTCTTTTTTTCCCTCCAGCTTAAACTATATCCTACTTCAAGCACTCAGAATAGCTTCTATGCATGGGTGAGCTTGACTTCAATCAATGTAATGGTTTGATCAATTGATCTACTAAAAGATAATCACTGTTAATGGTTAATTAAACCTGTTAATAGGTTGACCTGTGAAACCACCCCATGTTGGGTCAAACTATTGACCTGTTCCAGCTGAAGAACTTCAGGATTGTGAATTTTCAGTGCAAAATGATTAGATCTACAGATTCAAAGCACAGATTCAGAAAGACATCAACTAAGGCTGACTTTTCCGAGCAGCAAAATTCCAGACAGCTGATAAGAACCTAAGCCATGCCCAGCTGGATTGAATCCCTAACCCAACTGATCTGTTCCTGGTCAAGGAACCACACAAGGAAACCTGCTAGTCTCTCAGCAGATGGTCCTCAGAGACAATCCCATGACCATCAAGGCTAAGAGCCATTGATCCCCCCCCACACACACACACATGTCTTCCAAGAACTGGTCCAACCCTTTTGTAAAAAGGTTTTAAAAGACCAGCCAGCAAAGCTGATAACTAGCACCTCCAACAGATGGTAGCAGAATATGATTTTTCTGGTGACTTTTTTTGGTACCCCCAACTGGTTGTCTGGATTTTTTAAAGTCAATGCTGGGCAGGCAAGTCGCAACTTATCTTTTAAAGATAAGAGGCCAAAAAAGAGATTTTTTTGCAAAAAGCCACCTCATTGTCTGACTCGAGTGCCAGTTGCACAGGCTGCTGGCGCAGCACCACACCAACCTCCTTGCTGTTGGAATCAGCTACTAGCTGCACAGGCCACTGACTTGTTGAAATTCAAGTTTTGCTGCTCACATAAACTGCTCCTGAACTGAAAACAACACACTCCTGACAACACACTTTGGAACAACTTAATAGTAATTGCTTCCTGATCCCCCTTTAGCTGTTTGTTCTCCCTCTGTTATCTCAAGAGAAGATTTCAGACAAAATGCTAAATGGTACAGGTCGTCCTTGACTTACAACAGTTCATTTAGTGACCATTCAAAGAAAATGGCACTCAAAAAGTGACACAACAATTTTTTCCCACTCATGACCATTGCAGCATCCCCATAGTCACCTGATCAAAACTCAGATGCTTGGAAACTGGCATGTACTTATGACGGTTGTAATGTCCCGGGGTCATGTGATTCCCCCTTTGCGACCTTCTGACAATTGAAGATCAATGGGGAAGCCAGATTCACCTAACAACCATGTGACTCACTCCACAACTGCAGTGGTTCACTTAACAACGGTGGCAAGAAAGTTCTTAAAATGGGGTCAAAACTCACTTAACAAATGTCTCACTTGCTGACATAAATTTGGGTCTCAATTGTACCCGTAAATCAAGGACGCCTTGTATCTCATTCTTCCTCCGTCCTTCCATGCTGCTCCTTTGAGTTTGTCAAATCAGGTCAACGGCATTGAAATCTCGGTTCCATGCATCATCCCGTTGTTGCAAACGCATACATTTATTTTTTTTCTATTTCTGGCAATGGAAGATAATCGCTTCATAGGAGGCCAGTGAAATCAAATTGCAAGTAATTATTGCCTTTTTCTGGCGGAGAGGAAATGAGTCCAATACGACGCCTTCCTCTTCTGACTTGTCAGGTGAATGACTCCGAGGCCACATGTGGAAATTAGAACTGGAATTTCACCAGGTTCCCCTCGTGCAGCCGGGTGGAAACGGAATGAGAGTTGAAAATGAGCAGATACAGCCTTGCCTGGAATGCAGTATGTCATGTAATTGTGCAATTACCCAACAAGCTGTCCTACCAGCCTGTATCTCAGGAGGCATCAGGAGGAGAAAAGAAGCAGTCAGGAAATCTGGCGAATACTCCTCCAGATCTCTCTCTAAGGAAGGAGGTTTGCTGACATGACAGAACCCTGCCTTGGAGAAGGTGGGTGGGCGGTGTCTCCTGCAGTTGCTTTGCTCTTGTGCTTTTTGGTGAGGAAATGTCCCAGCTGCCTCTGTTTCCATCTAGGTTGTGGTGGATAGAACTCCATCCTTAGAATCATAGAGTCAGAGGATTGGAAGGGACTTGAGAGGTCTCTTAGTCCAATCCTCTGCTTAAACAGAAGATCCAATACCGTCCCTATTCAATGGATGTCCAATCGTTTCTTGAAAACCTCCAGTAATGAAGCACTCACAACTTTTGAAGGCAACCCGTTCTGCTGATTAACTGTTCTCACTGTCGGGAAAGTTCTCCATAGATCCAGGTTGGATCTCTCTTGAATGGGCTTTCACCTGTTAATCCTTGCCCTGCCTTTGGGTGGTTTGGAGAACAGGTTGAACCCCCTTTTCTCTGTGACAGCCCCTCCAAACTTCCAAACTTGCTTTCCCACTTATCTCTATCTGTCTGTCTGTCTGTCTGTCTATTCATCTATCCATCTACCATCCATCCATCTATCCATCTATCCATCTATCCATCCATCCATCCATCCATCCATCCATCCCTATCTGTCTATCTGTCTATCACTCCTCCTCCTCCTCCTCCTCCTCCTCCTCCTCCTCCTCCTCCTCCTCCTCCTCCTCCTCCTCCTCCTCCTCCTCCTCCTCCTCCTCTCTGTTCTATTCTGCAACACTATCTTGATTTTGTTCCCATATTTATTGGAATACAACTACTCATAATAATCTTTTAAAAAGTAAAATCTTGGTATGAAAATCCAAGCCACATCCTTTCCACTCCTTATTCAAATGCTTTTGCCACTATACCGCATGGTTTTCTTATATGTTAAGAGGTTGACACTGCCCTTCCTTGAAGAGCTGATGGAGGCAATGTCAGTCATTCCCCCTCTTCTCATTTTACTAAACTGCACCTCATGTGAAGGAGGCTGGAGGAAGAGAGAGAGTAGCTGGCCTCAAATCATCCAGGCAGCTTCCATGCTTCAAGGAGGACTAGAACCAGAATGTTTCTGCTCTTAATTCCAGCACCTTCACCACTACTCCGCACTGCCTCTCCCTATTCCAAAATGGCAGCCCATTTTAAGAGTTCTGTCTTCTCTGAATGACAGTCTGTCTTCTGATGTAATAGTATGTGGGAATGGAATGGTCCTGAGGGAGCTTGGGGTAGAGATGTTGCCTAGGGGAGTGATGGCGAACCTATGGCATGTGTGCCAGAGGTGGCACGCAGTGCCCTCTCTGTGGGCATGCAAGCCGTTGCCCCAGCTCAGCTCCACCACGCCTCTCACCAGCCAGCTGGTCTTTGGGTCTCTGCAGCGTATGCGAGGGGGGGCACATGCGGGGGGGGGTGCCCGTGCATGCACGGGGGGCAGGGCACATGCGGGGGCTGCATACACATTGCATTTTGGGAGTTTGCACTCGCGCTTTGGGCACTTGGTCTGGAGAAGGTTAGCCGTCACTGGCCTAGGGAATGATCAGAGAAGAGGAGACATAGCCCACAGCTGCATAACAGGTGGAGAAAGAGACTCAAAAGAGAATCTTCCCTAACTTCTCAGGCTGTAAAAGAGATGGTGGGAGATCTGTCCTTTTAGACTTGCATGATTCTATTAATGTAGCCTTACAATAAAGTATAATTAGCTCATCTGGTCTGTTTCCAGCCTGGGCTACTGGGAAAGCCAACATCCAGATAATCTTGGTGTGTTCTGCCTTTTTATGGCAGATTCATTTGCTTATGCATATCCTGTGTTTATCCCTGTGCATAAACAGGCATTCTTCACTTAAGTGAAGCTCACTTAACATCCTCGAGGAAGCAAATTAGAGCAGTAGCAAGTAAATATCATTATGGTGAAAAGCAAAACAAACCCATCATCACCTGAATTATCATATGGAAATTCCATATTTAGGGACAGTCTACCTGCAAGCACCACTTGAGGATGAACAACAAAACACAGCCTTCCTTTCCTGTAGCTGACTCACCTTTTAGCGATGGGATGCTTTTCTCTCGCTGAAATAAATAAAAAAGTAAATAAAGTCGGACGATGATTACTTTTATTTGATTTTATTTATTCATCCAATTTATATGGCTGCCCATGCAGGCCCAGTTGTCATTATATGAGCGGTCATAAATGAACCCATAAATAAATGATTGAGCGGGTCCACAGGTATTTCACGAGAAGAGTCCTCCACTCCTCTACTCACAATAGAATCCCTTATGTCACCAGGCCTGAAATTTTGGGCCTGGACAATCTGGAACTGAGCCGCCTGCGGTCCGATCTAACCATAGTACACAAAATTGTCTGTTACAAACATCTTGCCTGTCAATGACTTCTTCAGCTTCAACCACAATAATACACGGGCAAACAATTGATACAAACTCAAAGTAAACCGCTCCAAACTCAATTGCAGAAAATACGACTTCAGCAGGGGTGGGTTCTACTTACCCTTTACTACCGGTTCCGCAACGGGATCGCTTCTGCACATGCGCAGATCACCGATGACGACATCCGGGGCAGTGGGCGGGGCCTCCCGCTGGTTTTACTGCCAGTTCTTGCGAACCGGTCCAAACTGGGGGCAACCACTGGACTTCAGCAACAGAGTGGTCAATGCCTGGAATGCACTACCCGACTCCATTGTTACAGCTTCAAACCCTCACAGCTTCAATCTCGAACTGTCCTACCATGGACCTCACCCATTCCTAAGAGGTCCGTAAGGGGGCGTGTGGCATAAGCGCTCCAGCGTGTCTACCGTCCCTGTCCTACTGTCCCCATTTATCTGTATTTACTTCCTCTGTTCATGTTTATGTTCATACCTATACTTGTTATCTTGTACATGTTTGACAAACAAATAAAATAATAAATAAATAAATGTCATCACCAGAGTAACACTGAAGGCCTCTTCCCAACGATGATATTTTATATTAATTACCAACAACAGACCCACAACCACAATGGGTGCTCTCCTCCGAACCAATATTTGCACTGATTGGTTTTTGACATATGTTTGAAAAACTCAAAAAGCAAACAAATGGTTCGAATGATATGGACCTGGCAAGTTCCCACAGGTATTCTCCTGAAGGGTGACTCCCAAGCTATTCATTCTTTTCTCTCTCTCTCTCTCTCTCTCTCTCTCTCTCTCTCTCCCCTCTCTCTTCTCTCTCCTCTCTCTCTCTCACTCCTCTCTCTCTCGCTCTCTCCTCTCTCTCTCTCCCTCTCTCTCTCTCTCTCTCCCTCCTCTCTCTCTCTCTCCTCTCTCTCCTCTCTCTCCCTCTCCTCTCTCTCCCTCTCTCTCCCTCTCTCACTCTCTCACCTCTTCCCTCTCTCTCTTCTCTCGCCTCTCTCCTCTCTCTCTCTCTCCTCTCCCTCCTCTCTCTCTCTCTCTCTCCCTCTCCTCTCTCTCTCTCTCTCTCTCTCTCCCTCTCTCTCTCTCTCTCTCCTCCTCATTTTGTGGCAGCACGTGAAGCAAAAAAAAATTGTTGCGTGTTCAAAGGCAGTCAAACTAACTCTTGATTAAATGAAAATTGCATTGGGCGTGTGCAGAAACGACAAGCTTGTCAGGCCGTTCCTGGAAACTGTCATTTGTGTGTTAGCCCTAAGTGGAAGGCTACGGTTTTGATCACTGGCTGCCCTTTGTTATCGGTGCTTGTCTTAGTATCCTGACAGATACACAGTTCTTTCTTTGACACCTGCAGCAAATTAATCTGATTGTGCTGATGGAGGCTGGGTGTTGGGGACTCCTAAGATTAAAGGGGGTTGCTTATGGTCTTATTAAGTAAGAGCAAGATCTGGATTGGTCCACTCTACATTAAATCATCTAGGGTCATATTCTAGGATTTTAGGGTTTCGGTTTTGTAACTAACCAAATATGTAGTTAGTTTCAAACTCTCAGAATTCCCAAACCAGGAATGGAATAGCAAAAAGAAATTATTAAACTGGCATGAAGAATTACAAAATTTGTTTGCAACCTTGTTTCCCTGAAAATAAGACATCCCCTGATAATAAGCCCAATCGAGCTTTTGAGCGCATGCACTAAAATAAGCCTCCCCCCCCAAAAAAATAAGCCCTCCTCAAAAATATTTAAACACAGAGCTGGAAATCAGGTGAGATGGCAAGAGGAGCCCCATCTTGCTCCACATGCCCCAAAATAATAAGACCTCCCCGAAAATAAGGCCCAAGAGCTTATTTCAGGGGGTCAAAAAAATATAAGACAGGGTCTTATTTTTAGGGAAACATGGTATTTGTTGTGATAAAGATTGGAAGTCACTTCTTTCAATATATTAACTATTTCTTTTACTTTTCCTTCCCTCCTTCTTCCTTCCCTCCCTCTCTCCCTTCCTTCCTTCCCTCCCTCCTTTCCCTCCCCCTTTCCTTCCTTCCTTTCCTCCCTCCTCCCTCCTTCTATCCTTCTATCCCTCTCTCCCTCCCTCCCTCCTTCCTTCCCCTCTTTTCTCTTTTCTTTCTTTTTTCTTTCCTTTTCCTCTTTCTGTATTGTCCCTTCATATTTTATTTTAAAAAATTAAAAAGCAGATGCCATGGTTAAAACTGGGATCTTATTTATTATTTATTTATTTATTTATTTATTTATTTATTTATTTATTAGATTTTTATACCGCCCCCTCTCCCGAAGGACTCGGGGCGGTGAACAGCCAAAATTAAAAACATACAAATATAAAACATTAAAATACGTTTTAAAACAGAATTAAATCCAAAATGGTTCCCCAATTTAAAACGCCTTACCCATGACCCTATAAAGAAGACAAATTTAAAATTTAAAATTTCCACATTTAAAATTTCCACATTTAAAAAGGGGGAAGATTTAGGCCAGGCCAGCTTGATGAAATAGAAAAGATCTTGTTTGAAACAAAGAGAAAATCCAAAGAAACTAAGGCAAATCCTAGTCAGTTTGCTTATATTTGTTCCGGTGGATAGCATTAGGGCGTGGGATCTGCAGACGTGGTCGATCAAGATGGTGGATCTGACACCCTAAAAAAGAATCACCCCCGTTTCCTCCCACCCTTCTTTGATTTTTTACAACCATACCTTGGCAATATCCATCAAGGCAGTTTCTTGCAGCCACGTAAGGGAGATCTGTGTACATCTTCGAGATCTCTGGATTTAAACTTCTCTCCAGTTTGTCCCTGAAATATTAATAATAATAAAAAAAGATGGAACCTGCTGCACTCAGAATGCTGCCTAGGCCATGAGGTAATCTCCACAAACGCTTCTCAACCGTACAATATAAACTATTATCTGGCTTTGCCTTCTTCCTTCCCTGTCATAATTCACTTTCCTTTTGATTGTCCTGTCATTGGAAGACTTTAGATTAAGGACCATTTATTCTCCGAATAAATGCTATTATAGTTTATTAATAGGTTGTGGGGAAAAATTTATAGCTGCATAATCTCAGAGAGATTAGCAACCGGAGTGCAAGCCGTCCTTCTGATGGGCAATTAATTTAGGCCGTGCAACTGACAAGTGGGAAATATTCCCGAGTCCCATCTCCCTCCCTCAATCTGTCAGAGACTTCTTGACTTGAATAATATTCCGTTGTCAGTCAGGCAGTAGTGGGTCTCCAGAGGATGTTCCTAATGGAGTGGATCTTTGTGAAAAAGAATCAGAATGGCTGTGAAGGTCAGCTTAGACATCCCTTTTGCCCACTTTGGAGATTGCCCTGAAGGTTTACGTGCCTTAGCATACTGCATAAAGGTTGCGTTTGCATATCACAAGGAACGGACAACTAGTCCACCTCTATCGGCAACGGACGTGATGCGAAACTCCACGAAACCGTGTTGCGGTTAGTTCGTGGTATTGTCTCTCCGCATTGCTGGAGAACCTGAGCTGATTGATGTGTGAAGAAGGTCTCTGGGCTATGGAAGTGATGGAAATTCAATTTTTTTTTACTACCGGTTCTGTGGGCGTGGATTGGTGGGCATGATGTGACTTGGTGGGCGTGGAAGGGGAAGGGGAAGAGTACTACAAAATCCCCATTCCCTCCCCACTCCTGCGGGAAGGATACTGCAAAATCCCCATTCCCTCCCCACTCTAGGGGGATACTACAAAAATCCCCATTCCCTCCCCACTCTAGGGGAAGGATCCTGCAAAATCCCCATTCCCCTCCCCATTCCAGGGGAAGGATACTGCAAAATCCCCATTCCCTCCCCACTCCTGGGGGAAAGATATTGCAAAAATCTCCATTCCCACCCCACTCTCGGCCAGCCAGAGGTGGTATTTGCCGGTTCTCCGAACTACTCAAAATCTCCGCTACCAGTTCTTCTCCAGAACCTATCAGAACCTGCTGAACCTGTCAGTACCCTTCCCCTGCCACGCCCACCAAGCCACGCTCACAGAACCAGTAGTAAAAGAATTTGAATTCCACCACTGCTCCCAACTCTGTTGTTCTGTTCTGTTCTGTTCTGTTCTGAAATGTATGATCTGTGCTTGTCAGCAGGGGAAACAAGCAACAGTGGAGTTCAGCTTCATGCACTTCGGAAATTGATTTTTAAGAAAGGATGGAAAATGCCCATCCAGGCACATCATCATGTGGGTGATATGCGCACTGCAGCATTTAGCTGCCAAAGTAATTGATTACCCCACCACCATCAGCACCCTCCTCCAGTTTCAGAAAGGTTGCTTATGCCTCTTGAGTGTAACTGCGGAGGAGTGCCTACCTGTGTGCCAGTGAACACAGGTGCAATAACACACACAGCCTTTTGTATTGACAGGACTAGCTTAACCCGTTCTGTGCCCACGTCACGCCCTGTTTGTTTCCTTGGGTTTTGGGCGGTGGCCAAGAAGGTTGTTGTCTTTCATGCAGCCTGGTGCCCTCTGGATGGGCATTCCCCCATTGGACCCTAAGGCAGGTTGGGAGAAATTACCTGCGTGGGTTGAGTTCTAGGCCACCCTTCCTTATTGTACCGGAAATTGTGGGTGTTTTTCTTTCCCAACAAGCTGAGCCAATGGAGGGTGGGGCAGGGGATGTTTCAACTCGAGATGCCATGCATGGCGCAACCTGTCAACACGGCTCATTGTTTTACCTGCCACCGCCTGGATTGAAAGAGCTTCCATGGTTAGTCAACTCGCCCAGAGGGAGGGTGGAGGCAAGCTGAAGACTGGAAGAGGCGAAGAGGAGGAAAAACAGTTCTCTTTTGCATTGAGGATAGGTGCCAGTGGCATTACATGATTTCTGTATTAGAGGGAGTCCCGACGTTCGACCCACAATTGAGCCCGATTTTGTTGTTGTTAAGCAAGTTGTTAGGTGAGTTTTGCCCCCATTTTTGCACCTTTTCTTTTCACAGTTGGTAAGCAAATCACCACAGTTAGAATAGGACCCAGTTTGTGGGGGCAATAAGCTGACTTTGTATAAATATACAAAAGAATGAAGGCTACTGCTTAACGCATTGTAAGCCGCCCTGAGTCTCCGGAGAAGGGCGGCATATAAATCAAAAAAAAAAAAAAAAGAATGACAGAGTTGGAGGTGCTCTAATTCAACCCCTTGCTTAGGCAAGAAACCCTATAACCGTGATGGCGAACCTATGCCACACATGCCGCAGATCAGGGGTGAAATGTAAAATTTGTTACTACTGGTTCTGTGGGCGTGGCTTGGTGGTGGGGGGCAATGTGACTGGGTGGGCATGGCCAACTTTTTTTAAAAAAAAAACTTTTCAAAGCATTTTTTCTAATGCTTTGAAAAGCCTCTCTGCCAATCAGGCAACTCAGCTGGGGTCGTCAGAGACTTTTCAAAGCATTTTTTTTTTTACGTCTTCGGCCAAGAGGTTGCAGAAAAAAATGCTTTGAAAAGCCTCTGAGGATCCCAGCTGAGCCGTGCAATCATCAGAGGCTTTTTTTTTTTTAACTTTTAAAAGAGGTGGTAAAAAAAATGCTTTTAAAAGTTAAAAAAAAAAAGCCTCTGATGATCGGGCAGCTCAGCTGGGCATGGTGGGGCGGGGGGGCTCAGCTGGGCATGGGGGATTTTTGCTACCGGTTCTCCGAACCACCCGGCGCCATCGCTACCGGATAGGGTGATCCGGTCCAAACCGGGAGCATTTCACCCCTGCCAAAGATGGCACGCGGACCCATATCAGTGGGCACATTTGCATTGCCCTAGCTCAATGGGCTTCATAAGCACTGGAAATTAGTAAAAAAAAAAAAAAAAGAGTTAAAAAAACAAATCTCCTTTTTTTCTCTTTTCTTTTTCTTGTCGTTCGTTTTGTCTAAAACTCTCTCTTTCTCTCTTTTTTCCAACATGCACAAACAATAACAATTAACAATACAATGGAGGCAGAAACCTTTATTGTACAACAAAGATTTGGAGCTAATTGGCAATTGTTGATTAATGCTCTATTTAGCTTCGGATGTAACATTTAAACAACCTTCTGCTTATTACATTTGACATTTCCAATCAGAGCCAACAATGACATGAAACTTTTTTCTTCTTCTACCTTTAAAGGTTTGAAGTTATCTAAACACAAGAGAGTGGCCATCCTCTCTAGTCAATGCTGTATAAAAATAATATATTGATTGATCGATCGGTTGATTGGTTATAAGCCATTGCATCGTTTTCGACTTCTAGCTACGTGGATAGATTTTCTCCATGATCAAAACACTATAATGTCTGATAATAATATTATAAAACAATTCTAAAAAAATAAAAAGGGTTTGAATCCAGATTTCCAAGAGGTTTTTTTTCTCTTAATATATTGATTGATTGATTATATGCCATCACGTTATTTTCAACTTCTAGCAATTATATAGATAGATTTTCGCCATGACTATAATGTCTGATAATAATAATAATAATTTTTATTTTATTTACTTTATTATTTTATTTTATTTTATTATTTGCCAAACATGTACAAGATAGCAGGTATGAATATGAACATGGACATGAACGAAGGAAATGAGTTCAAATAAATGGGACAGTGGGACAGAAACGGTAGGCATGCTGGTGCGCTTATGCACGCCCCCTTTACGGACCTCTTAGGAATGGGGTGAGGGCCACGGTAGACAGTTTAAGGTTGAAGCTGTGAGGTTTTGAGGATGTAAATACGGAGTCAGGTAGTGCATTCCAGTGCATTGACCACTCTGTTGCTGAAGTTGTATTTTCGGCAATCGAGTTTGGAGCGGTTTACCTTGAGTTTGTATCTATTGTTTGCCAATCTATTATTGAGGTTGAAGTTGACGAAGTCGTTTTACAGAGCTCACTATAACAGCATTGCCAGAAAGGCATTAAGAATTGTTAACCTAATTTTGCGAAGCTTCTTCTCCGGTAACATTGTATTGCTAACTAGGGCATACAAAACCTTCGCCAGACCAATTCTCGAATACAGCTCGTCTGCCTGGAATCCACACTGTATATCGGACATTAATACAATTGAGAGAGTCCAGAGGTATTCCATGAGAAGAGTCCTCCACTCGTCTACTCACAATAGAATCCCTTAGGCCACCAGGCTTGAAATTTTGGACTTGGACAATCTGGAACTGTGTTGCCTGTGGTCTGACCTAAGCATAGTACACAAAATTGTCTGTCAATGACTTCTTCAGCTTCAACCTCAATAATGCACAGGCAAACAATCAGTACAAACTCAAGATAAACCGCTCCAAACTATAAACTACAAAATGTATAATAAAACATTTTTTTCAAAAACAAACAAACAAACAAACAAAAAGGATTTGAGTTCAGATTTCCCAGATGGGGGCCTCTTTTTCTTCTGAACTCCAGGCTCTGGGGAAACCAAATTAAAACCTCCCTTAAGTAATTCATTCTTCAAGAATTGGAAAGGAAATGCATCTCTGCCTCTTTTAGGCAAAGTCAGGTGATCCTTGCTCCTTTTGTAGGCCTTTCCATGAGAACCAGCCTTTTCTCCTTTCAGGTCCCTCACTCCCCTCCTTGTTTGGTTTGAAAGAAGGCAGCCTATCTTCTCCACTGGGACCACCTCCCCATCCCAATTCATCCTCGTGAATGTCCCAATTATGCCACCTCGCCTGAGTGTCAGGTTGGAAAGATTCACGTGATTGGGACTTTTATGCGCCTGGGAGGGTCATGCTGTCATTATTTGCCGTTATTTATTTATTTATTTATTTTGAGCTCTTTGGCCAGTTCTTTTTTTTTTTTCCCTCGCAGTCCTCCTCTTCATCCTTCTCGGTCCCCATTGAAATGTCAGACAGAGCCTTCGTCAGCCGCTGGAAAAAACCCCTGCCTCCCCGGTGGGAAGCGATTGGCCTTCGAACCCAAGGGAATAAATTGCACGCTCTTCTTCTTCTTGGCGTCTTCCTTTGTTTCCTTTTTCAAACCTCTTTTCTTTTTTGCAATGGGGAACAAATTTCTTTTCACCTGCCTGGGAGTGAAGCAGACGGCTGGCATTTCCCACCAAAATTGAAATCGGTGCCCAGAAGAACACATTTCATCCACTCTGTTTTGAATCTCGAGCATTTTTTTGCGCTCAAATGAGCTTCCTCGATCAAGGAAAACTTGTGTTCTGCTGAAAGACAGGCTGGGAACAAAGAGGCTGTCAAGGTTAGGGTTTGTTTTTTTTTTTTTTTGGTCGAATTCCCCCCCCCCCCCCATTTATACAGGGCCCGAGTCTCCCTTGTGGTTCTTTCTGTGAAAAGGAGCTACTGTTTTTCTGCTTTATGGGGATGTCTTGAGAATTACTCTAAGAGTCCTGATGGGAAGGGCCAGAGGCTGCTGCAGGTGGGTGTCAGTTGGGAGATTCAAAGCTGCTGGATGTCAGTTGGGAGATTCAAAAGGCCAACTAAAATGCTCAAGTGCTACTTTAACCTGCAACTGGTGTTGCAGGTTAAAATAGCACTTCGATTTGAAGTGCCAAATTATCATTGGATGCAAGAAGCTGGACCAGATGGAGGCGTCACCTCAAACTGAATTGTTGCAATATTTGGAAGTTAGTGTTGTGGCCCGCCAGAGGCCAACGGAGCTGGCAGCAGATTCGGACAGTGAGGAGGTTGGGGAGGAACATGGGCCAGTCCTGGAGTCTGGGGAAGGCTCTGATGAGAGCTCTGCGTCGGAGGCAGAGAGGGGGCCAGGCAGGGGTGGGTTTTACTTACCTTTACTACTGGTTCGCAGCAGGGCCGCGTGTGTGTGCTCACTTTGCTCACACACGCTCTTCTGCGCAAGCACAGAAGCGTTTTGATGACATCGGGGTCAGTGGGCAGAGCCTCCTGCTGGTTTTACTACTGGTGTGAACCGGGAGCAACCCACCACCGGGGCCAGGGCCGTCTGACAGTTATCAGCTGCCTTCGGAATCAGACATCAGTGAGGCAGACAAACAGATGGAGCCTATTCCCAGTGGGCGCATGCATAGAGTTGCCAAATGAAGGAAACAGCTAAAGAACAAGAGTCGACTTGGGAGTAAGGCCACAAGTGGACAATGAATGGCCCCTCCCAGAGGGAATAAAAGAGGAGCAACAGGGGAGTGGAGTTTGCAGGAGAGAATTAGTTCTCTTAATTGGTTTGTGACTCTCCGAGACACCTTGCCAAGTTTTGAAGATATCGGCCTGGCAGCTCTCCAAGCCAGATAAGGTCTGTGACTGTAAATTCTCCCTTGAAAGGCTTTACTGAAGGTGAATGAGAGGAATTCACTGTTTGTTTAATAAAATGGGGTTTGTTGGGACCAGGATTCTGCTTCGTGCTTTTTGGGAAAGCCTAGGTCAGAAGAGTTAAGTATCTCAGAGAAACGGTGTTCTTCCGATAGTCCTATTGCACCTCTCTGCTAGCACTGATGATGGTACCTAGTTTGGGTAATGAAACGTCTGCAAAAAACCCACCAAGCTCAGAGACCACCAAGGACCCCCTCATTGCAACCCTGAGCTACAAATATTCTCCTTTATGGTTAGATCTCTGACTTTCTAGCCAGCTGTGGGAGATGACCAAGCTGAGCCTGAGGGCAAAGTCAAATGTGTCATCAGTTTGGAATCTCTATGCCTCCTAAATCCAACCCCCTTGAAGCCCATTGACTGTTATCTGACACCGATTTGCCTTGACCGTGAATAAATCAAATTCTTGTGTTTTAAATCAATGTTTGGTACTTTTGAACTTTGTCTTGGTTCCTGATTTCTTGCACCTGACCCCAACCTCCCTATCAGCTCATTCTCATCAAAAAAAGTTCCCATCAAAAAGAGTTCCTTCCTGTACTTCCATTGGGATTGGGACAGCCAGAGTTATTGCATAATGGCTGTTGGGAATGTCTATTATGGAGGACATGACCTGCTGCAGAGTGCTGATTTACCTTCCTTCATTCTTATTATAGTGTTCTTTCTTTTCTGGATTGGTGGGAGTATAGCCATAGCAATAGCAATAGCATTTAGACTTATATACTGCTTCATAGCGTTTTAGACCACTCTTTAGACCATCCTTATTTGCATATTACCCCCAACCACCTGGGCCCTCATTGTACTGACCTTGGCAGGATGGAAGACTGAGTCAACTTGAGCCCCATCAGAATTGAACTCAGGACTGTGGGCAGAGTTAGCCTGGAATACAGCATTCTAACCACTGTGCCACCACAGATCCGGTATTCTTCCGCTGCCTCCAACAGACAATAAGGCTTGGATTGCAGCCCCCCCACCCTCCTCAGTTTTATTTTTGAGGGAGATTTAAGGGGCAAGGAGGCACCCTTTAATATAAAAATTGATCTTGAAGGCTGGTGCTTTGCTTTAAATAGTTCAGGTGCCTGGTGAGCGCCAAGGTAGGTGGCTTTAGATCGGGGTGGGCTTCAAAAATTTTAGCAACGGGTTCTCTGCCCAGTTGCTGGGTGGATGTGGCTATGGTGGGCGTGGCCTAGTTGGCCTCCTGTACCACAGTGAGGGGGACATTTTGCCCTCCCCAGGCTCCGGAGGCCTTTCTCGAGTCCCCAGGAGGGCGAAAACAGCCTCTCAAGGTTCCGGACACATATGCCCTGCACTTATCTGCATCCAAAATAGGCTGTGTGGTGACTCCAGGGAGGGGCGGGGTGGGTGGGGCCAGCCAGGAGTGGGATTTGGAGGTTCTCCGAATCTTAGCTAGAGGTTCTCCCGAACCCCTATGAACCCCCAGCAGCCCACCCTTTAGATATATTTGAATCTCTAGGTCTCCCCACTGAGCCACAAAGTTCAACTTGGAGAAAATAAGCAGGGGCATTTATTAAAACATCAGCATGGGCCAGGAAACCAAGAAAATGTGAGAAAGAAAATCAAGATTGTCTTGCTTTGGCTGTCTTCGGTATAAGAGGGAGGGAAAAGAGAAACACTGACATCCTTTCCAGAGTCTGTTATTATGGCCTCTTATTTCAATAAAGTAGAGCACTCATATTTCTTGTCGTGTCTGTTTCCTGACCTGACCTACTTCAGAGGGCTGGCAATTTCCTTGAGGATCCCACATCAATGAACGGAGGGAGAAACAATTAACCAAAATGCAACAGGAAGGAAGATTGCAAAGAGTGCCAGGAGCTGAAAGGCACGGCCCTCTCCGCTTCCGGTTTCAGCATCACCGACTAGCCACTAGCCCCGTCTAACTATTCATAATTGCCCAAGGTATACAGCTCTCAGAATTTTTTTTTATTTTTTTTATTATTTTTTTTTAGGAACATTAAAATAAATCTCCAAGAGATGGGAAACTGTCTCTCTTTCAGAGGATTCCAGCTCTGAAGAAGTTTGGTCTTCAGACATACTGACACAAGCAGATGGGTTTTGGAGTCTGTTCCACTTGGGTAGAAGATTGAAGAATACAGTAGATATCTGATGGAAAATCCAAGGACCTCTTGTGTGCCCTTGGCATCGGGCACATGACGTGAACTGTGGAATTTGTGCAATTTATGCTATGACATCATTATTACAGGTGGTCCTTGTCTCACAACCATTCATTTAATGACCGTTCAAAGTTACAATGGCACTGAAAAAAGTGTCTCATCGCCATTTTTCACATTTACGATCATTGCAGCATCCCCCCCTTGGTCACATGATCAAACTTTAGAGAATTTTGGGTATAATATTGAATTGGAGAAGTGGGGAAAATTGTGGGAAAGGAATAGGAAATTAACCCTGGCCACATCATACAAGGAAAACTTACATAAAATGTTCTATAGGGGGCATTTACGACCAGCAAGATTGGCCAAAATGTATAGAAATTTATCACCGAAATGCTGGAAATGTGACCAATCACCGGACACCTACTACCATATGTGGTGGACATGTAGAAAAGCAAAAGATTATTGGCTAAAGATTCAGATGTGGCTGGAAAAAAATGATTGGACAAAGATTGGAATTCAAACCAGACATGTTTTTATTAGGAATCATAACAGAAGATTACAGTAAAGGGCTAACATATTAAGATTGCATATCGTAATGGCAGTGAGAATGGTAATGCCCAACTTTGGGCCAAAGTCATATAATTCTTTTAAAATTTTTAAATTTTGTATTGGAATGTGTTTTACTTCTGGCTGTGCACCGCCCTGAGTCCACTAGGAGAAGGGTGGGATACAAATTGAATAAAATAAATGAATAAAATAAAATAAACAGTGGAAGAATGAGACTATACCTCTAGAAAAGGAGATAATAAAAAAAAATATTAGACTGTGCAGAATGTGATAGATTGACGCTAGAAGTAAAAAACAAAGGCGAGACAGAATACTATGAGATTTGGAATATATTTTAACAATGGTTGGATTTGAGAAACGGAACTCGGAACAGGAAATAACTTGGATGTGTAGACCAAAAGATGATGTAATATTTGTAAGGGTATATAGGAGGTCAAATATGTGTATATAATTAGCAAGGTATGCTGTATATATAAGATACTTTTTAAAAAAAAAAGTTTTCTATTTTTATTTCTTATACGCATATTATAAATGTACATTCTCTTATCCATAATTGATCATATATATACATATTTTTTCCTAATCAAAGCATAAAAATAAGACATTTTAATTACACATTTGGGGTTGGTCTTCTACCCTCTCTTTTCCCTCTTTTCACAACAAACCTTCTTCTCCTTCTTCTTCCTTTCCCCTCCCTCCCTCTTCTCCTCTTCTACTTTCTTCCTCCTCCTCTCCTCCCCTACTTCCCCTTCCTCTCCCCTCTGCTTCTTTTTGTGTTATACTTTAGTGTGCATGGCGGAAATAATGCCAGGATGGTTGCACCATGTCCAATTTCTTTTTTAATATGATATAAATAAAAATCTTTTTTAAAAAAAATTGGGAGAGGTCCAGCTGTCCACCTCCCTTGCCCCTCCCCCAGTTCAATTTTTTTGAGAGGTCTATGAAAGTGCAGAAAGTTTGTTTTGGAGTAGGGAGGAAATCATAAGATGTGAAATGTGTCACCTTGATGCAGCTTTTTTCCTGGGCGTATTAAATGTCACATTGATGTGGGAAATTAGAATGGCAACTGTGACATTCCTCAGGTCCTTCTGCGCCCTTTGCTGAGCTTTCTGGTCTGCTCGCTGCATTGGCTGGGGCAGTGTTCCACATCTAATGGAATTTTGGTTTACAGTTGCAGGGCTGGCATATTTCTGAATATTTATATGGTTAAAAAAAAACCATCCTTGCTTGTCGTTTCAAAATCTCCAGTCAAAATCACATCAGAGGTGGGTTTCAGCAGGTTCTGATCAGTTCTGGAGAACTGGTAGCAGAAATTTTGAGTAGTTCGGAGAACCGGTAGTAAAAATTCTGACTGGTCCCACCTCCATCTATTATCTCCTCCCAAGTCCCAACTGATCGAGAGGAAATGAGGATTTTGCAGTAACCTTCCCCTGGAGTGGGGAGGGAATGGAGATTTTACAGTATCTTTCCCCTGGAGTGGGGTGGTAATGGAGATTTTACAGTATCCTTCCCCTGCCACACCCACCAAGCCATGCCCACCAAGACACACCCACAAAACCGGTAGTAAAAATGTTTTGAATCCCACCACTGAATCACATGAATACCACTTTATAAAACCTCAGTAAGGCCACATCTGGAATATAGCATCCAGTTTTGATCACTGCATTACAAAAAGGATGGCAACTTTGGAAAAAGTGCAAAGAAGAGCAACTAAGATGATTAAAGGCCTGGAGACTAAAACATATGAAGAACGGTTGAAGGAATTGGATATGGCTGGTCTAGAGAAAAGAAGGACTAGGGGAGACATAATAGCAGTGTTCCAATATCTCACGGGCTGCCACAAAGAGGATGGGGGGTCAATTTATTTTCCAAAGCACCAGAAGGCAAGACAAGAAATATTGGGTGGAAACTCATCAAGGAGAGAAGCAACTTAGAACTAAGGAGAACTTTCCTGACAGTTAGAACAATTAATCAGTGGAACAACTTGCCTCCAGAAGTTGTGAATGCTCCAACACTGGACATTTTTAAGAAGAGGTTGGATAACCATTTGTCTGAAGTGGTGTAGGGTTTCCTGCCTAAGCAGGGGGTTGGACTAGAAGACCTCCAAGGTCCCTTCCAACTCTGTTATTCTATTCTATTCTACCATTGTGGCTCCTACCAGACCCCTTTGGCTGGGGGTTTCTGGCCACAAGGAAAGACCCACTCACACCAATCCAGGTGTAGACCTTCAGAAGCGTTCGAGAAGTTCACACCTAAAAAGGAAAATGACATTCTTCACCCTCCTGTATTTCTGCTTCCTCTCATCTGTCTTCAGGGAGACAGGCACTTATCCTGTCTCCCTTAAATGCACCCAATTGCTTTTTAAAGCATCGGAAATCTGTGTTTTGTCAATCCATCTTGTGACTCTCCCATTATCAACCCACCCCTCTGTCAATTTCCCTTTCACTTTTGAGTCTTATTATGAAGCGTGTGCATATGATGCTCATGATCTTTTCCATCATATTATCCCTTACGCAGCAGCTTCGCTGCACTGCAGTCAGCTTTCACACTGCCAAGTGAAATCCATTTTTATCTGCCTCGATATCTTAAACTTAATGTTGTCTTTCCACCCACCCTCAAATGGGCCGATTGGTGCTGTGTCTCCAGGAAGTTCTCGAAATACAACAGTTCGTTTTGTGACCATTCAAAATTACAATGGCACTGGAAAAAAAGTGATTTATGACCATTTGGAGCCCCGGTGGCACAGTGGTTAGAGTGCAGTACTTCAGGCTACTTCTGCTGACTGCCGGCTGCCTGCAATTTGGCAGTTCGAATCTCACCAGGCTCAAGGTTGACTCAGTCGTCCATCCTTCCAAGGTGGGTAAAACTCAGATTGTTGGGGGCAAGAGACTGGCTCTGTAAACCACTTAGAGAGGGCTGGAAAGTGCTGTGAAGTGGTATATAAGTCTAAGTGCTATTGCTATTCCTTCCTTCCTTCCTTCCTTCCTTCCTTCCTTCCTTCCTTCCTTCCTTCCTTCCTTCTTTCCTTCCTTCCTTCCTTCCTTCCTTCCTTCCTTCCTTCCTTCCTTCCTTCCTTCCCAGTGGTTTGAATGCAGTATTGCATGTTAATTCTGCCCACTGCCAGCTGCCAGCAGTTCGATCTGCAGGTTGCTATTACCGGTTCGCCTGAACTGGTCCAAACTGGCTGAATCCCACCTCTGATACTATCATTGTCTCTTTTACATCATGTAAAAAATCTGCCTTGCATTTCCTTTGGTAAAATCTTGATAATTTCAGTTGTTCTTTTCTAGCTCACTTCTAGAATCAGCTTTCTGAGATTGGATGACTGGAACTCTGACTCCACCCAATAGCCCAGATGTTGGGAAGCAAAACATAGATTTATGCAAAGACCCAGCTATGTTGGCAGTCTTGGAAATTCCTATGCTAACCCTCCCTAACATGGAATTTGCCTCCCATCACCACCGCTGCACACTGGGTTGGCATGGGATGCTGGGATTTGGGAGCCAGATGTGAATCATTTTACACTTCATATAACTTTGGGATTGTTTGTTCATGCACACACAGGAGACTTTTTGGATTGTATCTTGTGCAATCTTGCACTGCTGCTCTCTGATTCCAAATGCAAGTTGATTTGTTCTATTTCCTGTCCAGCTTTCCAGTTTCTCTCCTCCATCGATTGTGCCCACCTGAAGTGCCCATTTTGAGAAACCCAAGACAGGATATTAAGAGTAAGAAGTAAACAAGAGCCTTGATAGTACAGTGGTTTAGTGCACCCTGTTATTAACACAGCTGCCTGCAATTTCTGCTGGTTCGAATCTCTCCAAGGCTCAAGGTTGACTCAGCCTTCCATCCTTTCTAAGGTAGGTGAAGTGAGGACCCAGTTTGTGGGGGCAATAAGCTGACTTTGTATAAATATACAAAAGTATGAAGGCTATTGCTTAACGCATTGTAAGCCGCCCTGAGTCTCCGGAGAAGGGTGGCATATAAATCAAATTTAAAAAAAAAAACAAGTAAGTTTTGCTGTGTGGTCAGAGGGTGATTGCTTAATTGAGAGAGATCAGTCTTTGATCTAATGAAGAATAAGAATGAGGAGGAGGAGAAGGATGAGGAAGAGGAGGAGGAGGAGGAGGAAGAAACAGAAAAAGCATGAGCAGAAGAAGCAGAAGAAGCAGAGGAAGTGGAAGTAGAAGAGGAGGAGGAGGAGGAAGAAGCAGAAGAAGCATGAGCAGAAGAAGCAGAAGAAGTGGAAGAGGAAGAGGAAGAGGAAGAGGAAGAGGAAGAAGAAGAGGAGGAAGATGAGGAGGAGGAGGAGGAAGAGGAAAAGGAGGAGGAGGAAGAAGCAGAAGGAGAAGGAGGAGGAGAAGTAGAAGAGGAAGAGGAAGAAGAAGAGGAGGAAGATGAGGAGGAGGAGGAGGAAGAGGAAAAGGAGGAGGAGGAAGAAGCAGAAGGAGAAGGAGGAGGAGAAGTAGAAGAGGAAGAGGAAGAAGAAGAAGAGGAGGAAGATGAGGAGGAGGAAGAAGAAGAGGAAAAGGAGGAGGAGGAAGAAGCAGAAGAAGCAGAAGCAGAAGCAGAAGGAGGAGGAGGAGGAGAAGAGGAAGAGGAAGAGGAAGAGGAAGAAGAAGAAGAAGAAGAAGAAGAAGAAGAGGAAGAGGAAGAGGAAGAGGAAGAGGAAGAGGAAGCGGAGGAGGAGAAGAAGAAGAGGAGGAGGAGGAGGAGGAAGAAGGAGAAGGAGAAGGAGAAGGAGAAGGAGAAGAAGAAGAAGAAGAAGAAGAAGAAGAAGAAGAAGAAGAAGAAGAAGAAGAAGAAGAAGAAGAAGAAGAAGAAGAAGAAAGATTTGTTTTTCAGATGCCCCACATTTATGCACCGAGCACGTTTCTTCTGGTAAGGCAAGTGTCAGAGGCTGCATCTTTGTAGCATCTTTGAAAGCAAATGTTGGCAAAGAGCCATGAAGGAAAAAAATAAAGCTGTGTAAATAACCCTGGAAGGCTTGTTTTTCTTTGTTGAGCTGGCGCTGACTAATTAGGGAAAGAAATCTCTGTCTGGCCAGTGCTGGACAACTCGGTAAAAAACATTGTCTCAACGTGGCTGGCATTTAAAAAGGAGAGAGTGTTTTTTTTGGGGGGGGGGGGGAGAGAGAGAGAGAATTCCACGTAGAGGGTTGTTAGGAAGGAGCATGATAATAAAAGTGTCAGGATGGTAATACCTTTTTAATAAATCTATAAGGTGAGATTTTGTAAGACTCAGAACCTGTAGTTTTCCAGGGAAGGAAGTGACATCTGTATAGAGCAGTGATGGTGAACCTTTATGGCACCAAGTTCCCAAACCAGAATGTGTGTGCATGTGAATGCGCTGGAGCACTGGAAACCCAAAGACCAACTGGTCGGTGCGCGCATGCCTATTTTTTGACTGGTTTGGGCTGTTTTGGGGAGCTCTTTTTAGGCTGTTTTGGGGACATTTTCAGGCTGTTTTTTGGGCTGTTTTCAGGCCATTTTCTGGGCCCTTTTCCAGGCCCTTTTCCAGGCCCTTTTCCAGGCCATTTCCAGGCCATTTTGGGCCATTTTCAGGGTATTTTGGGGGCATTTTTCTGGCCTACAACAGTCTGAAAAACAGCCTGAAAACAGCCTGAAAATGACCTGAAAATGGCCCAGAAAATGGCCCCAAAACAGCCCAGAAAACGGCCCCAAAACGGCCTGAAAAACAGCCTTAAAACAGCCCCAAAATGGCCTGAAAAACAGCCTGAAAACAGCCCAGAAAATGGCCCAAAATAGCCTGAAAAACAGCCTGAAAACAGCCTGAAAAACAGCCTGAAAACAGCCCAGAAAACGGCCCCAAAACAGCCTGAAAAACAGCCTAAAAACAGCCCAGAAAACGGCCCCCAAACGGCCTGAAAAACAGCCTGAAAACACCCCAGAAAACGGCCCCAAAACAGCCTGTTTTTTGGCCGTTTTTCAGGCCATTTTCCGGTGCTCCAGCACCTGTGAAGACCAAGTGGCTGGCATGCATGTGTGTTCGCTGGAAACCAGAAAAGCAGCTGACGACGGCACACATGCCCACAGAGATCACCATCACAGGTATAGAGTGTGAAATTTTCTGCTGCATAAATGTGGAGAGGATCAGGGGCTTAGATATACACTCTTTAAAAATGGAGAAGGAATATCTCAGGGCGAAGTGGAATTTCAGAATGGAAAAAGAAAACCTGCTGTCCAAGAGCATTTTCTGGAGGAAGAATGGTGGCAGGAGAGAAGCAGTTCCTGCTTATGAACTTGCCAAAATCATATCTGTTATGTCCTTATATGGGCATCCCCGCCGGATTGGCTAGTCCACCGGCGGGAGTTTTGAAGATCTGTCATTGGCCGGCGTGCCTGCCGACTCCCTTTATAAGGTGAGCCTGGCAGCACAGTCAGCTGTTCTGATTCTCTCTAATAAAGTGCTGAACGGACTACTTGCTGCTTGCATATTCTTTTCCCTGCGCCAATTTAACAATATCTGATCAGTTTGGGAAATGAGGATGCTCAAACTCGACAGACTTTTGAGTTGATCCAGTTCTAATATGCTAATGTGGCAAACGAGAGAGATTTAATCCTGCAGGTAGGTGAGATACATTCAGACCTGGGATAGGTAGTCCTTGACTTACAACAATCGAGTTTTCCATTTAACAACTGCGGCGATTCACTTAACAAATGTGGCAAGAAAAATCGTAAAATGCTCCAACACTAAGGGTGGTTTTCAGAAGAGACTGGACAGCCACTTGTCTGAAATGGCTCCTGCTTGGTCTGGGGGTTGGACTACAAGACCTCTAAGGTCCCTTCTGACTTCCATTCCATTCCATTTATTTTCTATCTACCTGATTGCTAGGAGCTGAAAATAATGGCACATAATCAACCATTTTTTTAAAAAAGCAAGAAAAATAAATAAAAAGCCAGTAGAGGTATAATTTGCTTAAGAGACAACTTTAAAATGTTGCAAGAATCAAATGCTCTGGGGAATTAATTATTATCATGCCCACTAATCTTGGAGCAAATTTCATCTACGCAGACTGCTTCCTGCTGAACCTTAAAGGTAAAGGTAAAGGTTCCCTTCGCACATATGTGCTAGTCGTTTCTGACTCTAGGGGGCGGTGCTCATTTCCATTTCAAAGCCGAAGAGCCAGCGATGTCCAAAGACGTCTCCGTGGTCATGTGGCCGGCATGACTCAATGCCAAAGGCGCACAGAACGCTGTTACCTTCCCACCAAAGGTGATCCCTATTTTTCTACTTGCATTTTTTACGTGCTTTCGAACTGCTAGGTTGGCAGAAGCTGGGACAAGTAACAGGAGCTCACCCCATTACACGGCACTAGGGATTCGAACTGCTGAACTGCCAACCTTTCGATCGACAAGCTCAGCATCTTAGCCATTGAGCCACCGCGTCCCTTTTTGCTGAACCTTGCAGGCTGTTAAATAGAACTTGGCCACATAATAGGAGAGTGCAGAACTCTGATTGGCTAACAATTGTCCCAAATTTGCTTTGTACTTCTGAAAAGTAGAAGCATTGTGCAAAACTTTGAAGGGATCTTTATTTTCTATGGAGCTTGTGAACAGAGCTCTCCTTCAAAACTGTGTTCAAAACAGCCCATGTGGAGCTGGCTATGTGGAGCAAAGTGGAATTTTCTTGTGCTTTGTTTTTTTCTATCTGTTTTCCCTTGAAACTCCCATGACTTGGATTTAAAACCTGAACTGTTCCTATTGGGTATCTTACCAGAGAAATTTAGTAAAGAAAATATATATATTTGATTATACATGTTATAACTGCAGCGAGGATAGTATTTGCACAAAGATGGAAAGCAGAGAAAATCCCTACAGCGGGAGAAGTAATTAAGAAAATATTGGATTATGCAGAAATGAATAGATTGACTTTGACAATTAAAGAAAGAGAGGAATCGGAATACTTTAAAATATGGGGGAAATTTTATTATTGGTTAGAGAAGAGATATAGATAGGGCAATGTTGTAATGAAATTAAATTAAATTTAAATTAAAGCATAAATTAAAGCATAAAGCATAAATGAGTGAAGAAGAAAGAGGAGAAAGAAGATGGATAAATATATTAATAGAAAAGTAGAAATGTGGGAGAAATGTTACAATAAATGAAATGATAATATTAAGATATGACACATATTGGAGGAGTATGAAGAAGGCACAAAAGATGTACTCAGATGATACACTGAATGATTGATTATGTATTGTATGTTTGTCTATAAAATAAAAACTTTTTTTAAAAAGAACTCCTGACTATTAGATCCTTCTGCAACATAAGGATGGAGGAATGGAAAGCTAGATCCACAGACATCCTCAAAACGCACACACATACAAAAGTGAAGGTGGCAACCATTATGATATGATTGAGGCTCTGCTTATTTTTTTTTTAATTATATTTTTAATGCAATGCAATTGGTTGCATTGTGATCTGTCTCCTGTCTAACCTTCCCCTGCATAACCAATCTGTCTTCCTCTTCTTTCATCTCAGCCGCATTTAAGTCCTCTGCCATCTAGTTGCTCCATGCACTGCTGAAAGGAGCTGCCGCTCACAAGACCTTCTGCCTTTTCATCACATTGGTTAGCTGGATGCGGGCATGATGGCTCAGTGGTTAGAGATGTTGAGCTTGTCAGCTGGGAAGCTGACAGTCCGGGTTCGAGACCTGAGTGCCATGTGATGGGGTGAGCTCCTATTATTTGCTCCAGCTAGCAGTTGTACGTCCCAACCTAGCAGTTTGAAAACATGCAAATCAGTGGTGGGTTGCTACCGGTTCACCCTGGATCGGGCGAACCAGTAGCGGCAGTGGGAGGCTCTGCCCACCCGCCTGGATGCTTCTGCATGTAAGCATTGCACATGTGCACGAGCGTGCATGCACCCATGAGCGAACCAGTAGTGACAGGTTTTGAAACCCACCCCTGGTGCAAATGTGAGTAGATAAATAGGTACCACTTAGGTGGAAAAATGTGAGTAGATAAATAGGTACCACTTAGGTGGAAAAATGTGAGTAGATAAATAGGTACCACTTGGGTGGGAAAAAGTGAGTAGATAAATAGGTACCAATTAGGTGGAAAAATGTGAGTAGATAAATAGGTACCACTTGAATGGGAAAATGTGAGTAGATAAATAGGTACCACTTGAATGGGAAAATGTGAGTAGATAAATAGGCTACACTGGCTACATGACCATGGAAATGTCTTTGGACAATGCTGGTTCCCTCAGCCAAGAAATGGAAATGAGCACTGCCCCCTAGTATTGGACATGACTGGACAGGGAAACCTTTACATTTGTTAGCTGAGGAAGCTGCTTCTGATTCTCTGAAGTGCAAAGTCCCTTTTGGGGGCAAATTGTGGACTGCGAACCTCCAGCACCTCCACCCTGTCAAAGCCAGCTCCCATCTTGCTTCCCTTCTCCAACAAACCCCAAACAGGGAATTATCTTCTGCAGAGTATTTTTCCCCCTGCATATCCAGAGAAAACGGATTTCTTCACTCAGATTGTAATCAGCCCCTCCCTACGGTTTTAGACTTTCTTTCCGCTTCTTCTTTATTTTTAAAAATTTATTAGGACAAAGTAATAAAAGGGCTAAGTAGAATTCATTTGCGGTGGGTTTTGTAGATTGTTTTTCCCTTTTATGTTGGCCTCCGGCCTCCGTTGTGTTCTTTAAAAAAAAAATAGGAATCTAGAATTACAAAATTAAGCCACAAAGCAGTGGCTTGTCCCCCCGGGGAGCGTTTGTCAGCTTAGTCAAGTTTTCTAACACCAAGAACGGGATTCTGCCTCTTTGCCTCCTTACCCATAAAAAAATAAACAAAGCTTGGTGGTGCAGCCATGCAGTGATAGGAGGACGTCCATATTTGGACTTGAGGGAAGGAAACAGAGGAGTCCAGCTGAATATTCTGCTCCTGGATCTCAGAAAGAACACCAAGTATCAAGATACTACATGGTTGTTTTGTCTGGCCCATGTGCACAGATCAGAATAATCTGGGTCAGAATAATAGGGTTGGAAGGGACTTTGGAGGTCTTCTAGTCCAACCCCCTGCTCAAGCAGAAGACTCTATACCAGCAGGGGTGAAATGCTCCTGGTTCAGACCAGATTGCCCGATCCAGTAGCGATGGCGGCGAGTGGTTCGGAGAACTGGTAGTAAAAATCCCTGCGCCCACCCCTCCATGCCCAGCTGAGCCGCACGATCATCAGAGGCTTTTTTTTAAACTTTTGAAAGCATTTTTTCCACAACCTCTTCTGATGAGAAAATGCTTTTAAAAGTTTTTAAAAAAAGCCTCTGATGATCGTGCGGCTCAGCTGGGATCGTCAGAGGCTTTTCAAAGCATTTTTTTCTGCAACCTCTTGGCCAAAGAGGTGGTAAAAAAAATGCTTTGAAAAGTCTCTGATGATCCCAGCTGAGTTGCCTGATCGGCAGAGAGGCTTTTCAAAGCATTAGAAAAAATGCTTTGAAAAGTTTTTTTTAAAAAAGTTGGCCACGCCCACCCAGTCACATTAACCCCACCACCAAGCCATGCCCACAGAACTGAAGCAGTGGGTGGAAACTAACCAAGGAGAGAAGAAACCTAGAATTATGGAAAATTCCTTGATATGAGAATAATAAATCAGTGGAACCAGTCCAGAAGTTGTGGGTGCTCCATCACTGGATCTTTTCAAGAAAAGTTTGGACAACCATTTGTCGGAAATGGTATAAGGACATCTGCTTGAGCAGTAGGTTAGACTAGAAGATTTCCAATGTCCTTTTCAACTCTGATATTCTAGTAATCTGAAGGCAAACTGTTCCACTAAAGATGGTCCCTCCAAACGATAGCTTTTTCCAGATGTCAGACCATTTTCGGCCCTTGAATGGAACACTTCCCCCATCCCCAAAGCCAATGACTTCATTGAAAACGGCAAAAACTGAACTGAAATTCAGTGACATGGTTTAAACTTTGGCATTTTTATTGCCATTACTAGCTTAGCGTAATTAATGCAGGATGGAGGTACTATTTGAATTATAATGACAAAATGATTATAAAAATAATTATACTAAAGGGTCTGAAATTCTCATTTAGCTCGGATGTGGTAAATGCAATTAGTTTCTGGTAATGCAATTCACAATATTTGCTTTTGGGGGCTGGGGGAATAGATCTGTCTAACCCCCTAGGTGAGCAGATTAGACTTTTAAAAAGTCCAATCATTTCGACTTACTTTTTTTTAAAAAAAAAAATTTCTTACTTATTTAAGTAGGAAAGTTCAAGGGTTCACATTTCTCTCCATCAACTCTTAGACGATTGAGGGCAAAGGAGGGCAAAGGAAGAAGAGGTGACCACATGCAATCCTGCAAAATTTGAGTGACCACTAGATGGCAGGCAGGGAGGGGATAATTTTCTGACTCACTGTGCCATACCACCATCTAGTGATTGTCTGGAATTTTGCAGCCTCAATTTAGTAACTTGCTTCATTGGCAGAGCTTGATGGATCCCTCGTTGGCTTTAGGATGTGATTAGGATCAGGTGCACAATTGCCTTTCGTCATCAGCTGGGTCCTCTAGGCACTATTCACATCTTGTTTGAATTGAAACTTTTTCAGATCCTGCAAAGTTGACCCCCACTCCCCAACATCCAGGGGTGGGCTGCTGGGGGTTTGCAGGGGTTCGGAAGAACCTCTAGCTAAGATTTTGTGCAGTTTGGAGAACCCCCAAATCCCACTCCTGGCTGGCCCCACCCACCCCTTCCTTCCCAGGAGTCCCCACACGGCCTGCTTTGGCTGCAGGTAAGTGCAGGGCGCACACGGAGGCTCGGGGAGGGTGAAAAACGGGCCTACCGGAAGTTTAGGAAGGCTGGAAACAGCCCCTTTTCTGGCCTTCTGAGGGCCTCCGGGATCTGGGAAGGCTGTTTTCACCCTCCCGGAGGCTCGAAAAAAGCCTCTGGAGCCCAAGGATGGCAAAAACACCCCCCCCCCCAGTGCAAGAGTCTGACTAGGCCACGCCCACCATGGCCACACCCACCCAGGAACCAGGCAGAGAACCCCTTGCTAAAATTTTTGAAGGCCCACCCCTGCCAACATCCCTTGTGGTAAGT
This sequence comes from Arizona elegans, assembly GCA_022577455.1. Classification (NCBI taxonomy): domain Eukaryota; kingdom Metazoa; phylum Chordata; class Lepidosauria; order Squamata; family Colubridae; genus Arizona; species Arizona elegans. The sequence goes on from JAKOOJ010000016.1 coordinate 8,763,476, forward strand.
ATTGGGAACGCATTTCAACACAAATGACCTTACCCCCCCACCCCATGGCCTTTGTCTCCTGCGATTAGTAACAGTAACAGAATTGGAAGGGACCTTGGAGGTCATCTAGTCCAACCCCCTGGTCAGGCAGGAGACCTGTACTAGGGATTCGAACCGCCGAACGGCCGACCTTTCTGATCGACAAGCTCGGCGTCTTAGCCGCTGAGCCACCTAGTCAGGTTAGGTTTTGGCTTAGGGTTGACAAAGCCACTCTGGAGAACCAGCACTGTAGCTGTGAGTCAAAAGGGCAGCTTCTTGAAAGAGGAAAACCAAATCAAGTCATCCCCACGGAGCTCAGGGAGAGGCGTTATCAAGTAAAGTCATTCCCCCCCCCAAAAAAACCTTGAATGCTGAGGCTGCCAGGAGGCCGAAGGGTGGGACAGGTGAATCCCCCCCACCTGGGAGTCATTCTGGACTTTTCACCACATGTGCTACAGTAATATCCTGCTGTTCCACATGTGAATACTATGGAATTTGCATTTTCTGGGCTTCATCCATCAGGGGAAGGGGGAAAACACATTAAAAAAAATAATAAAAATCCAATTTGGCAGGGTCCACCATTGTTGCTATCCCCTATTTCCAGTTCTCGTGATGGAAACAGGCAAGGGGCCAATCCTGTGTACCCACCTGCTGCTTCTTTCTTTCTCCTCTTGGCTTCTGCCCCACAGCTGCCCCTAAACAGCTGGGCCCCTGCTTGCTGGATTCAGCATTTTCATCGGTTCAGAATGCTTTTTTTTTTTTTTTTTTTTTTTGCAAATGTTGTTCTTTTGGCCCAGCCTCGCTTCCTCTCACTAGATTTCCTTGTAAAAATCCGGAACGATATTTTTGCTCTCGTGTGTCCTTGAGTTGAGTCAGAATTCTCTGTTTGATGCTTGGAGATGGTGCCCCTTTCATTTCCTTCGCTTGACGGTCTCAGGTCACAAGTTCACATGTGCACCTCCATGGCTTGACTTCTGCGCATCTTGTAGAATCTTTTAGAATCACAGAGTTGGAAGGTTTTGTAGTTGCTTGAGAGTGACTACATTCCTGAAGAGTGACTGTCCAGTCTCTTCTTAAAGTATTCTATTCTATTCTATTCTATTCTATTCTATTCTATTCTATTCTATTCTATTCTATTCTATTCTATTCTATTCTATTCTATTCCATTCCATTCCATTCCATTCCATTCCACTCCGTTATTTTGTAATTTTGTTCTCTTCTCTTCTCCTGTTCCCATCCCATCCCATCCCATCTATTCCCATCTATTCTACTCTATTCTACTCTACTCTACTCTACCTTATTCTACACTACACTACACTACACTACACTCTATTCTATTTTATTCTATTCTACTATACTCTACATTCTACACTCTACTCTTTATTCTATTCTATTCTATTCTATTCTATTCTATTCTATTCTATTCTATTCTACCCTACCCTACCCTACCCTACCCTACCCTACCCTACCCTACCCTACCCTACCCTACCCTACCCTGCTCTATTTTTCTCTATTCTCTATTCTCTATTCTCTATTGTTCTGTTCTATTCTATTCTATTCTATTCTATTCTATTCTATTCTATTCTATTCTATTCTATTCTATTCTCTCTACCCTACCCTATCCTACCCTACCTTATCCTATCCTATCTTATCCTATCCAATTCTCTATTGTTCTATTCTATTCTACCCTACCCTACCCTACCCTACCCTATCCTGCTCTATTTTACTCTATTCTCTATTGTTCTGTTCTGTTCTGTTCTGTTCTGTTCTGTTCTGTTCTGTTCTGTTCTATTCTATTCTATTCTATTCTATTCTATTCTATTCTATTCTATTCTATTCTCTCTACCCTACCTTACCCTACCCTACCCTACCCTACCCTACCCTATCCTATTCTCTATTGTTCTATTCTATTCTATTCTATTCTATTCTATTCTATTCTATTCTATTCTATTCTATTCTATTCTATTCTATTCTATTCTACTCTACTCTACTCTACTCTACTCTACTCTACTCTACTCTACTTTACTCTACTCCATTTCATTCCAGCCACTGTATTGATTTTCTTGACACACTCTCTCCAATTTCCAGATGGCACAATGTTAGGACATTTTTTGTTCTCCATGAACAATTCTTGCCTTGTCACACTTTGAATATACCTAACATTTTCTGCATTATAAATGCCGAAACTGCGTTCTGCAGGACTGCAGAAACAACACTCTGAAATGGAGTCTTTTTCTACCTAAGCATTCATTTGTTTTCCTAGTGCAAACGGTGCATTGGAAAACTGGGAACATTCAGAGTCCTTTCTTCTTCTTCTTCTTTTTTTTTTAAAAATCTGGCAAATGTGTGCACAGCTGCATTTGAACGGCAGTCTCAGAATACAAAGGTTGTACAGCTCCCCGCAGTTGTGCAGCTGTAGAGATGGCCGTTGGAAATTAGCCTCCCATTTCTGTCTTCAAAGGAGAGGAAATGAAAGACAGCTTGGAATATCCTGCCTGGATTTACCTTCCTCTCCTTTCCAGGCAAAGAGAAGGGCACCAGAGAAGATTGCAGTATCGGTTCCAGGGGTCTAATCTGCAGAGAAGAGTTAGAGAAAGATACGCTGAATATACGCTGGCATTAATTTTGCTTAAAACAGCCATGAATACCATTTACCAAATGTCGTAAAAGGAATGACAGATTGTTGGAATGAACTAGCAATCTAAACTGTTGGGATTAGCATTTGCAATAGCACTTAGATTTATATACCGCTTTACAGTGCTTTACAGCCCTCTCTAGGCAGTTTACAGAGTCAGCCTATCGCCCCCAACGATCCGGGTCCTCATTTTACCGACCTCAGAAGGATGGAAGGCTGACTCAACCTTGAGCCTGATGAGATTTGAACAGCCAAATGGCAGGCAGCCAGCAGGCAACAGAAGTAGCCTGCAGTACTGCACTCTAACCACTGCGCCACTGCAGCTCACTCTAACCACTGCGTCACCATGGATTGCATTGTGTCTGGCATTTGTAGAGCTCCCTGACATTGTATGGCCCTAAATAAGTAAATAAGTACTGTAAGTAAGTAAGTAAGTAAATAAGTAAATAAGTAAATCAAGTATCAAGTAAAGAGCCTTGATAGTACAGTGGTATACGGACCCTGTTATTAACACAGCTGCCTGCAATTTCTGCTGGTTCGAATCTCTCCAAGGCTCAAGGTTGACTCAGCCTTCCATCCTTTCTAAGGTAGGTGAAATGAGGACCCAGTTTGTGGGGGCAATAAGCTGACTTTGTATAAAATATACAAAAGAATGAAGGCTATTGCTTAACGCATTGTAAGCTGCCCTGAGTCTCCGGAGAAGGGCGGCATATAAATCAAATAAAAAAAAAATAAAAAAAAAATAGATGATGATGATGATACCGTGTTTTCCCGAAAATAAGACCTTGTCTTATATTTTTTATGTCATTTAACACATCTCTGTTAGTCAATCTGTAGCATACAATCATCCTAATGCCATAAAAGAACAAGAAAAGTTAAAGTAAACCAGGGGAAGGTAACTTTCTTCTAACCTTAGCATTGGTTGAGGATTGTGGGTTGCCGTGAACGAGCGAGGAAGCAAAATGGCACCAATGACCTGCCTATGTCGAAAGGACTGTTTCCCAACTTGCAAATCATTGCAATCAAATACCTCCATCCTTGACAGTAAGTAATGACTCTGTTTCTGCCTGGACAGTTTGATGGGCAGCTAATTTACTCTCCACTTTTCGGCCTGGCCAAATTGCCAGTTCCTGCCAATTTGCTGCCATGAGAATTTTCAAACACCCTGGAAAGACGTTCAAGGGAAACCATGCACCGAATGTGTTCCATCCATGCTTTTGTGTGCTGAGAATCCCTGGAAAGCATGCGCGGCTTTTAGCTGCCACCAGCAAGAAGAGTCACATCCATCCAAGCTTCTAATGGGTGTCCTTACAACTTCTTGCAGACTTCAGTGCCACCTGCTGAGATGCTGAAAGTGGAATCAGGATTGAACTAGGATAAAGCTGAAAGCCCTACAAACTCCGATGCAGCTTTCTCATGAAGTGAAGCGTTAGCACCACTTTATAATGCCTTGGTCAGATCATGCTTTGGAATATTCATAATCATAATCATAGGTTTCTTTGTCAAGCATATATAAGATAACAGGTAAAAGTATAAACATAATTTGAATACATGAAAAGAGTAAGAGTAAAAAGGAATATTAGGACAGGGATGGTAGGTTAAAGTTTTGGGGGTTTGGGGAAAAAACTACAGAGTCAGGTATTGCATGCAGTTTTGGTAGGCATGATATTAAAAAGAGTGTTGAGACTCCAGAAAGTGTGGAGAGAAGAGCTAAAAGGATGACTAGAGGACTGAAGGCTAAAACATATGAAGAACGGTTGCAGGAACTGGGTATGTCTAGTTGGATGAAAAGAAGGACGAGGGGTGACATGATAGGAGTGCTCCGGTACCTCAGGGGCTGCTACAAGGAGGGAGTTCTCCAAATTCTCCAAAGTCCCTGAAAACAGAACAAGAAGCAATGGATGGAAACTATTCAAGGAGAGAAGCAACTTAGAACTAAGGACAAATTTCCTGATAGTTAGAACAATTAATCAGTGGAACAACTTGCCTCCAGAAGTTGTGAATTTTCCAACACTGGAAGTTTTTAAGATGATGTTGGATAACCATTTGTCTGAAGTGATGTAGGGTTTCCTGCCTAAGCAGGGGGTTGGACTAGAAGACCTCCAAGAGAAATGTGTCTCTTCTCTTCTCTTCTCTTCTCTTCTCTTCTCTTCTCTTCTCTTCTCTTCTCTTCTCTTCTCCTCTCCTCTCCTCTCCTCTCCTCTCCTCTCCTCTCCTCTCCTCTCCTCTCCTCTCCTCCACTCCACTCCACTCTACTCTACTGTAATGAAAAGAAGGACTAGGGGTGACATGATAAATAATTTTAAATTTTGTATTGGTATGTGTTTTAGTTCTGGCTGTGCACCGCCCTGAGTCCACTAGGAGAAGGGCGGTATACAAATTGAATAAAATAAATAAATAAATAAATAAATGATAGCAGTTTTCAAATATCTAAGGGGCTGCTGCAAAGAAGAAGGGGGGTCAACCCACTCTCCAAAGCAGCAGAAGACGGTAGAACAAGAAGCAATGGATGGAAACTAATCAAGGAGCGATACAATCTAGAACTACAGAGAAATTTCCTGACGGTTAGAACAATGATTCAATGGACCGGATTGCCTTCAGAATTTGTGGATGCTCCATCAATGTTTGTTTTTAGGAAGGGATTGGGACAGCCATTGCCGAGAATGGTGTAGGGTCTCCTGCTTAAACAGAGGGTTGGATTAGAAGACCACCAAGGCCCCTTCCAACTCTGCCATTCTGTTATTCTGTGAAGTACAGTGAGAATGTCTATATTGGAAGTGCCCGTTCATGAAAGAAAGGCTAATTCAGCCACTGTTCTATTGCTGATTAACTCCTAGAAAGTATTAAAGCAGATGGGAAGCCTGCTGAGTGCAGAGATTCTAATACAGCAAGTGAGTTTGATTTGGCTTTCTGAACTCCATGGATACAGCTGGGAAATAAAGGGTAGTTCAGTTGAAATTAACCCGGTTAGTGTCTTGGTTTAGACAGATTAAATGAGCTATGACTAATGAAGAGGCGAAGGGTGGGGGAATTGGGACGGAGGGAAAGCTGTAGAAGACATGTTGGATATTGGAGAGAAAAGCCTTAATGGCACAGCCCTTTTTTTTGAGAACAGCAAATGAGTCAAGCAAATTTCTCAGCCGCCTGGAAAGGAAATTGTAGTTGAACGCAAGGCTTTTTTCCCCCCCAAAGGAAGGGAAACCTTGCAAGCGGTTGATGGAAGCGACAACGGCACAAGGTGAAAAGGCAATTTGATTTACAAAAGGGACATGCTCTCTTGCAAAAACAATATTGCCGCCCATCCCGAAACAGAGCAGCTGACAAAATATTTTAACGATTCAATTCCATGTACAAATGCAAAACATCGGCTAAAAAAATTCTAGGCCTGTAAAATATTTCTAAGTTTAAAAAAAAAGAAAAAGAGGAAATCAGCAGAAATATAATTACTGAACCAGCTCCATCTTTCCAGTCTAGTTTATGGCTCTCGTGTCTTGGAGGATTCCCTGATCCCCTACTCACAAGGAACACTCTGCTTATTTTTTTTGAGATCTGTTTTGGTCAGTTATTCCATGGAGAGTTGCATTTATAGGGAGCTCTGGGCATATAAATACTTAGTAACGTTTTTTTACAAAGCATACTTGCCATTCTTCTTTCCCTTTCTTGGAGACTTTATCTATCATCTATCTATCATTTATCATCTATTACCTATTATCCATCAGTCTGTCTGTCTATCAGCTATCTATCATCTATCTATCTATCTATCTATCTATCTATCTATCTATCTATCATCTGTCTGTCTACCTAATCTCTCTCTCTCCCACCTATCTATCTATCTATCTATCTATCTATCTATCTATCTATCTATCTATCTATCTATCTATCTATCTAATCTATCTCATTCTCTCTCATCTGTCTATCTAATCTCACTCTCTCTCATCTATCTATCTATCTATCTATCTATCTATCTATCTATCTATCTATCATCTCACCCTCTCATCTGTCTATATAGTCTCGCCCTCTCTCATTTATCTATCTATCTACAGTATCTATCATCTTTCATTATCTATCTATCTATCTATCTATCTATCTATCTATCTATCTATCTATCATCTCTCTCTCATCTGTCTATCTAATCTCTCTCTCTCTCATCTCTCTCTCTCTCTGTCCCTATCTATCTATCTATCTATCTATCTATCTATCTATCTATCTATCTATCATCTGTCTGTCTACCTAATCTCTCTCTCTCCCACCTATCTATCTATCTATCTATCTATCTATCTATCTATCTATCTATCTATCTATCTAATCTATCTCATTCTCTCTCATCTGTCTATCTAATCTCACTCTCTCTCATCTATCTATCTATCTATCTATCTATCTATCTATCTATCTATCATCTCTCTCTCTCATCTGTCTATCTAATCTCGCTCTCTCTCATCTCTCTCTCTCTCTCTGTCCCTATCTATCTATCTATCTATCTATCTATCTATCTATCTATCATCTACAGTATCTATCTATCATCTATCATCTATCTATATCTATCTATCCTGAGCACATGTTGAGCTCAATGTAAAAATGGCTTGGCCATTTCTTAGATTCTCTGGGGAGAACATAACTGGTAATCACGAGAAGATGAAAACCTTTCAAAGAAATATAGGCCGAGGCAACTTTAATTTCATCAGTGTTCTGCCAATAAACCTCTGACCATCCTTCTCTCTGGAGAGAATCCCCCAAGGTTAGGAAAGTAATTTGATCTCTGTGTTCCTGCTATCATGGTATTCTGTTCAAGATATATTTCCAATTTTTTTTCAGCTCTGTTTTTTTTTTTTTTAATAGGATGGATCTTTTTCTCTCCTGCCAATACATAATCTAATGGTTATGAATTTCTTCAGATAGTTATGGCTTTCTCTATAAAATGATGAATGACCCCAAAAGCCATTCCTATTATCTCAGCTACTTCCTGAGACTATAGGTGATTTCATTACAAGGTCCGGAGATTTACTTCCCACCACCCCAGAAGAGAAAGGAAAAGAGGAAGGGGAAGGCTCAGCAGCTAACTCATCAGTTTTATTTTTGGAAGAAATTATGCTGGAGGGAAACATGATCTGAGAATGAGCCATCTGTTCAGAAACAACTTTGCATAACCTGAGTTATGGCATTGTGGCATGCTTCTTTGGATGGCATCAATTCCCATTTCTCCAAGAAAAAAGGTTAGTGGTGAATCAGGAAAAAGGAGGAATGTCTCCTTTACATGGAATGGGATGGGATGGGATGGGATGGGATCAGGGGTAAAACTACTTACCTTCCTTACCTTACCACATGCGCATACTCACCTTCTGTGAATGTGCAAAAGCTTCGGTGCATGCACAGAAGGTAAAAAAATATTACTTCCTGGTTAAAACCAGGAAGTAATGACACTTGGGCAGCAATTGCTACCAGATCGCCGAATCATGGGGAAAAATTGCTACCGGATCGGGTGATCCAGTTCAATCCGGGAGCATTTCACCCCTGGATGGGATGGGATGGGATGGGATGGGAAGGGGTGGGGAGAGGTGGGGTGGGATAGATTAGACTTGGCTTGACTTGACTTGACTTGACGAGAACAGAACAGAACAGAACAGAACAGAACACCAAGTGGTATGGCCAAGTGCGATTAGACACACAAGGAATATGTGTGTCTAATAATAGCACAGTTCAGTTAAATAAATTAGATTATTAGATTATTTATTTATTTATAATATTACAATACTTATAAATATAATATCATAATTTATTATTTATTTATAAATCAGAAATTACAAAAAAATTAAGACTCTACCTGGCTCATAACAATCAAAACAAATGAGAATGAAATGATAACAAAACCAGGGGGAAAAGATGAAAGAGAGAAAATGGGAAGAACAACAGACCGGATGGAATGAAACAAGCGTTTTCCCTCTCTCTCACCAAAACATTTGAAGGTGATGAGATAATGGACAACTCAATAAAATATTAAATACAACACAGCTACTGGAGTTTGCAAATGCAGGATCACCATTCAAGCAAACACACAACATCTTTTGTAGCAAGGTTTAGCTCAGATTCCAAACAAAGATTTGAGCCATACTGATGGCCAAAGAAAATTTCACAGGGAGAGAACACAATTACACAGTTGGAAGGGACTTTGGAGGTCTTCTAATCCAACTCTCTGCTCAAGCAAGAAGCCCTGTAAACATACCATACTAAGTGCCAGAGCTCACTGTAACAGCATTGCTAAAAAAGCATTAAGAGTTGTTAACCTAATCTTGCGTAATTTCTTCTCTGCTAATATTGAACTGCAAACTAGAGCATACAAAACATTTGCTAGACCGATTCTCAAATACAGCTCATCTGTCTGGAACCTGCACTGCATATCGGACATTAATACAATTGAGAGAGTCCAGAGATATTTCACAAGAAGAGTCCTCCACTCCTCTGCTCGCTACAGAATACCTTATGCCACCAGACTTGAAATTTTGGGCTTAGACAACTTAGAACTTCGCCATCTTCGGTCTGACCTAAGCACAGTACATAAAATCATCTGCTACAATGTCCTATCAGCCAGTGAATACTTCAGCTTCAACCAAAACAATACAAGAGCACACAATAGATACAAACTCATGGTAAACCGATCTAAACCAGACTGCAGAAAATACGACTTCAGCAACAGAGTGGTCAATGCCTGGAATACACTACCTGACTCTTGTGGTTTCTTCCCCAAATCCCCGAAACTTTAACCTTAGACTGTCTACTGTGGACCTCACCCCATTCCTAAGAGGTCTGTAAGGGGCGTGCATAAGTGCACCAGCGTGCTTACCGTCCCTGTCCTAATGTTTTCTTTTATTCATATCCGTCTCATGTATTTATAATTATGTTTACACTTGTATCTGTCATAAAATACATGCTTGATGAAATAAATAAAATAAAAATAAATAAATAAAATACCATACAAGTGGCTTCTATTCTCTTCTTAAAAACCTCCAGTGATGAAGCACCCACAACTTCTGAAGAAAAAACATTCCACTGGTTAATTGTTCTCATGGTTAGGAAATTTCTCCTTCATTCTAGATTGCTTCTCTCCTTGATTAGTTTCCATCCATTGTTTCTTGTCTTGTCTTCTGATGCTTTGGGAAATAGGTTGACCCACCCTCTTCTTTGTGGCAGCCCCACAAATATTGAAACACTGTTATCATGTCCTTCTTTTCTTTAGATTAGCCAGGCCCAATTCCTCCAACCTTTCTTCATACTGGGTCGACTGGCGGCCCCCAGGGGGAGAGCCTTCTCTGTGGGGGCACCTACCATCTGGAACGAGCTCCCCCCAGAGATACGGAGGATCCCGGACCTGCGCACGTTTCGTCGTGCTCTCAAAACTTTTTTATTTCAGCAGGCCTAACTCTCCTCTTTTAAATTTTTAATTTGCGATTTTATAAATTGGGTGTTTTAATCTGTGTTTCGGCCAAAATATTTAATAATTTTAAGGGATTTTTTAATATTTGTATTATTTGTATTTTATCTTGGCTGTTTACCACCCTGAGTCCTTCGGGAGTAGGGCAGTATAGAAATTTGATAAAATAAAATAAAATAAAATAAAATAAAATAAAATAATAAAATAAAATAAAATAAAATAAAATAAAATAAAATAAAATAAAATAAAATAAAATAAAATAAAATAAAATAAAATAAAATAAAATAAAATAAAATAAAATAATAAAATAAAATAAAATAAAATAAAATAAAATAAAATAAAATAAAATAAAATAAAATAAAATAAAATAAAATAAAATAAAATAAAATAAAATAAAATAAAATAAATAAATAAATATGTTTTAGTCTTCAGGTCCTCAATCATCTTTGTTGCCGACCTCTGTACTCTTTCCAAAGTCTCAATATTCTTTTTTTTTTATAATGTGATGAACAAAACTGGGAGCAGTCTTCCAGATGTGGTTCTGTTTGCTGTTGAAATACATTCTAAATAAAAGAAACTCTGCTTTATGGAGTTAGTTACATTTCATTTGGTAATGAGCTGTGATCATTTTCCATCTTCCTTAGTTCTTCTTTACCTTTTTGGCCCACACTGATTTTTTACATCTTTAATTAAGAGCAAGCAGGAGAACTTCCTCTGGAAAGATTAATCTCAGGCTGCCATGAATACTTGCTACCTTTGGAAGAGACAACAATTTATTCTGCAAATATCAGGAATAATTAGTCCTTTGGTGACTCATCAGGAAAGAGTGGCAAATTAAAATTTATCGGCTGCTCAGTTAATGCAGTGAGTTTTTCACCGGAGCCATCTGAGTTGATCAATCTATGCCCCAAACGCTGGCAGAAGCTATAAATTGCAGTTTAAGCTATTCTGGCCATTGTATAAGAATGAAAGGCAGAGGGTGAAATGGAGGCAGAAGAACAAAAGAAGGGAGATGCAGAATCACTTTTGGGACAATAGCAGAGCTGTTGTGACCAACTAATGTAACTGTTGTGGCCCGCCAGCGGCCTGCACGGATTGTGGCTGATCCCGACGACGAGGAGGCTGGTGTGGTGTCGTGCCAGCAGCCTGCACAGCCGACGCTCGAGTCGGACAGCAAGGAGGCTGAAGAGGATGTGGTGCCAGAGGCAGAGACTCAGCCAGGGCCTTCAGAACCTCCAGAGGCTCCTTCAAGTGGAGAGAGCGAAGTGGAGGAGCCTCTTCTCAATGCTCCAGCACACAGGGCTGCCAAAAGGCAGGAGTGGCTACTCAGGAGGAGGAAGTCTCCTCGAGAGTAAGGTTTGAGGATAATTGGCCACTCCCTTGGCCTATTTAAGTCACACACGGTTAGTAAGTTTCTTGCTAGAAACAACATCTCATTACTACAGAGCATCTTGGAGAGTGAGCGACTTCTCATATCTGGTTTTCTGGGCTGGTGGTTTTCTGGGCTGGTTGCCAACCTTTGTCGGACTTTGTTCTTAATAACTTTGATAAGGACCCTTTGCACGGGAAGCCTGCATTCTTGAAAGGGGTTTGTTTGGAATTAAACAGTGTTTGCGAAGCTTGGTGTGTGTCACATTCTCTGGGAATCCGAAGCTGGGGCAGAACAGCAACAAATGCTCAGAAGTCCTATTTCCTCTGCCCCTGTGACTCTGGATGATTAGTTTCCATGCATTGTTTCTTGTTCTATCTTGTTCTGCTTTCTTCTGCTTTGGAGAGTAGGTTGACCCCCTCTTCTTTGCAGCAGCCCCTTAGATCTTGACAGACTTTAACATTGGGTCTTATCTAACAAAATGAAATTCGACAGTGAAAAAAGTAAGGTTCTACATTTAGGCAAGTAAAACAAAATGCACAGGTACAGTGTATGTGGTACCTCGCTCAATAGCAGCAACTGTAAGAGGGATCTTGGAGTCCTAGTGGACAACCATTTAGATATGAGCCAGCAGTGTGCAGCAGCTGCCAAAAAAGCCAACACAGTTCTGGGCTGCATAAACAGAGGGATAGAATCAAGATCACGTGAAGTGTTAATACCACTTTACAAGGCTTTGGTAAGGCCACACTTGGAATACTGCATTCAGTTTTGGCCACCATGATGTAAAAAAGATATTGAGACTCTAGAAAGAGTGCAACAAAGAGGATTAGGGGACTGGAGGCTAAACCATATGATAAATGGTTGCAGGAACTGGGAATGCCTAATCTAAAGAAGAGAAGGACTAGGGGTGGCATGATAACAGTGTCCCAATATCTGAGGAACTCCTACAAGGACGAGAGGTTCCAATTATTTTCCAAAGCATCAAAAGGCAAGACAAGAAACAATGCTTAGAAACTAACCAAGAACAGAAGCAACCTAGAACGAAAGAGAAATTTCTTAGTTGGAATAGCTTTCCTTCAGAAGTTATGGGTGATCCATCACTGGAGGCTTTCAAAAAGAGGCTGGACAACCTGAAAGGCCTGAAATGGTATAGGGTCTCCTGCTTGAGCAGGGAGTTGGACTAGAAGACCTCTATTGCTCTGTGTTCTGTGTTCAAAGCACCAGAGGGCAGGACAAGAAGTAATGGATGGAAGCTTGTTAAAGAAAGATCCAAATTGAAAATAAGGAGATATTATCTGACCGTGAGAACAATTAATCAATGGAATAGACTAAATAGAGCTGTGGGTGCTCCATCACAGGAGGTTTCCAAGAGTAGCCTGGACAATCATTTGACTGGGATGATATAACACCTTCTGCCTTGAACAGGGGGTTGGACCAGAAGATTTCTGAGGTCTTTTCTAGCCACATGATTCTATGTTCTATGAATCAGTCCAACTAAACTGGGGATGTTCTCCACCCAGTACTCTTTATTTCATGTTTTAATTGGACAAAGCTTTCCTTTCCCCATTTGTCTCTTCCCCCATCTTCAGTAAAAATTGGCCAGTCCTAAAATTCCTCTCCTTCAACTCTCCATTTTGCAGATTTTTCTTTTGTAATTATTTCCGTGCTTTTTTTTTTTATGATCAGAATTTTATGGCATAATACTGAAGCGAACGTTGGAATTAATTTTTGCACAGCTTTCCACGCTGCTAGCTAGGACTACATAGTTAAACGAGAATGCTTGTAACAGCAGAAATGGGGAAAGTGCTTTCAGCTTCACAGATGAGAGTTGCCGCTGGATTTTTAAAAAGCAGAAGCAAAATGAAAACAACACAAACCCATTAGCCATTGCAGCCCTTTCAGTAACAATTTGCACCACAACCAGGCTTCCAACTTATTAAAGCTGACATCAAACCTCATTGTAATTATTCCTTTCACCCTGTGATCAATACTACAATAAAATTAATTCTCTGGAGATGCTGATTGCTTTATGGTGGTCTCTACCTAGCAACAGCCCAGCCTACTGTTAAACAAAAGAAAAAAGGAAGGGAAGGGAAGGGAAGGGAAAGAGAAGAGGAGAGGAGAGGAGAGGAGGGAAGGGAAGGGAAGGGAAGGGAGGGAAGGGAAGGGAAGGGAAGGGAAGGGAAGGGAAGGGAAGGGAAGGGAAGGGAAGGGAAAGAGGAGAGGAGAGGAGAGGAGAGGAGAGGAGAGGAGAGGAGAGGAGAGGAGGGGAGGGGAGGGGAGAGAAGGAAAGGGAAGGAGAAGAGGAGAGGAGGGAAGGGAAGGGAAGGGAAGAGAAAGGGAAGGGAGAGAGGAGAGGAGAGGAGGGAAGGGAAGAGAAAGGGAAGGGAAGGGAAGGGAAGGGAGAGAGGAGAGGAGAGGAGGGAAGGGAAGAGAAAGGGAAGGGAAGGGAAGGGAAGGGAAGGGAAGGGAAGGGAAGGGAAGGGAAGGGAAGGGAAGGGAAGGGAAGGGAGAGAGGAGAGGAGAGGAGAGGAGAGGAGAGGAGAGGAGAGGAGGGAAGGGAAGGGAAGGGAAGGGAAAGAGAAAGAAAGAAAGAAAAGAAAGAAAGAAAGAAAGAAAGAAAGAAAGAAAATCAAACCAGACAGCCAGACTTCGTTTATACTCATTTGTTTAATTGAACATGATTTGTTCTTTTTTTAAACTTGCAATTGAACTGCTATTTATGGATATACGAAAATATCTGGAATAACAATTGAGATATTTTAAGTATAGTAGAAACTCAGAGGTACAACATCTAATGAGAAAGTAGACAATGTCCAGTTAATACTTCTGTATCTTTATTATAGGTTAAGTATAATCTGATCTTCAGTTCATTGAATAAACGGGGCTGTTTGACCAAATGTGAGAAAGAAGCTTATATTTTTATTTTGAGTAACCAGTGTAATCTGGAAATGAAGCCATTTTACGCCCCCCCCCCCCACCATTGGAGCCTAATGCTCAACCAGCTTTTTTTTAGTCCTTTGTCACTTACTGGACATTGGAAAAGGTCTAGAACAGAGGGGGGTGTCAAACTTGCAGCATCACAATATCATCACGTGACGTATCGCAACTCCCCCCCGCTTTCTAAAATGAGTTGGGCATGGCCAGCGCGTGACGTATCCAGCCTGTGGGCAGTGAATTTGATAGCCCTGGTCTAGAACAATCTGTTTGAAGGGTCATCAAATTGTGTTGGAACATCTGTTTGGATAGGACCACAATTCACAGCCGCATTTCTGAGAGTTGTCACTGCTGAAATTAATTTAACGCAAGTGACTGTGGATACTGTTTTGATTCCTTCTCCTCCTCTGACAAAGGGAATTCAGGAGAGCGTGTAGCCTATTTTCCAAAAAAGCAAAAATCTCTAGTTCAGAACATTAGTAGTTGGTTCTAACAACACAGAAAGGAGGGAGGGTCAACATCTTCTTCAAAACACCCAAAATCAGGACAAGAAATAACAGATGGAAGCTTCTGGAGAGATCCGACCATGAACTAAGGAGAAATTTCTTGATAGTGAAAACAATTAATTCGTGTAATGGCTTGTCTTCAGAAGTTGTGGATGCTCCATCACTGGAGGTTTTTAAGAAGAGATTGGACAACCATTTGTCCAGAATCATATAGGGTCTCCTGCTTAAGCAGAGATTTGGAGTAGAAGACCTCCAAGGTCCCTTCCAACTCTGTTATTCTGTAATACTAATTCTAATGGTGAAGGATGCAAGCATCTTAGTAAGACCACACCTAGAATACTGCATCCAGTTTTGGTCACCACACTATAAAGAAAGATGTTGAGACTCTAGAAAGAGTGCAGAGAAGAGCAACCAAGAGGATGAGGGGACTGGAGGCTAAAACATACGATGAACAGTTGCAGGAACTGGGCATGGCTAGTCTAGTGAAGAGAAGGACCAGGGAAGACATGATAGCAGTCTTCCAATATTTGAGGGGCTGCCACAGAGAGGAGGAGGTCAAGTTATTTTCCAAAGCACCCGAAAGCCAGACAAGGAATAATGGATGGAAACTGATCAAGGAGAGATTCAATCTGGAAATAAGGAGAAATTTTCTGACAGTGAGAACAATCAACCAGTGGAACAAGAGTTGCCTTCAGAAGTTGTGGGAGCTTCATCTCTGGAAGCTTTCAAGAAAGGACTTGACTGCAATCTGTCACAAATGGTGTAAGGTCTCCTGCTTGAGCAGGGGGTTGGACTAGATGACCTACAAGGTCCCTTCCAACTCTGTTAATCTGTTACTCCATCTCTCAAAGCAAGGAGAGAATGGCTTCTAGGCAGAGAGAGAACAAAACCAACATCCCCTAAAACCTCGGAAGATTTGGAAGGCTGTGGAATGTTCAGAATGTTAGAATGTCTCGAAGAAGCAAATGTTTCAGTTCCAGTTTTCCCCAAGCAAATCCAAGAAATTCAAGAGATTCTGAAAGCTTTTGCCAGTTTTCCTGTGGGCTGCATATGTGCCCTCATTTTCAGTCTGCCTATTCAGAAACAGTGAACAATTCTGTGGGAGGGTATAAGACAGATATGTCACTTGCTTGATGAAGGCCAAGGCATGAGATGTGGTGCTTTGTCAGTTAGCAATCTGCTACACAACACAGTTTTTTCTGGGTATGTGGAATATACTGCTTAATTTTATTGTACCATGTAACATAGAATAGAATAGAATAGAATAGAATAGAATAGAATAGAATAGAATAGAATAGAATAGAATAGAATAGAATAGAATAGAATAGAATAGAATAGAATAGAATTTTTTATTGGCCAAGTGTGATTGGAGAAACAAGGCCAAGTGTGATTGGAGAGACAAAGACAAGGAATTTGTCTTTGGTGTATATGCTCTCAGTGTACATAAGGAGAATAAAATACATTCATCAAGAATCATAAGGTACAACAATGATAATCATAGGGTACAAATAAGCAATCAAATCATACTAGGAAACAATATCAATATAAATCGTAAGGATGCAAGCAACAAAGTTACAGTCATGCAGTTATAAGTGGGAGGAGATGGGTGATAGGAACAATGAGAAGATTAATAGTAATGCAGACTTAGTAACTAGTTTGACAGTGTTGAGGGAATTATTTGTTTAGCAGAGTGATGGCATTTGGGAAAAAACTGTTCTTGTGTCTAGTTGTTTTGGTGTGCAGTGCTCTATAGTGTCGTTTTGAGGGTAGGAGTTGAAACACTTTATGTCCAGGATGCGAGGGGTCTGTAGATATTTTCACAGCCCTCTTTTTGGCTCGTGCAGTATACAGGTCCTCCATGGAAGGCAGGTTGGTAGCCATTGCTTTTTCTGCAGTTCTAATTATCCTCTGAAGTCTGTGTCTGTCTTGTTGGGTTGCAGAGCCAAACCAGACAGTTATGCAGATGACAGACTCCATAGTTCCTCTGTAGAACTGGATCAGCAACAAAGGTTTTTATGGCAAAAGGATCCAGAACAACCTTCCATGACGTGCTAGAGCTAGAAAGTCCAAGTTTCAGAACTGAAGGTCTCTCTTCTGAAACTCCAGTTCAGACTTGTCTCAGATCAACAGTTGGTTTGTCCAAACGTTTTTCCAAACTGGGCAAAAGGCAATCTATCCATCCCAGATGAAAACTGCTGGGAACATATTTGCTAAAGCTTATGAGTCAGGGAGAGTCTTGGAAATAAACATGTTAACCATCGTCTGCATATATCAAGCGAAAAAGCTAAGTCACCTTGGTGTTCTCCTACTCCGCCTTGATTCCTGGCTTCTGGATTTTGTTAATAATTCCTTGCTTGGTCTGGCGGGTTTACTGGAGGCTCTCAATATGAAAGCTTTCTCTTTTTTCTGTTGAGCTGCACCAGAACAGGAGTTTATTCTATTCCACACTTCACTGGGAAAGAACAGACTTGCTGCATTCGTTGTACGTTTACATTAGAGCCTTTGGTTGGGTTTGCCCCAGCTGGAAGCTGAAAAATATAAAATACAAGTGGAAATAATGCATTGGATGGCTAGTTCCTAAATCTGTAGAAAAATCTGGTCAGGTAAGGAGAACCTTTCTACAAACAAATCACAGAGCTAGCACTGGAACAAGAGAGTTATAGTGTCTGGTAACCTAGGTGGATAAAATAACGTCTATGAGAAAAAAAAAAGAGCTAGGCATTGTTGGAATCTTGGGGCATTTTGACTTAAGACGCTTATTTTTTGCATAATAATGCAATCTATTATCCAACCTTCGAACAACAACGAGAAATATACGCAATTCGGTATGTTTCACACATGGGATTCTACTCCAAATATTTAAATAAAGCAGACATCGTCTCCCAATGCTTATTTGGCAATAAATTGGCTTGCTTCTAAACCACTATGGGAATCTTTAGTGTTGCTTCTCTCAAGAAACTAAGAGGGTAACTTTGCTGGAAGCCTGCAGGATGGATTTACACAAACCCAAACTGGGCTCAAATGGATTGTTGAGTGGATTGTGTTCCTTAATGAGGGAGGAAAGACAGACCGTTCTTACCCTAAAGGTGCTTTTTCAAGAGGCCTCTTGAAAAAGTACCTTTGGGACAGGGATGAAATCCAGCAGGTTCTGACAGGTTCTGGAGAATGGGTAGTGGAAATTTTGAGCACTTTGGGGAACCAGTAGCAAAGATTTTGAGTAGTTCGGAGAACCAGCAAATACCATCTCTGGCTGGCCCCAGAGTGGGGTAGGAATGGAGATTTTGCAATATCCTTCCCAGAAGAATGGGGAGGGAATGGAGATTTTGCAGTCTCCTTCCCCTGCCATGCCCACCAAGCCACACCATGTCCACCAAGTCACACCCACAGAACCAGTAGTAAAAAAAATTGGATTTCACCCCTGCTTTGGGACAACCATGACCTGGATGACTGAGAATCTCCATAGACATTTAGCCCTTGTCTTAGCACAGAAAGGAAGGCCAGTTGGAACATCTATAGGAAGGGTACAATGATGTCAAAATGACAAGGTTGACCAAGTGATTGAAACGCTGTCATTTTTACCCAAGTTTCATGCATCAGCCAGTTGCAAAAGGGGTGCGGTTTTAATTAACAATAGCACTTAGACTTATATATCGCTTTACAGTGCTTTACAGCCCTCTCTAAACTGTTTACAGAGTCAACCTGTTGCCCCCAACCATCTAGGTCCTCCTTTTACCCACCTCGGAAGGATGGACGGCTGAGTCAACCTTGAGCCTAGTGAGATTCGAACTGCCAAATTGCAGGCAGCCGGCAGTCAGCAGAAGTAGCCTGCAGTACTCCACTCTAACCACTGTGCCACCGAAGCTCAATTGTCTGACAAATTGTCACCATTTTGACATCATTGACACCTTCCTGCTCTATTTGCATATCTCCTGAAAGTCCCATCCTGTTCTCTCTCATCCCAGACCACAGAACATGGAATGATGGATTTCAAGGAGAAAATGGAGTCAAACTGTTCTCCAAAGTGCCTGAAGGGAAGGCAAGAACTAACACATGGAAGATCATTAAAGAGAGATCCAACCTGGAACTAAGGAGAAATTTCCTGACAGAACAATTCATCCGTGAATTATGTCTGGAAGTTGTGAGTGCTCTATCACTGGAGGTTTATAGAATAGAATAGAATAACAGAGTTGGAAGGGACCTTGGAGGTCTTCTAGTCCAACCCCCTGCTTAGGCAGGAAACCCTACACCAGACTAATGGTTATCCAACCTCTTCTTAAAAACTTCCAGTGTTGGAGCATTCACAACTTCTGGAGGGAAGTTGTTCCACTGATTAATTGTTCTCACTGTCAGGAAGTTTCTCCTTAGTTCTAAATTGCTTCTCTCCTTGATTAGTTTCCACCCATTGCTTCTTGTTCTACCCTCAGGTGCTTTGGGGAATAGCTTGACTCCCTCCTCTCTGTGGCAGCCCCTCAGATATTGGAAGGCTTGCTATCATATCTCCCCTAGTCCTTCTTTTCATCAAACTAGACATACTCAATTCCTGCAACCGTTCTTCATATGTTTGAGCCTCCAGTCCCCTCATCATCTTTGTTGCTCTTCTCTGCACTCTTTCTAGAGTCTCCACATCTTTTTAACATCATGGCAACCAAAACTGAATGCAATATTCCAAGTGTGGCCTTATACCAAGACATTATAAAGTGGTATTAACACTTCACGTGATCTTAATTCTATCCCTCTGTTTATGCTGCCTAGGACTGTGTTGGCTGTGTTGACAGCCATTTGTCCAGAGTGGTAAAGGGTTTGTCTCCTTCTTAAGCAGGGAGTGGATCAGAAGACCTCCAAGGTTCCTTCCAACTACGTTATTCAGTTGAAATTACAGGAAGGCAAATTCTGGTTGAATGTTAGCTGGAATTTTCAAAGTCCAAGCTGTTGGACAATAGAATAGAATAGAATAGAATTTTTATTGGCCAAGTGTGATTGGGCACACAAGGAATTTGTCTTGGTGCATATACTCTCAGTGTACCTAAAATAAAAGATACGTTCATCAAGAATAATAAGGTGCAACACTTAATGATAGTCATAGGGTAGAAATAAGCAATCAGGAAACAATATCAATATAAATCGTAAGGATGCCAGCAACAAGGTTACAATCATACAGTCATAAGTTGTTGTTTTTTGGTTTTTTAAAAATTTGATTTATATGCTGCCCTTCTCCGGAGACTCAGGGCGGCTTACAATGTGTTAAGCAATAGCCTTCATACTTTTGTATATTTTATACAAAGTCAGCTTATTGTCCCCACAAACTGGGTCCTCAATTTACCTACCTTAGAAAGGATGGAAGGCTGAGTCAACCTTGAGCCTGGTAAGATTCGAACTTACAGTAATTGCAGACAGCTGGTGTTAATCACAATGCTATCAGTCTGCTGAGCCACCAGGCCCTTAATAAGTGGAAGGAGATGGGTGGTGGTAACAATGAGAAGATTAATAGTAGTGCAGACTTAGTGAATAGTTTGACAGTGTTGAGGGAATTATTTGTTTAGCAGAGGGATGGCGTTCAGGAAAAAACTGTCCTTCTGTCTAGTTGTTCTGGTGTGCAGTGCTCTATAGCGTTGTTTTGAGGTTAGGAGTTGAAACAGTTTATGTCCAAGATGCGAGGGGTCTGTAAATATTTTCCCAACCCCCTTTTTGACTCGTGCAGTATACAGGTCCTCCATGGAAGGCAGGTTGGTAGCCATTGTTTTTTCTGCAGTTCTAATTATCCTCTGAAGTCTGTGTCTGTCTTTCTGGGTTGCAGAACCAAACCAGACAGTTATAGAGGTGCAGATAGAGAGTTGGACAGTCAGCCATGTGATGAGCATCTATTCACTTGACATGTTCAAATAGAGACTGGACAGATAACTACATGGAGAACTTTCAGGAGAGTGTTATGCTGAATTCCTGAAATTCCTGAAAACTTTATTTTGACGATAGACCAGCACACCTGAAATGAACAGGGGAGCTTCTTTCCAACAGTAAGATTCTATCCCTGTATGATCTCCTTTGGTTCTGAAGCATCTGATGGGTGGCTTAGGGATGAAATTTGATCTGGACAAATTTTGACACTGTTGTTAGCCAACTCAGTTAACCTATTTCATAACGGAAGACATGAAAGATGATTAATTCCAACCGAGTTCTCCAGAGGGATCAGAAGGCTGCAGCTCTATATTTGTGAACTGCAGGTCTTCTCCCTGAAGAAATTGCCACCCTCTGTAATTTCATTAGCGTTATTAATCCCACATTTGTGCTCATCATATCTCCATAGGGGGGCTGTTTTCCAACATAGATACCCACTTCATTTTGCATATGTGTCATCTATTTGCCGAGAAAAAAATCTTGACGCAGCCACATCAACTGATTGCCAGCAAGAGATCGTCTTCTCCCTTGATAGACCAGCTGGGGCATTTTGTCAAAACACAAAATGGTCAACTGACTCAGCCTGGGCCACACAGAAGGCAAGAAGTTTGTGCTCAAGGCCGTGCTGAGGAAATTTCCACGTCAAAGAACGAAAGCAGGGTCTTTTGCCTTCTTAAAATGAATGTTCCCCAGGCAATTTATATTAACAGCTGTGTAAACTATGCAAGAATGCGTACAAAGGCTCCATATATTAGAAGGTGTTAGTAACATAAAACTTAGACATTTTTCCGCAGATCTTTCTTTCTTTCTTTCTTTCTTTCTTTCTTTCTTTCTTTCTTTCTTTCTTTCTTTCTTTCTTTCTTTTCTTTTCTTTTCTTTTCTCTTTTCTTTTCTTTTCTTTTCTTTTCTTTTCTTTTCTTTTCTTTTCTTTTCTTTCTTTCCTTTTAACGCATTGAAAATACCAGGGTGGAATATGGTCTTAGTAGAGCAGGTAATCAAATGAGTGGCATTTTTATCCAGTTGCATCTCCAGGTGGGTGGGAGGAGGATAAATGTATGTTGGACCCAAGAGAAAGGAGGTTCTATGAAAACCCGTATGGCCCACAATTCTCAAGGAGAGACAGTAACTGTCTTTTCTCTACATCCAAACTCTTGAGTTCAGTTCCCGATTGTTCAAGTTGGTAGAAGATGGACTCGATCCAAGATGCTGGAGGATTCTTGCTGCCAATCAGGTGTCTCCTGTTTTTTACACTGGTTTTCCAGATTTCCACAAAATCCTGAAACTTCAATGAAAGCAGAGGTGGGTTTCAAAAATTTTAACAAGGGGTTCTCTGCCCGGTTGCTGGGTGGGTGTGGCTATGGTGGGCATGGCCTAGTCAGCTTCCTGCACCACAGGGGGGCATGTTTTTGCCCTCCTCAGGCTTCGGAGGCTTTCTCCGAGCCTCCGGGACGGCGAAAACAGCCTCCCCAGGCTCTGGAGGCCCATTTCCACCCTTCTTAAACTTCCAGTAGGCCTGTTTTCACCCTCCCCAAGCCTCCGTGCGCACCCTGCACTTATCTACATCCAAAACGGGCCATGTGGGGGGACTCCTGGGAGGGGTGGGCAGAGTGGGTGGGGCCAGCCAGGAGTGGGATTCGGGGGTTCTCTGAACTGCACAGAATCTTAGCTAGAGTTTCTCCTGAATCCCTGCGAACCACCAGCAGCCCACCCCTGAACGAAAGGATAAATCTACCTCCGATTGGCAGAAATAGATTGGTCTGTTAGACACCTCGGGATAGAGTTGAGTAGCAAGACACTATGCGAGTCATGGTATCATCATGCAAAGGACACCAATTTGCAATGTTGGCATGACAATGTCATGTTATGTGTGATGCTACTTTTTGGGCATGACACCAGTGGTGGGTTTCAAAAATTTTGACTACCAATTCTGTGGGTGTGGCTTGGTGGGAGTAGCTTGGTGGGCGTGGCTTGGTGGGCATGGCAGGGGAAGGATACTGCAAAATCCCCATTTCCTCCCAATCAGGTGGGACTCGGGAGGCAGAGAATAGATGCAGGTGGGACCAGTCAGAATTTTTACTACCGGTTCTCCAAACTACTCAAAATTTCTGCTACCGGTTCTCCAGAACTGGTCAGAACCTGCTGAAACCCACCTCTGCGTGACACCTATGCATATGTTTAACCTGGTCAGGGAAGGAACTAAATGTTGCTGAGGTTAATCTTAATTAGGTTTTCTATGGCATAAAATGAAGTGCAAATTTAGCCCTGCAGGTTAATTTGGAACAGAGTGGACTGCTGTATCTATCTTTAGAACAACGCATACCAATTATAATGCTTGCCACCCAGCTTTATCCTATAGCTTATCCTATAGCTTATCCTATATCCTATATTTATCCAAAGCTATGATAAATCTAATCCCTGCCCTCAAGAAATATACCATAGAGAGTAAGACCAGGATAAAAGAATACAGAATAACAGAGTTAGAAGAGATCTTGGAGATCTTCTAGTCCAACCCCCTGCTCAGGCAGGAGACCATATACTATTCTGGACAAATGTCCAGGGGTCGGCAACCTTAAACACTCAAAGAGCCATTTGGACCCGTTTCCCACAGAAAAGAAAACACCGGGAGCCACAAAACCCTTTTGACATCTAAAATGAAGATAACACTGCATATATCGTTTTTTTAACCTTTATGCTATGTATAAAAAAACTATAATGCGTTGCATTTATGAAATCAATGACTGGCTACCGAGAAAACAAATTTTTATTTCTGCACGCAACAAAAACATTTTGAACTCCGAAAAAAAAAAAAGGGTCAAAAAGCTCAATAAATCACGTGCGGCAGATGTCACACATTGGCAGTTGTGACGCATATTTTGAGTGACAGGGAGCCGCAGCAGAGGGGTGAAAGAGCCACATGCGGCTCCAGAGCCCCAGGTTGCAGACCCCTGAGCTATTCAATCTCCAGTAATGGAGCACCCACAACTTCTGGAGGCAAGCCATGAGGAGGAGGAGGATTATTTCCCACTGTGGTGCCGGTTTGGGCTGGAGAACTGCAGTGCAAAACATCTGCTGGCCCCACATTGCCCAGTTGAATTAAATAATTAAGAGCAGCACAAACTCAAGCTGTTGCCCTCACGATTATTGTTAGTGAGGCAGTTCCAACATTCCGCTTCCGTCTTCTGCTGTTTCTATGTCTGCAGTTCTGCCCTCCATCTTTTCTTAATTTAATTTCTTAATCTTGACGTTGCTGATGGGCCCTTTAATCGATCGGATGTGCTCAGTGAGAGAAAAGAAACTCGTCTATTGCTGGATGCTTACGATGAAAGTCCACGTTTTTAGAACAGCTCCATGAGAAAAGGCAGTTCAGTGTGTTTGACATGCTGGAAAATTACAAGCGAGATGTCGATTCCTTCGCCTGTAACAGTGTCTAAGATCAATATGGGAAGACACTAAATGATGCAAAGACACTTAGAAAGGAACAGATGGACCCGGGTGCCGAACCCAACCAGGATAACTTAGACAATGAAGGACAACAATAAAGAGAAGGAAGTAATTTCCACTGGAAATTAGCAAAATCTTGTATTTCTGTAAGTCACCGATAGTCCCTGTGAGTGAGCTGAGCAGCCAGTGGTGAAATTCAGCCGGATGTATCTGGATTGCGCGACCCGGTAGTGCTGGCGGCAGGAGGCTCCGCCCACCCATCCGGACGTCATCACGTCGTGTTTTTTACCCTCTGCGCATGTGCAGAAGGTTCTGCACATGTGTGGAGGAGGAGTGTGTGAGCATAGCGCTTGTGCGAGCACTCACTTTTGCAAGCCGGTAGGAAAAGGAAAGTGATTTTCGCCTGGGGCAGCCATATGAATTTTCTCAACAAATAAAGAAAAGTCATTTGCTCAAAGAAGAACAGGAAGATTGTGAACCACCTATGGAAAGGGAAAAATAAGTATCTCAAAACTCCTGCAACAATGACTAATAAACCAGCCTTTTCTCTCTCTTTTTATGACGCTTTAATCTCTTTATTCGGGGTGGAGTCAGGGCAACTGAATGGAGCTGAGCATTTTCTGGCCGGATGCCCTTCCTAATGCCTATGTGGAGTTCACAGCAGATATTTTCTCTTTGCTCCCTGATGGAAAAACATCTACCGCTGCCTAAGATTGAACACTGAACCTTCTTAGTGGGATAAGATGAGCGTCTTCACCACTAGGCCACTGTGCAGCTCAGACGGATAAAATGGCTTAACATCCTCAAAAGATATTGGAACAATCATTCCAAGAATTCCAACAGTATTCCTTATTGCCTTACAAGCCCAAAGTCCTATCAACCTGGCTCTTACTTGCCCTCCCCTTTAACATGTATTATTTACCCCTAGCAAACAGCAGTGGTTCTCTATATGCAAAAGGAACATACAAGAGGGATTGAGTATGTCTAGCTTAATGAAAAGAAGGACTAGGGGAGACATAATAGCAGTATTCCAATATCTAAGGGGCCCCCACAAAGAAAAGGGAGTCAAGTTATTTTCCAAAGCACCTGAAGGCAGGACAAGAAGCAATGGATGGAAATAATCAAGGAGCGAAGCAATCTAGAACTAAGGAGAAATTTCCTGACCGTTAGAACTATCAATCAGTGGAATGACTTGCTTTCCAGAGTTGTGGATGCTCCAACACTGGAAGTTTTTAAGAAGAGATCGGACAAGCATTTGTCTGAAATGATATAGGGCTCTGCTTGCTATGGATCTATTCAGTGGTGGGTTTCAACATTTTTTACTACTGGTTCTGTGGGCATGGCTCAGTGGGCGTGGCTTGATGGGCGTGGCAGGGGAAGGATACTGTAAAATCTCCATTCCCACCCCACTCCAGGGGAAGGTTACTGCAAAATCCCCATTTCCTCCCAATCAGGTGAGACTTGGGAGGCAGAGAATAGATGGGGGCGGGACCAGTCAGAATTTTTACTACCGGTTCTCTGAACTACTCAAAATTTCCACTACCGGTTCTCCAGAACTGGTCAGAACCTGCTGAAACCCACCTCTGGATCTATTACTTGGAACCCTTAAATTAGGATTTCCTGCTTGAGAAGGGGTTTGGACTAGAAGACCTCCGAGGTTCCTTCCAACTCTATTAATCTGTTAGAATTTAGATCTCTTTCTTCCTTTCTTACACCTGCTGAGGGTTGCAATCCTCCTTGTATCTCTTCCTTCCATTTGTTCCTTATGGACCTGAGCATCTTACCCTCCCAAAACACACACCTGAGATAGCTCCTGGGAAAGAAAAACTTGTATGTCCTAAAATGTCTAGGGAAAGATCTAGTGTTTATGATGAACAACCAGAAGAGAAGGTGGGGAGAAGATCAGATTTCTCCAATTCTCGGTTACACCCATAACGCTTTGACATGGAGCTGCTCCTGGACCTTTGTCTCAAAGGGGTTCAGAAGACGTAGAGATTATGTGGAGACACAGAACAAAACTGCTGACATACCAAAATTGAATTGTTTGGGAGGTGATCCACTTGTTTATTTCTTTTTGCAAACAAGAATTCATTCGTAGCTTGGATACTTTCCAAGTCAGTCTGATTAGAAATAAACTAGCCCGTGCTTGTTATGAACATAATAGGGAATAAATATTGCTAACAGTTCACTTTTCCACAAGGGTTGTTTTTTTTTTTTTTTTTACGCCAGCCATAATAATCTGGGAAATATATTCATACAAGATAGTCCTATGTTAAATGTGTCTAGTACTCATGGTTTGGTGCTTCTTGTCTGGAAGAGTCAAAGAGTTGCCATTCATGGTTTTGTGCCTAAAGTGGGACTAGAACTCACATTCTCCTGGTTTCTAGCCTGGTCCCTTTAACTATTACACCCGACTGAGCCTCACTGCTACTATTGCTACTGTAGTAAAGCAAAGGCAGCTATGGTTTTCCCAGTTGCAATGAATGGCTGTGAAAGTTGGACCATAAGGAAGGCTGAGCATCAAAGAATTGAGGCCTTTGAACTCTGATGCTGGAGAAGATTCCTGCGAGTCCCTTGGACTGCAAGGCGATCAAACCGGTCAGTCTTAGAGGAGATCAACCCTGGCTGCTCTTTAGAAGGCCAGATCCTGAAGATGAAACTCAAATACTTTGGCCACCTAATGAGAAGGAAGGACTCCCTGGAGAAGAGACTAATGCTGGGAAAGACTGAGGGCAAAAGAAGAAGGGGACGACAGAGAATGAGGTGGCTGGATGGAGTCACTGAAGCAGTCGGTATGAGCTTAAATGGTCTCCAGGGGATGGTAAAGGACAGGAAGGCTTGGAAGAACGTTGTCCATGGAGTCGCAATGGGTCGGACATGACTTTGCGACTAACAACAACAACAATGCCAGTTTACTAGGACTCAAGGGAAAGGATACATCATAATTAGTTGAATCAGTCAAAAAATTTCCAACAGCTTGGAAATTCCCTTCAATTAAACAGCCATCGTATTTTAATTTACAATTCATCATATTTTAAAATACAATTATTTCTAGTAAGTCAAGCCTTCATTGCGTCTAGCTCAACTCTTTTCGACTTCTGGGATAAACCCATAGAGAAGCCATCTTCTTCTGGAATAGGTTTCTGAATTCCTGGTCAAGCCTTGGTATTTTCTAGTCGTCTTCCTCCATCAAAATATTAAAGGGATTCCACTCCGCTCAGTTTCTGAGAACAGACAGGATTCTGTCACCTGCCGAGACAGTAAAACTGCTTATTAAAAACAGAAATGGTGCACGCTGTCTTTTAAGAGGCATTTCCAATGCTGTGATTGTGACACATCCATCTATCAGCTAACAATGAAAGAATGCAAGCTTCCCTTCCGTTCCTCTGTAACAGGTTTGCCTTTATACACAAAGCTATGCAAATCTATTGCCTAAAATTCAGACCAAGAGAACTGTAGATTATTTGTAGGATTTTCGGCAAAGGCTTAAGGACTCAGAAGCCATTGTGATGATTTTACCCTCTTCCCAAAGATTTAAATGTGCTGAGTTGGCAAGACATCATTTTCTAAATGAGACCCCCATTGTTCCACATCCTCTTGGGTGAAAAATATCACAAGTGTTGCAAGTCTGGGAAACTGGAGGTGAAGAAAATCCGAAGTGACTTGGTCTGTTGGCAAATGTTACCAGACATCTTTCGGTTAATTTGGCGGCCTCCCTCCCCCTCCCTCCCCCACCTCTCCTTCCCTCTTTACACAAAACCTTCTCAATGCTGCTGGCAGGTCCTTTGACTTGGACATGATTAATGGGCCAATCTCACACTAGGAACGGGTTTTCTCTACCTTGGAAACATCCCATTGCTTCTCTTTGTTGGGCTGAACTCACTTTGTTCGGCGTTTTTCCCAGAATGGCTGAAGGCCATAGCTTTTCACAACAACAAAAGCAGAATGATAGAGCTGTCATTGTCCGGGGAAACGTGTCTGCCCTTTCCTGCTCCAAAATTCCCTCGAGTAATGCAAGTTTTACAACGGTTGAAAAAAATGGTGACCTTCCTCTTCATGGGGAATCATTTCTTTAATCCGCACATAGGAAGAAAATTATTATCAACCTGCCTTCCATTGAGGACCTGTATACTGCACGAGTCAAAACGAGGGCTGTGAAAATATTTACAGACCCCTCGCATCCTGGACATAAACTGTTTCAACTCCTACCCTCAAAACGACTCTATAGAGCACTGCACACCAGAACAACTAGACACAAGGACAGTTTTTTCCCGAATGCCATCACTTTACTAAACAAATAATTCCCTCAACACTGACAAACTAGTTACTAATAATGCATTACTATTAATCTTCTCATCGTTCCCACCACCCATCTCCTCCCTTATGACTGTATGACTGTAACCTTGTTGCTGGTATCTTTAAGATTTATATTGACTGTTTCCCTATGACTATCATTAAGTGTTGTACCTTATGTTTCTTGACGAATGTATCTTGTCTTTTTATGTACACTGAGAGCATATGCACCAAAGACTAATTCCTTGTGTGTCCAATCACACTTGGCCAATAAAGAATTCTATTCTATTCTATTCTATTCTATTCTATTCTATTCTATTCTATTCTATTCTATTCATTTCCTTCTGGCACCTTTGAACCAGTGGTGGGTTACTACTGGTTCTCCCCGGTTCTTGCGAACAGGTACCAAAAATTTTGAGTAGTTCCGAGAACCGGTAAACACCACCTCTGACTGGCCCCACCCCCATCTATTCTCTGCCTCCTGAGTCCCAGCTGAGGAAATGGGGATTTTGCAGTATCCTTCCCCTGGAGTGGGGAGGGAATGGCGATTTTGCAGTATCCTTCCCCTGGAGTGGGGAGGAAATGGTGATTTTGCAGTAACGTTCCCCTACTACGCCCACCAAGCCATGCCCACCAAGCCACACCCACAGAACCGGTAGTAAAAAAAATTTGAAACCCATCACTGAATCTGGTGCTGGTGTTTTTTTTTTTCATTTCCTGGAATGAGTAGGTGAAGAAGTAGCATTGTATGGTCATATGGCCATTGTAGGGCCCTTGGAGGGGTGAGAATATGTCTCATCTGTATGAACCTGGCACAGCTAATGGTACCCGAGACTTCTAAAATGACTGTAGAAGAGACTTGGTTCTTTGAACATCATAGAATGTAAAAACAACCTGACCTGAACTAATCTGGAGAAGGAATGCATGCTAAACAGATTGATTCAATTGGGTACCCTTATGGCCATAGAGCTACAGATTTAGCATAGAATTATTTTTTAATGTTTATCCAATATCCCCAAGTAAAATGAACTATATCAAGGATTACACTTTGATATCCTCCAGATATTTTTAAGAACAATTCTCTGAAGTTTTGCCGTTGACCATGACATCTGAGGCAGAGGTGGGTTTCAGCAGGTTCTGACCAGTTCCGGAGAACCAGTAATGGAAATTTTGAGTAGTTCGGAGAACCAGTAGTAAAAATTCTGACTGGCCCCTGGATTTTGCAGTATCCTACCCCTGGATTGGGGTGAGAATGGAGATTTTACAGTATCCTTCCCCTGCCATTCCCACCAAGCCACGCCTACCAAGCCATGGCACACCTACCAAGCCGCACCCACAGAACTGGTAGTAAAAAATTTTGAAACCCACCACTGATCTGAGGCTGATGGAAATTATACAGATAGTCCTCAATTTATGGCTGTAATGGAACCACCTTAGTCATAAATGATAATGGCCGTAAAGCATTCATGTGACTGATCCAATTTTACAACCTTTTTTTTTGCAATGCTCACTAAGCGAATCAATTGTTCGCCATGGGCTGGTTTTGACAAAAACTGGAAGTAAACGCTGGTTTTTGAGAAAAACATTGTAAAGCGTAGTCAGATGACTATGGGATGTTGCAAACAGCTATAAATGCTAGTTGCTGAGCATGGGGTCCAGTAAGTGGTAGGTTGCCCCCGGTTCAGACTGGTTCTATAGAACCAGTAGTAAAACCGGCGGGAGGCTTCGCCCACTGACCCCGACGTCATCAGGAAGCTTCTGCGCAGAAGCGCGTGCGGCCCCGTTGCAAACCAGTAGTAAAGGTAAGTAGAACCCACCCCTGGGTCCAGTGGTGGGTTGCTCCCAGTTCTATAGAACCAGTAGTAAAAATGGTGGGAGGCTCTGGCCACCCAGCACGACATCATCATTGGTGACCCCACCCCTGATGGGGTCACCTGATTATGGAGAAGGGGCAGCATTTGGAACTTCAGAATTGGATTGGAAGCAGCCCCACCCCACCAGGGAGGTCCATCATAATTTCAAATGGTTACTAAAGTGAACTCTTGTAAGTCAAGGACTTCCTGAAATTGAAAATATCTCAAGAAAACAGAAATGGTCTACCATCAACCTGATGTCTGATTCGTAAGCCCAGTTCCCCATATTTCTCGGAGCAACAACTCCCAATCGTTACTCCCACAGCCCCCCCCCCCCCCACATTTACTCAGGAGTTAATCCTGAGATGAATTGAATTCACTGCAGATGTATTACACGTAGGCTGATAAATAGACTTTACTCTCAAAGTCAGCCAGCTTTTATCAACAGCTCAGAAAACTTGCAATGTTATTATCCTTTCACCTTGACACTGGAGCAGGGCGATACGTTTCTCCACACTGGGGATTGACAGAGATAAATGGGAGAAATTTCTTTGTGATTACATAATGTGAATCCCGCTCAAAGATGAGTGTTAGGCACCTCTATGTTTCCCAGTTTCTAGTCAGGCAGGGTATAAAAAATGACTAAGGCTAAGTGCCTCCAGGCTCAGTCGCAGTTCATGCAAACAATACCATAAAGGTATTTGCAAGAAATGAAAATGTCATTTCCTAAGCATATTTGGCTATAAATTCCATACTGGGTTTATGAGCATCACAAAGGAAGGAGTGTACAGAAGTAAGTGTCAAGGCAGGGACATTATTCTTTTCCCTTTGTTAATCTGATCTCATAAGCTTTGCTTTCTCCATCCATATAGACTCTTTCTGTCTGCCCTCAACCTCTTCATTGTCTTCCACAGAGTTTCAGAAAGTTGGTTTATTATTTGTGGACTCCTTTTACAATCCATGAATGTAGTTCTCTTTGTTTCTTCTCCCTCCCCCCCACCCCCCCGCTGCTTTTGCAAAGATTTGCTCTCCCCTAGATTCAGGAGTGGGCTGCTGGGGGTTGGCAGGAGTTCGGGAGAACTTCTAGCTAAGATTCTGTGCAGTTCGGAGAACCCCCAAATCCCACTCCTGGCTGGCCCTGCCCACTCTACCCCTCCCAGGAGTCCCCACGCAACCCGCTTTGGATGCAGGAAAGTGCAGGGCGCGCAAGGAGGGTCGAGGAGGGCAAAAAAATTTTACAATTAAATTATATATTTTCTTACAAACATTTTAACACGTATTAAAATAATCACTTCAAAACTTTACTTAAAATTCAAAACATCAAATATATTATAATAATATATAAAATATTAAATTACATTTTACTTTGCTGTCGTGTGTATTTTTTATTTGATTGTGCAGCTTTGATCAATTCTTTGTGTTTAAGGAATAATTCTTTTTTTTTTTATTGAAAAAGTTTTAAAACAAACACAATTTCCCCACAACCCTCCCTCCCAACCCCCCTCCCCCTCCCCGACTTCCCAGAGCAGAACACAAGGTATTTCTATTGACCTTTAACAATAAACTAAATTGCATAACCAATCATCAAACTAACACCCCCTAAAAAAAAAAATTCTTAACCCCCCATATATAAAATCTTATTTCTTAAACATAATACTTCTAATATCACTTATATAGCGCTTATACAAATAAAAGAAATCATTCATAAGCTATTTGATATTTTTTGGTCTGATACTTATTTTGTATATAATCAATCCATCTTCTCCAGTCCTGTATATACCTTTCTTGTGTGTGATCCTTCAGATATGCTGAAATTTTAGCCATTTCAGCTAAATTAGTTACTTTCAATATCCAATCATCAATAGTAGGCAAAAAGTTTCTTCCAGTGTTGTGCTACCAACAATCTTGCTGCTGTTATCAAGTTCAAAATCAATTTAGTCTCTGCAACTGTACAGTCCGTAGTTATACCCATTAAGAACAACTGTGGAGTAAATTTCAGTCTCTTTTTAAAAATATTCTGCATCACCCACCAAATCTTTATCCAAAATGCTTTGATTTTTCTACAAGTCCACCATATATGATAATAAGTTGCATCATCACAGTCACATCTCCAACATTTAGCTTGCACATTAGGATACATACATGATAATTTTTTGGGATCTAAGTGCCATCTATAGAACATTTTATAAAAATTTTCTCTTAAATTTTGTGCTTGTGTAAATTTCACATTTCTAATCTAAATCTTTTCCCAAGTCTCCATCATTACTGGCTCTTGAAAATTTTGTGCCCATTTAATCATACAATCTTTAACCAATTCCGTCTCAGAATCTATTTCCAATAAAGCATTATACAACCTTTTAATATACATTTGTTTTTGATCTCTAATTTGTTTTACCAAATTCTCCTCATTTTGCACAAAGCCAGTTTTTTGATCTTCCTTCCATCTAACTTGAAGTTGACCGTACTGAAACCATGTGTAAATTATACCTTCTTCTCTCAGTGTATCTAAAGATTTCAAATACATTACCCCCCTTTCCATAATAAGAAGCTCTTTATAGTTAATCACCTCCTGTTTTTGTTCTATACTTATATTTTCTATTGCATGTCTAGGATTTGCCCATACAGGTATCTTATAATTTAACTTATATTGATATTTTTTCCAAACCCTCAACAAAGCATTTCTTAATATATG
Organism: Arizona elegans; assembly: GCA_022577455.1. Classification (NCBI taxonomy): domain Eukaryota; kingdom Metazoa; phylum Chordata; class Lepidosauria; order Squamata; family Colubridae; genus Arizona; species Arizona elegans. The sequence goes on from JAKOOJ010000016.1 coordinate 8,796,535, forward strand.
AGCCTTAAATACTTTATCCACTTTTTTGTCATATAACAAATAGGCATGCCATCCATATAACAAATCATAACCTTCTAAATTCAAAATTCTCCCCTCAGTTAAATTAAACCAATCACTAATTTGTGATAAAACCGCTGCTTCATAATATAATCTTAAATTAGGCATTTTGAGACCCCCTCTTTCACGTGTATCTTGCATAATTTTCATTTTTATTCTGAGGAATAATTCTTTAATTTCAGTACAATGTTGAGAAATATTAAAAAATATACAAAGTTCACTTTGAACTGATGGTACAAGCAGTCGGTTACGTTCGTCAGTCCACAAATTTCCCATGACGCTGAAAATTCGTTCAATGTTTGCATTTGATACTGGAATTGATGCACAATACTGGAACAGTTTCAGTAAACTCGGAGCTGGCTCTTTCTTGAAAAAGTATGTCCACTTATCAAGGGATGAATCGCCCTGCAGATGAACATAAACTTCTTCTAAGGCAGAAATTTCATCGAAGAGTGTGTTGGGTGGAAGTTCTTCTCGCCATGGTGATAATAACCAGATGTTGGTCATTTCTTCTAAAGTTGGAGGATTATTGCGATCAATTAGATTGAAATAACTTAGCGTCTCATATACTGAATCGGTGAAATTATACCACTTTTCTAGGTATGCAATGGCTCTTTGATACACGTTGATGGCTTCTTTCTTGAACTTTTGCACGGCATTCTCAGGCAAATGTTTTTTACGTAAGGCAAATTAAACTTTCATTCCAAAAAACTGCTCATCGTATTTTTTTTTTGCAAAGAATCACGCAGCTTACACATGATAATGTGAAGATCACATGCAAGAATTTTCTTGCTTTCCAGCTTCAGTAGGGTGTCTTGCATTATTGACATGAAGAAGTGCGTGAAATATAAATACAATTCTGAAATTGTTGGTTCATCGTCCTTTGCGAGTTCATTTTCCTGATCCGAAATAAGGTTCCAGATAACCTTATGGCACTCATCAGATCCAAGAGAAATAAAATACGATTTTAGAGGTATCCAGTTTAAAAGAAGTCTTTCGACCGCTTTAAACAAACTTAACCAACGTGTTGGAACATGGCGCAAAACTTCATGGAATTCTGACTCGTAAAACTCAAAAAATGATTTCAACTCTTCTCATTTCTTTGCAGAATTCGAAAATTCGGCAAAAACCTTCAGCACTACATTTTCGATATCAAAAGATAACTGCTTTAATGCATTTTTGCGCTGTTGTGTAAAATGTGATTATTGCAATGAGCATTTGATCTTTGTCTCATTCTGAAAAAAAAGACAAAACGCAATTCTCCTATCTTTATTCTCTTAGACTGTACAGCTTTAGATTACGTACCATTTCATCATAAAGCTTTTGAATAAAAAAAAATGTCCACTATTTTGTGAAAAAAAATAGCAAACATAATGTGAAAAAAGTGGACTGTCTGCTCAAATAGTGGACACCTGGCAACCCTAGCCTAGAACAATTAATCAGTGGAATAGTTTGTCTCCAGAAATGGTGGATGCTCCATCACGGAAGGTTTTTTAAAAAAGATTGGACAACCACTTGTCTGAAATGGTATAGGGTCTTCTGCTTAAGCAGGGGGCTGGACTAGAAGACCTCCAAAGTCCCTTCCAATTCTGTTATTCTGTTATTCTGTAGTCAATTTATCTTCCACCATTGAAAAAGTCAAGGAGACCATTTGTCTAAGAAATTCACAAAGAATATGCTTGTTCTTAAATATAGGCCGGGAGTGGAACTCTTCAGTCTGAACCTCTTCCTGGGGATTTCTGAATCATCCCCAGCCCTCATCCTTGTATTGCTTATAGGCATTATTTATTCTATCTTGCTGGAGGGAATCCGGCACAAGCTGAAAAAGGAAAATATCTGGGTGCAAATGTTCTGTTTCTGTCTTGCATACCGTAAAGTGGAAAGAGTCTGAACCATAACTTTGCCCACATTTGGATCTGACCGCAGATCCATGACGGGTTTCACACAGGGTGAGGCAGTCTTCCACAGGAAAGAAGTCCCCCATTCAAAATAAACTTTATGCAAACTCTTTGGGAAGCTGGCTCAGTTGCAACGCCACTGCCAAAGGCTGGTCAGCTGTCCTTACTTTCCCAGATCGAAAAGGTAGGCAGTCAGGCCATGTACCGATGGTTTGTTAACAGCAAGCATTGCCATGTGGGAGATTTGGGATAATGGTGGTATCAGTTGCCCATGCAGCATGGCTTTGGAGCGGCCACCTCTGCGAGTTAAGATGATGGGAGTGGAGAAGATCAATCAGTTTATAGCAATAGCAACAGCACTTAGACTTATATACCGCTTCATAGTGCTTTACAGCCCTCTCTAAGCAGTTTACAGAGTCAGCCTCTTGCCCCCAACAATCTAGGTCCTCATTTTACCCACCTTGGAAGGATGGAAGGCTGAGTCAACCTTGAGCTGGTCAGGATCAAGAATAGAACTGGTGGCAGTCAGTAAAAATAGCCTGCAATACTGCATTCTAACCACTGGGAGGGAGGGAGGGAAGGAAGGAAGGAAGGCAGGCAGGCAGGCAGGCAGGCAGGCAGGCAGGAAGGAAGGAAGGAAGGAAGGAAAAGCACTTATATTCCACTTCATAGTGCTTCACAGCCCTCTCTAAGCAGTTTACAGAGTCAGCATCTTGGCCCAAACAATCTGGGTCCTCATTTTACCCACCTCGGGTAAAATGGTGGGTTTCAGCAGGTTCTGACCAGTTCTGGAGAACCAGTAGTGGAAATTTTGAGCAGTTCGGAGAACCGTTAAATACCATCTCTGACTGGCTCTGCCCCCATCTATTCTCTGCCTCCCGAGTCCCAGCTGACTGGGAGGGAATGGAGATTTTACAGTATCCTTCCCCTGCCATGCCCACCAAGCCACGCCCACCAAGCCACACCACGCCCATCAAGCCACACCCACAGAACCGGTAGTAAAAAAAATTGAATCCCACCACTGGTGAGACATTTTCCTGATCCGAAATAAGGTTCCAGTGGCCTTAATGGCCCATTGACAAAGGGTGGGGGGCAGGAAGGTGGGAGCTGCTTCAAAACATGCTTATCCCAGGGAAATATAATATTCTGCCTTTTTCATATTTCCTAAAATATTTCACTCTTCCAGGAAAGGGTGGGTGCTAACTTCCTACAATAGGACATTTGAAATAAGATCAAGATTTGGGTTTGGCCAATGGGCCACCAGTTGCCCAGTTCTTTATGAAAGCCAACAACAGACACCCCTCCCCCCCAGAGCAGTAGACAAGGAAACCCTGAAGTCTGGCAAAAAATGAAGCAGACATGTAGAAAATTAGGAAGAGGTTTCAGGCAGAAACTGTGGATGGTGCTCCCAGGAGAAGAAGGGCAAGAAATTTGCATGGTGAAAAAGAGAAGTACATGGACAGAAAAGTAAGAATGAAAGGCATGGCCATCTATGGAGGCTCTCAGTCATCTAGGTCATGGTTGTCCCAAAGATGCTTTTTCAAAAGGCAACTGGACTTTTGTTTTTTCCTTTAAAACATTTCACTTCTCATCCAAGAAGCTTCTTCAGTTCCACTCCCCACCATTCAGCCAGAACTGAAGAAGTTTCCTGGATGAGAAGTGAAACGTCTTCAAGGAAAAGCAAAACGCGTTTTTGAAAAAGCACCCTGGAGAAAGACGTGGACAGATAGCTTTGAAAGGGGCATCAAGTTGAAGGAAACAGGGAAGCAAATTTAGAGAAGGAGGTTTTGATTTGGATGTATCGAACACTGAAAGATATGGAATATTTCAGAGTAGCCACATAGTCATCTACACAATCTCACCTCTCTCACATGCCTGGTCTTTTGCAGTATGTATGATTTCTAAGTGGGACGTGATGGCTCAGTGGCTAGGACACTGAGCTTGTCAATCAGAAGGTCGGCAGTTCGGCAGTTCGAATCCCTAGCGCCATGGAACGGAGTGAGCTCCCGTTCCTTGTCCCAGCTTCGGCCAACCTAGCAGTTCGAAAGCCCATAAAAAATGCAAGTAGAAAAATAGGGACCACCTTTGGTGGGAAAGTAACAGCGTTCCGTGCACCTTTGGCATTTAGTCATGCTGGCCACATGACCCCTAAGGCATCTTCGGACAGCGCTGGCTCTTCGGCTTTGAAACGGAGATGAGCACCACCCCCTAGAGTTGGGAACGACTAGCGCATATGTGCGAGGGGAACCTTTACCTTTAACTTTTATGGTTTCTAAAGGGCAGACCAGAAGGCAATCTGGGTAAGGATAAATTGGATTTTATTCCATGCAAGCTGCAGGAAACCAGGAAACCCAAGGTGTCCTTTTTTTTCTTACCAGCAATTCTGCATCTTTGCTGCCAAAACATATTTGACATTTATATTTTAAAAGGGCATCTCATGTAACAGTTCTGTTCCATTTAAATATCCATATCCTCCCCCATTTTTGTTTCAAATAGCTCCCTATTTACTTTCATTTCCTCAGCCCTCGAGAGCCAAATTTATCTAGAAGTGAGAAGGACACGGGGCATGATTTTATTCTTCCTTTCTCCTCCCCTTCCTGCTGTTACTGTTAACAAAGCATTAATGGAACAGATGTTACGGCCTCCATTTTATGGGATCAACCAACCTTTGTGAAATGAAATCAGCTACAGAAATGGTCTGCTAATTCCAAAGGGAAGTCGGAGACTACTAACAGAACATGCTAAAACCAGAACCTTGATTCCTGGTTCGCACTGACTTAATCAGCAGATAGAATAGATAGATAGAATTCTTTATTGGCCAAGTGTGATTGGAGAATTGGGTAGAGCATTCCAGGCGTTGACCACTCTGTTGCTGAAGTCGTATTTTCTGCAATCGAGTTTGGAGCGGTTTACCTTGAGTTTGTATACATTGTTTGCCCCAGTGGTGGGTTTCAAATTTTTTTACTACCAGTTCTGTGGGTGTGGCTTGGTGGGCGTGGCAGGGGAAGGATACTGTAAAATCTCCATTCCCACCCCACTCCAGGGGAAGGATACTGCAAAATCCCCATTTCCTCCCAATCAACTGGGACTTGGGAGGCAGAGAATAGATGGGGTTGGGGCCAGTTATAACTTTTATTACCGGTTCTCCGAACTATTCAAAATTTCCACTACCGGTTCTCCAGAATTGATCAGAACCTGCTGAAATCCACCTCTGGTTTGCCCATGTATTATTGCTGTTGAAGCTGAAGAAGTCGTTTATTTATTTATTTTATTTATTAGTCCAATTTATATGCCGCCCTTGTCCGTAGACTCAGGGCGGCTTACAATGCATTATAACAATAGCCTGCATACTTTTTTGTATATACCTGCTTATTAGGGCTTTCGGCCCCCCCTAAGCAGTGCTGTTCTATACAAAGTCGGCTTATTGCCCCCACAATCCGGGTCCTCAATTTACCTACCTCGAAAGGATGGAAGGCTGAGTCAACCTTGAGCCTGGTGAGATTCGAACTTGCACTAATTGCAGGCAGATGGCAGCTAAGTGCTAGCACTTAACAGCACTTTAGTCCGCTGCACCACTGAGGCTCGTTGATAGGTAAGACATTGTAGCAGACAATTTTGTGTACTATGCTTAGATCAGACCGCAGGCGGCGCAGCTCCAGATTGTCCAAGGCCAAAATTTCAAGCCTGGTGGTCTAAGGGATTCTATTGTGAGCAGAGGAGTGGAGGACTCTTCTCGCGAAATACCTCTGGACCCGCTCAATCGTATTAATGTCCGATGTATAGGGTGGATGCCAGGCAGATGAGCTGTCAGAATCACGATGTGTCATGCCAGCTTTTGGGTGATGATGATGTCACCATACACCAGTCTTTCATTTCTGAGTTATCCTGATTTGTTTACAGAACTGCTGAACTGTTGATCTTTTTCTCTGTGGCACCTCCATCCCTCCATTCTTCCTCTGGATCACGTGGAAAGCTTTGTGTTTCTAAATATTTTTATAATGTTGCTGTTGCTAGGAAAGAGGTTTCGTTTTCTTCCTAGAGGTGAAGAAGATGTGAAACAGAAGAGAAAGGATCTGTCAGCTGCTTTTGACATGAACCGCAAAATAGCAACAAAGATTACTAAAACAAAATACAACTAAACAAAACATAGTCATGTAGGTGATTTTCTGCAGAGGCTTCTGGGCACAGAATTGTGTCTCTCCTATCTTTCATTTCCTTATAAGAACAATTCATTTTTTTTCCTTTTACTTAATTCACACATATCTTGGCATTCATTCCCTCATCCTGACATTTTAAAGGCATTTCACGGTTTTCAAAAGAAAATGATACGACTATACAAAGTTATGAAAAGAACCAAACAAACAAAGGTTGCTTAATACAACCTTTGAAAAAGTGGCTTGTTTAATCACAAGGAAACTTGTCTTTGTTATGCCAACCATCACAACCATCACAGAAGTGGTTTGTTATTGCCTGCTTCTTAGGGTTGAGAGAGAGTAGCTGGTCTCAAGGTCACCCAGATGGCTTCATGCCTAAGGCAAGACTTGGATTCAAAGTTTCCCTGTTTCTAGTTGGTTCTAGTTTGTTTCTAGCAACAAACTGGTTCTTGCTCATCTTATATACAAGTCAGGTGCAAAGAATCGGGACCACACATTAAGGTCCTGTTAACATGATATATAGATCATGCCTATTGAGAAGAATCTAGTCAACTAATGGTCAACACTAAATTGGTACTAGATAAGAGGAAACAGAATTCAAGAAAGGTTGGGCAGAGACCATTTTTGGGAATGAAACAATTCTAGACTGATTACTTGCTTGACTCCACCCTCTCCCAGGTTCTGCCTACTCTTTTCCTACAGAAAATGTAGAATGTCTACACCTTGAATCAAGGATGCATGCAAGCCAGTCCAAAAACATCAAGGTGGAAATCCAACCATGTAAATCAAAGCCATACACAGTGTCACATGCAAAACAGGGGTGGACTTAGATTGCACGCTGGTGGCTACCATGTTGAATTTCTTATCCCCTCTTACCATCTTAGAACATGTCTTCCTGAGTTATAGGTTTTACAAGGAATTGCACTCCCAAGTAATTCAATAGATAGAATTGCCTGGCTGTTCAGACCAAGAGCATTGAGAGTTTTCCCTAAAAGATAAGCATCCTGAAATGACTTTTGCAATAGCTAAATTCTGTATCCAACCCATAATGTTTCACCATGTTGAGACCTAAATACAAAAATTAGACATTTACTTAATTAATGAGATTTTATTGTTTTTTATTAAATTGCATTTGTTGTTTTAATTTTTATGATCTGGTCTTGGACTATAATCATCAATGTTTCTTTGAGTCTCTTCCTGAAGAAACCCTTGCCTCAAATGGATAACTCTGAAGGAAGTTTATTTGGGCTCAGAGTCATATAAGAGGACAAGGTGCACATGGCTACAATCAGAAACTTTTGTTCCAGAGCTGATCAACGGATCAACGGATCAACGGAAAGAAGAATTTTCAGGGCTACTAAGATGAAATCTTGGGCTACATTAGCCAGTAGATTCTTCTAACTGAGTCCTCCTCCTCCTCCTCCTCCTCCTCCTCCTCCTCCTCCTCCTCCTTCTGCCATATTTGTCATTGGACGTTGGCGATCATGTTGGGAATTTTATTTTTGTCAACAGCCGCCTGAAAAAGTGCTGCTGAGTTTTGTCCAAACCAGTTCCTTAGGTTTTGAAGCCATGATGTTCTTCTTCTGCCTGGACCTCGTTTACCTTCCATCTTTCCTTGGAGGATTAAGTGAAGGATGCCATATTTTTCTGGGTGTCGCATCATGTGTCCAAAATATTCTAACTTTCGCTTTTTAATGGCTTTGATGATTTCCCTTGGCTTTCCCAGGCAGCTTATCACCTCCTAGTTTGTGATTTTGTTAACCCAGTTTATACGCAACAGCCGTCTGTAAATCCACATTTCAAATACTTCTAGTTTCTTCAAGTGGTTTTCTGTCAGAGACCAACTCTCTACTCCATAGAGCAGGATAGAAAAGATGTAACAACTGACAAGCCTGATTTTCAGTCTTAGGCTTATGTCATGAGTCCTGAGCAGTAGATAACCCTAGACTTTTATGAAACTCTTAAAACTGTAGTTCTCCAACAGGGATGAAACCTATCTATAGGCACTTTTCTCAATCTTAGAATGAGCATGAATATTCTTTGTTATCCATTAGCAAATCAGCCAAAGTCTTGACAAATCTGGAGGCCACCACTGCCATGTAATTCTTTTTCTTTTTTTCAAAAACAAAAACAAAACAGAATATTAAAAAACATTATCATTCCATACAATCAAAGACAGTGTTTCAGTCAGTGACATTTTTTGTGCTCCTCCTCTCTTCAATTTATCACTAAACATGCTAGCTTATTTCCAAAGATTTCAACATCCATTTATACCATAATTATTTCCAATTCTTATTCTCTATCCATTGGTAAAATAAATCCCATATCAAATAATATTGTCTAACTTCCTGCTCTCTTATTTCAAATGTCAATTTACTCATCTCAGCACATTCCATCATTTTCTTAATAATTTCTTCATCATTAGGTAACTTTTCTCCTTTCCAATTTTTAGCAAATACAATTCTGGCTGCTGTCAAAAGATTCACAATTAAGTATTGCCGTTCTTTATTATACGTTTCCGGTATGATCCCTAATAAAAATATCTCTGGTTTAAAGTCAATATGTCTCTTTATCATTTTTTCCAACTCCGTGTGTATCTTAGTCCAATATCTCCTTGCTTCGACGCATGTCCACCACATGTGGTAGTAGGATCCTGGGGTCTGATGACATTTCCAACATTTCTACGATTTATTCTGGAACATTCTGGCTATTCTCGATGGGGATAGATGCCACCTGTAAAACATCTTATACAAGATAGATGCCATGTAATTCTTGAAACTAGTTTTTTCGGCAGAGGTTTAAGAAGAGCTAAGGCAAGAAACAATGAGCAGGCTTCTCTAGAAATAAAATTAATGATGCCTTTGTTATGTATATATTTTAAGCTCCTTTTTATTTCACATTCCTCCTCCTGTTGTTTCCTGGCACCTGCAATTCTGTCTTGCCTCTAAATAAAATTGCAATCAGCTTATGTTAAACTCATGCTTCTTGTACCCCTGCCGTTTGCACCATTACAGCTAGCTGGGCTGCATTAACCAAGCTATTAGTCCTTCTTTGGTCCCAGCAGGAATCAACCAAAATTGATGAAAAGAACATTGCTCTGATTTTAATGAGGAGAGGAGGAAATTACCAAAATGAAATTGTTTGCCCACATTATGCTCTTAAGATTGTTTTCTTCCCCTTTCTTGTTTACTCCTCTCCATGTACACTTTCTATCAGCCTGTGGCAAGGAGAAGGAGGAAGAGAGGAAGGATGAGAAGAAGAAGAAGAAGAAGAAGAAGAAGAAGAAGAAGAAGAAGAAGAAGAAGAAGAAGAAGAAGAAGAAGAAGAAGAAGAAGAAGAAGAAGAAGAAGAAGAAGAAGAAGAAGTAGTGGAGGAGGAGGAGGAGGAGGAGGAGGAGGAGGAGGAGGAGGAGGAAAAGAAAAAGGAGGTGGAAGGGGAAGGGGAAAAGGGAGGGGGAGGGGGAGAAGGAGAAGGAGAAGGAGAAGGAGAAAGAGAAAGAGAGGAAGAAGAAGAAAAAGAAAAAGGAGGAGGAGGAAGAGGAGGAGGAGGAAGGAGAGGAAGGAGAGGAAGGATGAGGAAAAGAAGAGGAGGAGGAGAGAAGAAGAAAAAGAAAAAGGAGGTGGAACGGGAAGGGGAAGGGGGAGGGGGAAGAGAAGGAGACGGAGAAGGAGAAGGAGAAAGAGAAGGAGAAGCAGAGGAGGAGGAGGAGGAGAGGAAGAAGAAGAAGGACAAGAAGAAGCAGAAGCAGAAGCAGAAGCGGAGGAGGAGGAGGAGGAGAAATTCTAGCTATAGCAGACGGGCTATTATTATCCTCTTGAGCAAGATACCACTTTTAAACTTTTCTTCCTGTACCTGCCTAAGCTACTTCTCTCAATAAACAGTTTGATTTGTTTACCTGCCTGTAAAGTGGGTTTATTCCAACTTCAGTCCCATTCAGGCATTCTTCTGCATGAATGCACCTACCAAGAACATACTCGCAAAGCTTGAGTTGCATCCTGTGGAACATGCGTCCAAACCAGTTTCAGATGTCTATGCTAAGCAGACAAAGATCTCAACAAGCAGCTGAGCACACAGGGATCCAGTTAGGCCCTCAGGTGCAGAAATCCGCGGAGTTGAAAGCATCCTCAGCAGATGGCTGCCCAAACTCCGCTGAAATACATCCAAGGAAAGGCAATTCGTGACCTCTTCTTAATCATCGGTTCCACATATTGTACAGCTCTTGCTGTTAGGGCTGGGGGAAAGAGTTTTGCAATTGTTCTACAAGAATCTGTCTTTTTGCAACTTAATCTCTGGAATGACAGAGGACAAGTTACCATTTCCATCTGTGCAAAACGTCTTCAGCTACACGGAAAAGGGAAACTTGGGAATTATTTTATCAATGGTTAGAAAAGAGAAGCAGAAGTTAGAAATTTAGAATTAAGGAGGATATGTAAATAAAAATGAAGTAAATGTGTGTTTAAATAATGAACGTTGAATAATGAAGGTAATTTTGGAAGGGACCTTGGAGGTCTTCTAGTCCAACCCCCTGCCTAGGCAGGAAACCCTACACTACTTCAGACAAATGGTTATCCAACATCTTCTTAAAAACTTCCAGTGTTGGAGCATTCACAACTTCTGCAGGCAAGTTGTTCCACCGATTAATTGTTCTCACTGTCAGGAAATTTCTCCTTAGTTCTAAGTTGCATCTCTACTTGATTAGTTTCCACCCATTGCTTCTTGTCCTACCCTCAGGTGCTTTGGAGAATAGCTTGATTCCCTCTTCTTTGGGGCAGCCCCTGAGATATTGGAACACTGCTATCATGTCTCCCCTAGTCCTTCTTTCCATTAAACTAGACATACCCAGTTCCTGCAACCATTCTTCATATGTTTTTTTTTTATATATTGAAAAGTTTTATAAGAAATACAAACATTTTCTCCCCCCCACCCCGCCAGCCTTCCCCCCACCCCCCTCCCTTGACTTCCCAGAACAAGCACACAGTATAGCATCCACAAATATAAAACTAAAATATGCTAACAAATTGTTGACTTCAAATTCTTTCTAGGTCTTTAACTCCTTATAACTCAAAACACTATAAACATAAGCTAAAAGTTAAAAATGTTTCACTCATAAGCTATATGAATCTTCTTAGTCTGATACTTGTTTTGAATATAGTCAATCCATCTTCTCCATTCTGTTATGTATCTTTCGTTTGAATGGTCTTTAAGATATGCTGAAATTTTTGCCATCTCTGCCAAATGCACGACTTTTAGTGTCCATTCCTCAATAATAGGTGGATGTTCTTCATATGTTTGAGCCTCCAGTCCCCTCATCATTTTGGTTGCTCTTCTCTGCACTCTTTTACAATATTGTACAACCTTTCTTGCCACAATGGTTATGTGAATCACTGCGGTTGTTAAGTTAGAAACATGGTTGTTAAGTGAATCTGACTCACCCATGGACTTTGCTGGTCAGGAGATCACAAAAAGACATCACAAAACCCAGGGATATCACAACCAGCATATTTGGATTACATGATCATGGGAATGATGCAATAGTCTTAAGTGTCAGAAACGGTCCTAAGACCATTTCTGACACTTCAGTGACCCAAAACAGTCACTGAAGGAATGGCTGTAAATTGAGGACTACCTGTAAATGCAAGGCACTGCATTCCATCCAGGTGAATTCCTTAAAAATCCTCTTCTTCTTGGAAAGGAAAATGGAAAGCGGCTACCCTTCCATTGGATAGAATAAGAACTGTGTTTAGAAAACAACAGAAGGCATTTTTTCCAGTGGTAAAATCTGAACCGGTTTACTACCGGTTTGCTGGCTGCACATGCGTGCTGCATGCCAAATACACACTGCATGTGCACATGTGCAGTGCATGCCAGAAGGAGGCATGGGGTAAGTGGAACAGCGCGCATGGGGGGTGGGTGATCAGCTCTGGCACGTTTTTTTTTTTTTTTTACTTTTAAAAGCATTTTTTTTACAACCTTGTAAAAGGATCGTGAGGCACAGCTGCGATCGTCAGAGCCTTTTTTTTTCTTTTTAAAAGCAAAAAAGCAAAACCTTCTGCACATGCGCAGAGGGTACAAAACACATTACTTCCTGGTTAAAACCAGGAAGTAACGACAACCGGGCGAGTGGGCGGAGCCTCACACCGCAATCGCTACTGATTCTCCGAACCACCCGCCATGATTGCTACCGGATCAGGCGAACCGGTCCGAACCGGAAGCATTTCACCCCTGATTTTTTCCTGCATGGGCTGAGTACATCCCATGCATTAGATAAGGGAGTGTGAGCAAAACAAAACCATAGACTGAGACTGATGGGAGATTTGAAACAAGGATAGGAAGGGAAATACGACAACTCTTGACAGCTCAAGGATTGGTACAGTATCCATGAATCTGAGAGCCCATTCTCCATTTCGCTAATGAGCAATCCCACCGGGCTTCACTTGACGCGGGTGTCACGCCAGGAATCTTTGATTGACACATGATCTGCTGGAAGGGAACAGAAGAATGCGGTATATTCATGACTTAGCTAAGCCCTGCAGCAATTGATGGCGGAGTCTTGCCTTGCTGGTTCTTAAGAAAGACCGTTGAAGGGTGACAGAAGATGCTTCTAGGTGAGAATTCCAAAAAAAGAGGTTGAGAAAAATATACGCGCTCAGTTATTCGCATGGAAGAATGAGAAACTGGTTGGCATTTCCTGAGAAATAGGAGATGATAAATGAGAACACAATTCTTTGCTGGAAGAGACTTGGCAAGGTTACCGTACTTTTCAAAGTATAAGATGCACTTCCCCCCCATTAAAACTGGGTGAAATTTGTGGTGCGTCTTATACACTGAATGTTGCCGAAGCCCCACCCACTCACCAGCCCCCAACTTTCGGCCATTTTCAGCCTCCACGAGTCACGTTTTCGGCCTCTGCATGCTCCATTTTAGATCCGTTCCGCCCGATCCCTGCCACCTGGAACAAGCTGAAAATGCGATACGCAGAAGCCAAAAATGGGGCATGTGGAGGCTGAAAACGCGATGCACAGAGGCTGAAAATGCAATGCATGGAGGCAGCAATTGGCGGCAATGTGCTGTACCGATCCCCACAGCCTGGAATGGGTCTAAAAAGGAGCATGCCAAGGCCAAAACCACGATGGATGGAGGCCAAAAACACAACATGCAGAGTTGTCGATGGGCTCTGGTGATCCCTGCAGCTTGGAACAGCTGATTGGCAGTATTCGGGAGGCTGATCCACCTGCCAGTCAGCTGTTTGTACTAAATCAGGCTGCGATAAAGTGCTGAAGCTTACCTTGCTCTTTGCTGTTTGCTGCAAGGATGCTAGCCAGATGAATACCGATGGATGCTGGTAGGCAGAGGCAGAATTATTTTTCTTGTTTTCCTCCCCAAAAACTAATGTGCGTCGTATACTCCAGAGCATCTTATACTCTGAAAAATATGGTATATACTCTGGGCCCAGAAATTCCCAAGTATTTTCTCTAGCAGTTCTCATGTTGAGAAGCCACTATGAGGACTGCAAATGGAGTGGACCACTGATACATTTTAACAACAAATACAACAATTCAAGAAAAGAGAATTTGCTTATAAATTGTTTTCAAAGGAGAGGAGAATTTTGGAGAAATTCTTAGGGATGGGGTTTGAGATGCTTTTATTTATTTCTTGCAACAACTGGGGGTCAATATTCTGTCTTTCACTGTGAAATCTTTTTTCCACCATTTTGCATCTGGTTTTTACCTGGTCCCAGTTCAGAGAGAACGTCCCATTTTTCTTTCTTTTTTCAAGTTTTTTTTTTTAAAAAAAAACTAATGTTCTGCTCTTGAGAATTGGTTGGAGAAAGTCTGCAAATTAGTGATTTTATTTTTATTTTATTTTATTTAAATTTGTATACCGCCCTTCTCCTGGTGGACTCAGGGCGGTGCACAGCCAAGTAAAAAACATCCAATACAAAATTTAAAAACTTAAAAGAATTATACCCTTTGGCCAAAAATTAAGAACCTTACAACTAAAACCCATTAAACAATTAAAAATCGAATATCTCAAAAACGGGGGGGGTGGTGGTTTCACACCAGCCCTGCTTGATGGAAGAGAAAAGTTTTTAGGGCGCGGCGAAAAGCCCGGAGATCTGATATCCTCCGTATCTCCAGGGGCAAATCGTTCCAGAGGGCAGGTGCTGCCACAGAGAAGGCCCTCCCCTGGGGGTCGCCAACCGACACTGCCTAGCTGACGGCACCCTGAGGAGTCCCTCTCTATGGGAGCGTACTTGCCGGTGGGAGGCTATTGGCGGCAGAAGGTGGTCCCGCAAATAGTGATGATTCTGCATATTCCATTCGAGGCATGCAGTAGTGAACAATTTTCCATTTTCTGCTCTTTCTTATATGGGAATAATTCATATTTGAAAAGAATGTGCTCCAGAGGCTGGAGTTGCATCATTTCACCTTTTCCTTCTTCCCTTGGTGAATCAATTGGTGGTCGGAATTGGGCTGATGCATGAATAAGGAGACACATATACAACTCTTCTCCTCCAAAGGGAACTGCTGTCCCATCTGCCAATCCATCATAATAAAGGGATCAATTGTATTCATTACAGTCCCCAGAGAAGACAGCTTTTTACACGCCCAGAAGACACTGCAGTATGAACTCATGCATATTAAATCATGTTTAAGAGTCTGAAGTATGAGTTCAGCAGAATGTGAATCAGCAGTGCGACATGGTTAAAAGAGAGAGAGAGAAATACAACTTTAGCTTCATTGTTAGAAACATCATTTCCAAATCACAGGAAAAAACAATTGTATTCTTTTCTGCCCTGGTCAAATCCTACCTCCAACAGACCCCCAGTTCCGGAGGATCATAATTAAGAAACCAGCTAAAAAGGTTCAAAGATAGGCAAGGTAGATCCTAAAAGTTCAACTCTTACAAGGAGAAATTGATAGAATGATTTGATGGATGAATAGATGGACTGAGTGACACCAGGTTGTTGTTGATTCTTTTTTAATCACATGGATCTCTTACAGATTACAGATTAAGAGAGTTGGAAGGGACCTTGTAGCCAGTGGTGGGGTTCAAATTTTTTTACTGCCGGTTCCGTGGGTGTGGCTTGGTGGGCATGGCAGGGGAAGGATACTGTAAAATCTCCATTCCCTCCCCACTCCAGGGGAAGGTTACTGCAAAATCCCCATTTCCTCCCAATCAGCTGGGACTTGAGAGGCAGAGAAGAGATGGGGGTGGGGCCAGCCAGAGGTGGCATTTACCGGATCTCCGAACTACTCAAAATTTCCACTACCGGTTCTCCAGAACTGGTCAGAACCTGCTGAATACTTCCTTTGCTTGTAGGTCATCTAGTCCAACCTCCTGCCCAAGCAGGAGGCCCTACACCATTTCTGACAGATGGCAGTTCAATCTCTTCTTGAAAGCCTCCAGTGATGAAGCTCCCACAACTTCCGAAGGCAACTTCTGTTCCATGGGTTGATTGTTCTTCTCACACTCAGAAACTTTCTCCTTATTTCTAGGTTGATCTTTTTTCAGCGAAAACGTTTTAAGGAAAAAAAGAGAATCCACTCTCACATGTAAAAAGGAAAAGCAAGCATGGAAGAGAATTGAATTAGTGCTACCAACCACTAGGAAAAATCTATTGCTGCGCTCAATCTTACCGTTTGTAAACGTGGGCCCACAAGCCATATGCCTCCTGTTTTGCCAATGGGCCCTTTCATTTGGCAGTGTTCTTGTAAGAGAAGTCAAGGAGCATAACTTTCGAACCAATGGCATTTGCGGTGGATAACGTCCGAAAGATAAATGGCGAACAAGCAAAGCTATTATCCAACTCTGCGGTTCATAAATCTCTTCATCCGCAAGATGCACCATCAAGATTTTGAGAGTATCACTTCCACCTTGCTATCTTGTCAGCCCCATCGGTAAAAAATGGCTTCCCATTTCCAACCGATAATGAGGATAAAATGGACCAAGACTGATGAGCTAGGAAGTTGAGTCATCCATTATAGAGCTGAGTGAGGAAGAAGACAAATGTTCTCTCTCTTGTTCGACTAGCAAATCCAATGTATAATAATGATGTAATTGCTTTAAACCTTGGATGGTCTGGGTGGGGTAGAAGGAGAGGTTGCCGATCGTCATTTCTGATGGATGCCAATTGTTTTTCGAATTCTGTAATTACTTTGCGCTGCATCAAAATGCCAGTGTCCTGACAACTGATTTCTCCCCTGTCCTTACACCCCTTGTTTGTGCGTCGCTGTGATGTTTTCAAGAGTACTAAAAATGTAGGTTTTATTCCAATATCTAAGAGACTGCCACAAGGAAGAGGAGGTCAACCTATTCTCCAACACATCTGAAGGCAGGACAAGAAGCAATGGATGGAAACTGAACAAAAAGAGAAACAACTTACAACTAAGGAGAAATTCCCTGATAGTGAGAACAATTCATCAGTGGAACAGCTTGCCGCCAGAAGTTATGGGTACTTCATCACTGGAGGTTTTCAAGAAGAGATTGGCCAGCCATTCTCTGGATGGTATAGGGCCATGATGGAGAACCAGGGTGTTGTGGCTCTGTTACCTGAGCCTGTGTCATCAGCAGGAGAGGACTCTGAGAGTGAAAGAGAGGAGTTGGCAAGGCCTCCCTCTCCAAGACCCTCCTCTCTGGCAATGCCTTCGGTATCCGCCGAAGGGCAAGAGATAGGGCCGGGGCCAAGCACATCCACGCAGCCACAGATGGACAGTGATGAGGGTAATGAGTCTTGGCTGGATCCATGCCAGCGTCACAGAGATAAGCGTGTGCAACAGAAGAAAAGGTGTGCCCGAGATTAGGCTGAGTCACTGGACCACACCCCACAGGATATAAAAGGGAGCGTAGTGGCCAGTCAAATCTTGTGACGAACAAAGCTGAAAGCTTCCATGCCATTCTGCATTGCCGGACTTTTGCTATAGACTTTGCTGGATTATCTCTGGACTTGATTGACTCCGTAATTATTGAGCTGTTTCTTTTGATGTACCAGAAGTGGGGAGAAGTTATCTCTCCTCTTCGTAAGTAATAAACTCTTGGCATGCAGCCACTAGGTTGTTGCCAAGTTCCGTTATCATAAGGAAAAGGATTTTGCCGGCTGGTTTAGTATTTAACTCTTGAACGTCTGTTGGTGTGTGTGCATGTGGGACGGGGACAGAACACAGGGGTGGGTTCTAATTTTTTTTATTACCGGTTCTGTGGGCGTGGCTTATTTTGTGGGCGTGCTTGATGGTCATGTGACAATTCTTTAGGATTTAGCAGAGGTACTGGTCTACCAGGCTTTTAACTGCTTGCAGAGCTGTACCGGTCTACTCATTTATTTTTGGAGGCACCGGTCTATCTATTTGTTTTTCAAGCGCACTGATCTACCACCACGCTGCCTTTTAACACTGATCAGCTGTAGGGCGGCCCTTTGAAGCCCAGCAGCAAGAGTTTAAACAGTTTTCTTCCTTCTAGCCATCAGCTGGGACTCAGGAGGCAGCAATAGATTGGGGGTGGGGCCAAATAAAAGGTAAGAATAATGCAGGTGGGTAGGTGGGAGGGCCCAGCTCCCGAACAAAGAGAACCAGTTCGGTGACATCATATCGTCACTGCTACCGGCTCGGCCAAACCGGGCTGAACCAGGAGGAACCCACCAATGTGGAGAACCTATGGCACGCATGCCAGAGATGGCACACAGAGCCCTCTCTGTGAGCACATGTGGTGTCGCCAGCTACTCTTCCAGGTTCCATTGTGCACATGTGTCCAGACAGCTAGCTTTCAGCATGCGTACCGGCTTCCTCCAAGGTCCCTTCCAACTCTGTTGTTCTGTTTCCTTCTTTGAATCAAATGAGTTCAACTGGAAGATTCCGAGATTTCCAGTGAATCTGTGACTTTGCTAGAACTTGAGATGAAGGTCAGCAAAGCAGTTTAATTTAAGCCAGATTGAAAAATATGCAAATGTACATAATTCCTTAGTGACTGATGATAAATAAATTCATCCCTTGGAACGGAGCGGCTTTGGCCACTTCTTCAGAAATGTCTGTTTGCTTTTTCACCTATCCTGAACACATGGTTGCTATGTGCCAAGATTGATGGGGTTGGTGCTCCATTTTCATCCAA